>CM032448.1:14417165-14523791 GCA_019049505.1 Pachyrhynchus sulphureomaculatus
TTCATAAAGTAATGTTTAATCACCACACGAAATTCTTTTTCGTCCATTTCTTGAAAATCACTCGACTTCCTTGATTCACACGAATGTCAAACACAAAGAAATAGACCAATATGGCTGAAACTTGGTGTGCGTTCTTTCAAGAAATGCTACTAACTAAACATGACCTCGATACGCGCCGGTGGTGCCATCTCTCGGACTTTGCACGGACTTTTCAAACCAGCCTCGTATATATATATATATATATATATATATATATATATATATATATATATATATATATATATATATTATTTTTATTTATATTATTAATTAACGGGCAATGCCCAATTTTAAAACATTACAATAAAATATCTTAAGACGACAATAAAGTAAAAAAGAAAATTTTAGAATAAGAATGAGGGAAAGAGAAAAAAGAAAATTATAATAATAATAAAAATAGAAAAGGAAATAATGACTTTAACAATAAGTAACAAAATGCACATCATACTCCACAGAACTGTCTATAAAACACAGATCTTCCAACGAAAAAGTCCAGACTGGGATGCTCATTGGCAAGGCGACATGACCTAGATACAAAATTATTGCATCGGTAGTTGGTCCTGTGGGATGGCACAAAAAAAGTGTGCCTCGAACGGGTCACCCTGGAAGGTACATGCAGACCAATTCTGTCCAGCAGAAAGGGACAATGGTAGTTACTATGGAGAATATTATAAAGCATTTTGAGATCGATAGCAACTCTGCGATCTTGTAAATTTTGAACGTGAAGCTCAGCTTCTATCTGAGGGTAGGTAAGCTTAGGTTTATTGATCTTAAAGGCAATGTATCTCAGAAATTTGTGCTGCACTCTCTCAATGCGTTGAACGTGAGTACCATAGCAAGGACTCCATTCACTGGAGGAGTACTCTAAACGAGCTCTAATTAGTGAGCAGTACAGCTGCTTGATTGTAGCTATACTATTAAAGCCCAGTGTAATACGCTTAATAAATCCCAAAAGCTGGAGAGACTTGGAAACGATATTCTGTATATGAGGTATAAAAGTTAATTTTGAGTCAATAATAAGCCCTAGATCTTTCACTTCAGACACTCGTTCAAGAACCGCATCCCCGATCTTGTATGGATAAATCTAACTGGGTCTGGAACTTACTGAAAACGATAGAATGGCACTTAGTCGCATTTAGCTCCATACCATTGTCCTTGCACCAAGATACAAGCTGATTCAAATCTGTCTGAAGTCTGTTACAATCATCAAATGTAGACACCTCAATATACAACTTTAAATCATCGGCAAAAAGGAGGACTTCACTATGTGCAAAACGATGAGTCAAGTCATTAATAAATAAGTTAAACAGAAGAGGACCCAAGTGCGATCCCTGAGGAACTCCAGAGGGGACATGTATACTATCTGATAAGTAGTTATTAAAGCGGACATACGAGGCTGGTTTGAAAAGTCCGTGCAAAGTCCGAGAGATGGCACCACCGGCGCGCATCGAGGTCATGTTTAGTTAGTAGCATCTCTTGAATAAACGCACACCAAGTTTCAGCCATATTGGTCTATTTCTTTGTGTTTGGCATTCGTGTGAATCAAGGAAGTCGAGTGATTTTCAAGAAATGGACGAAAAAGAATTTCGTGTGGTGATTAAACATTACTTTATGAAAGGCAAAACGCCTCAGGAGACTAAAGAGAAGCTTGATAAACATTATGGTGACTCTGCACCTTCGATTAGAACAGTTTATAAGTGGTTTCGAAATTTTCAGACTGGCCATATGGGCACAAGTGACGCTGGACGTTCTGCACGGCCTGTGGAGGTTACGACTCCAGAAATCATTGATCAAATCCATGATATGGTGATGGATGACAGAAGAGTTAAGGTGCGTGAGATTGCTAGTGCTGTGGGCATCTCGACTGAACGGGTACATAATATTTTGCATAAACATTTGGACATGAGAAAGCTATCCGCAAGATGGGTGTCGCGATTGCTCACGCTTGACCAAAAACGGAATCGTGTGAAGTGTTGCAAGGATGGTTTGCAGCTGTTCCAGAAGAATCCGGAGGACTTTAAGCGTCGTTTCGTCACTGTGGATGAAACATGGATACATTACTATACTCCTGAGACCAAACAACAATCTAAACAATGGGTTACCAAGGGGAATCTGCACCAAAAAAGGCGAAGACCGTTCCTTCGGCCGGAAAGGTTATGGCGACTGTCTTTTGGGATTCGCAAGAGATAATCCTCATCGACTATCTGGAAAAGGGTAAAACTATTACAGGTGAATATTATTCAGCGTTATTGGACCGTTTGAAAACCGAGCTGCAAGAAAAACGCCCGCGATTGGCCCACAAGAAAGTCCTTTTCCATCACGACAACGCACCAGCACACACCTCAGCAGTTGTGGTCGGAAAATTAATGGAAATAGGATTCCAACTCGTTTCACATCCCCCCTATTCTCCAGACTTGGCTCCCTCGGACTACTATTTGTTCCCCAATTTGAAGAAATGGCTGGTGGGACAAAGATTTTATTCAAACGCGGAGGTAATTGCAGACACTAATGGATATTTTGCAGACTTGGACAAATCCTATTATTCGGAAGGGATCAACAAACTAGAACATCGTTGGACGAAGTGTATAAGCCTAAAAGGAGACTATGTCGAAAAATAAAAAAGGTTTACCCCAAACACATAAGTAGTTTTTATTTTTGCACGGCCTTTTCAAACCAGCCTCGTATATATATATATATATATATATATATATATATATATATATATATATATATATATATATATATATATATACATATACATACATATGGGACGTTTCGCGTCAGCGGGATCACCCCTATACCCAAAGATAGAATCAACGAAAAAAAAATTTAAGAATGTTAATTTTTTTATTGAAGCGTAAGCTTTGAAATATAACGTGGTCCTTTTGAAAAAATAAACAAGATGGCGGCTCAATATGACGGCTAGAAACAAAAAAATCAGGACCAAATACCAACAAATGATGATTTCTAAGCTGAATTAATTTAACTGAACTTCAAAACTGAGATAAAATGTAACATTGATACAATAATTAGAGTAACCAATATAATTTATGTAATGCCAACATTACAGATCCAATATGGCTGCTAAAACAGAAAATTACCCGAAAAATGAGCAATTATGAAGATTTCGCAATGAGATAGCATCTTTTCTTACCGGAGCACTATCGCTGACTCATCATATAATAGAAATTAACAACTTATCTTACCCTAACCATCCCTAAGCTACTCCAAAGAAAGGCAACTTAACCTAACAAAACTTAATACATCATACCTTACACAACTGAAAAGAAAATTAAAGTAATGAAGACTACAAGGTGGATTTTAAAACTTCTCTTATGATTTTAGAATAGACACAAATTACTAAATTACAAGATACAAATATGCACATAATAAAGGTATATTTACACAAAGGTAGCAGTTTCAAGTTAGTTTAATAGGGGTATTATTTGAAATTTACGCTTTTAACAAAATTGTGTTAAAGAAGATTCTGCTAGTAAAAGTTCCCACTAGTGATTTTCTGATGTTCGATTGAGTTTTCGAATACACCTGTCCAAATGGTCCCATAGCAATTCGATGGGGTTCAAGTTGGGTGATTGTGGAGGCCAAGTCATCACTTCCAGGACGTCATCGGATTTCCATTAGTCCAAAAGTTCTCTAATTTGTTTAGCAGAATGTTTAGGGTCGTTGCCAAGCTGAAAAAAACATTTCCCCAGAAAAATATCTTTTTCAGAAGGAAGCATTTCAGTTAGCAAAATTTCTTGATACTGTTCTTTTCACATGATTCCTTCTATCCTAAAGATTTTTCCAACTTTACCGTCGCCAAAACAACCCCAAACCATTATGGAACCTCTACCATGTTTTACTGTAGGGAACTGACAGGCTTCCAACATCCTCTCTCCAGCTGACCGCCGCACGTATACTCGTCAATTTGAACCGAAGATTTCAAATTTAGGTTCGTCACTCCTAAGGACGGAATTCCATTGTTCTGACGTCCAATTTTCATGTTCTCGGGCCCATTCTAATCGTTTACGTTCATTCACTTGCCTAAGAAGTGGTTACCTCACTCAACTCTCCCGTATATTCCACCTTCTGCTAACCTGTTCTTCACGGTTGTCACGCTGTTGGAGATAAGCCGCTCCATGTTTACTTGAGCCGTGATTTCTGGTGCGGTTAGGCGGCGATTACGTCTCCTGGACATTATTATAGCTCTGTCTTCAGCGGGAGTCGTTCTTCGAGGCCTTCCTGAACGTTTTTGGTTGGAATTCCATGTCCCGCAGAAAATTTTTTTACGCTGCAGTCTACCGTTCTCCTTGGCATCCGCATATCACTCGCGATTTGTCGACTCGAGTGATCATTTTAATGTCTCGCATTTTCAACGGAAACTTCTTTCGTTTTTTCGCATTTTCACAGAACAATTGAGCCTGTATCAATGACAAAGTACTGTTTGCGAATGGTTAATATCCAAAAGGGCAATGGTATTTATAGCATAGTTTTTATCATAAAATGTCACTAGGAATTTCCATAATCCCTAGAAACAATGAGTTCTTACTTCAACTGGAATTCTCAGAAATCGCCTCAAAACGATTATTGTGCAAAACTTGGAAATTTGTTCTAATTGGTTTTTAATTTGTAATTTCACCAAAAAGGCTTATCTAAACAATTTTATGATTAGCACTTGTTAAGGATAATTAAATTTACCTAATATAATAAAAGGGTTTAATTAGGTATTAAATTTTGGCAGTTCCATTGAAATTTCTAGGTGGGCAAATACTTTTTGACGGTAGTGTATGTATGTATGTATGTATATATATATATATATATATATATATATATATATATATATATATATATATATATATATATTTATTTATTTATTCTTTTCTCTGTAACATTTAGTTTTATTTTTGTCAATCAGCAACACAAGATGAAGATGACGAGCTACACGAAGAAGACGTTACAGTTAACCCCATAGAAAACGTAATGGAAAGTTCGATGGAGGCGCTGTCGCACGACGGCAGCGCCGACGATTCAAGCGACACGGATCCCTTGGACAGTATGACAAACATTAAAATGGAAATAGAAGTAGAAGAAGATCGGTAATTATTGTTGGGCGAGTGATACTGAAGGTTTAAAAACAAGGAATTTTGCTTTTCGTATATATATATATATATATATATATATATATATATATATATATATATATATATATATATATATATATATATATATATAATATATTACAAAAGTGGTTTTAGAAAAAAAATTTTTTTTTGTGAATATTTATTTATTTGTCGAATTTAATATTTGAAAGGTATATGAACTTTTGACAAAAAGATCTTTTTCGCACAATTCAAACGGTAAACATTCAAGATATTGGATTATATTTATAATTTAGGCTTATTCATTGAAAAAGTAAGTGAAACGTTGAGAAGTCGCTCCAGTTTGCCAGATCCACGATTTCTGATTTGAACACAATCATGTAAGCTTCCAATCCATCTTATGCCTATTGATTGTTCACTAGTTTGTGGTTTTGTTGTTAAATTAATTAATTAATTAAATTTAAAACCTCCCACTTTCCAGGCAATAATAACATATACCCTTCTAAGGGAATTGCAAAAATATTTAAATAAATTTCAAGAATTTTTTTTTAAATTTTTATGGCGATTAGAAAACAATGTTTTTACAAATCATAGTTTTGTTTCATTAAACATAATGTTGATTGAATTTAGTAGTTTTTAAATATTTTTGTTCTGCATAAAATCAAAAACAGTTGTTATCGATTTCTCTGAAAATATCCAATTCTTACCACAAAAGTCTGTGAATTTTTTTGAGATGGTACAAGGTGTCCCATAAAAAGAAACAAATCGTTAAATGAACAAAAACCTTTATATATATATCAAATCCCAGCCGTTCAAAAATTATTTCTTAAAAATAATGTCATTTAAATGTGATTCCTTACGCTCCCGCGAGCGAGGTGTGAAGTTATTGGTCGCTGCTGGGCATGCCGTTCCAGAAAGAAAGGATTGTTACTGTAACTTTTAGTTTTGAGATATCCGCACAAGAAGAATTCCACTCGGCATCATAGTTACATGGAAGCTCATTTTTGGAAATAAGTTTATTCAAGATAATTTGATGATGATGATGATGATGAATGACCTGCCTAAATCACGTTCTCTGGTTATACCCATCAAAATTTTGCCAGGCGGGGCGTGAAAAGTATATCGATCGTCTGCACTTATGGCTCCAAATTAATAGTCGTACGGCATCGGTCATCTCCAGAGAAGTATGGGCCGATTATTCAACATGCAGACACGGCAGTCCAAGCAGTCACCTTAAGGAAAGGCAATTTTTTTTAATGTAGAACCTTTGAACAGTGTCAGATGGCTTTAATTCTTGCTCACAGAATTGCTTTTGTCAAACGCCTGAACAGAAAAACACGCTCCGCTCTGGTAAAATGCTCCATAGCATTAAATTTCCACGGATTGGGGTTACGCCTTGTGTTTCCACCTTCCCTTCCATCAGTTGGATTCGCGCAATAAATCCAACAATTTCGAACTTAGTTATGAGACACCCTGTTCTATTATTTATTATTTATTTATATTTATATATATATATATATATATATATATATATATATATATATATATATATATATATAGAATGTTGTGAAAATCGTTTAGTATACTTAAGCTGGTAAATACTTGTATCAAAGATAATTGAGGGCAACTACTAACGAGGAAATTGACCCTGAAAAAAACTCAATTTTGATAATAATCTAGACTGTTGCAACGGTGCCTTGCTTAAAACTTGTTTTTGTTTGTTGTTGTAGTATATGTTACAACGAATTAAAGGAATTTTAGAAAGTAACTGGTGCTGAAGAAACAACGTACTACTGATATTCAGTGCCCTAAAATGCCCTAATGAAAATAACATACACTACCTATCTAATGTTCAAATTTTCACTTTTTAAAATTGCTTACTTAGCTATGCTACAAAATGGTCATTTCAATAAATAACACGTTCTCTAGTCACTTTTACATGCTTTCCTTGCAATTCGCGAGCGCGAACTGTTCCGACTAGCTCCACAATAGTCTGCGCGATATCCCATACGTTGCCGATAGTTTTCCGGTCTCATTTTGATGATGTATTGGTGAACGTAATCTTAATTAAGTAAACTACTTTTAACATTACAGTCACGGTCAAAGAAATCGTACGTGTAGTTCGCAGTCTAGCTGTGCTTTTCGAAGTGTCTGTACTTTGGCGTTTACAGTGTGAACATGTACGATTTTTGCGGCCAAAATCGTACAAAAAAGATTTAAGGTTTATCCTTTTATCGGCAATATTTACAACAATAGCTACAAGAAGATATATTTTGGCACGATGTTCCGATGTCACAGCAGTTTTGTCGTCCATATATATGTATATATTTTTTTTTCATGGGTCTAGCACACGTGCTTCAGGGAAGTCCTTAAAGCGCTACAGGAGCGACACGTGTGCGGAAAAAGCGATTCACGTCGTTCTTGAATCGCTTTTTGTAAATTGTACTCGGTCGGGAAACACAGTCCTGGGTCAATTATTCCAATAAACTTACTTGAAAGTCCGGTTGTTTTAGGGAAATATTTTTTAAAGATGCACATTTGGCAAAGTTGGAACAGCCGTCTTAAAAGGGCCGATAAGTGGGATTGTTATAAAATTTTAAAAATGTCTAAATTGAGGTCAAAAGTACTCATTAGTTTTTTACTTTTTTATTTTAATATAATAAACGATTTCTCTAACACCCTATATATATATATATATATATATATATATATATATATATATATATATATATATATATATATATATATATATATAGATAGATATATATATAGATATATATAGATATATATAGATATATATATAGGTATATATAGATATATATAGATATATATATAGATATATATAGATATATATAGATATATATAGATATATATATAGATATATATAGATATATATATAGATATATATATAGATATATATATAGATATATATAGATATATATAGATATATATAGATATATATATATATATATATATATATATATATATATATATATATATATATATATATATATATATATATATATATATATATATATATATATTAAAAATGTAAACAGTCCTGATTTCTAGGGACTGACTACATAACTTACATTAATTTCATACCTGTTGCATTTAAAATTTCTTTATAAGTTTAAAACTAGTACAAATATGTTATTTTTAAATATTGTTCGTTTAGGAAACTAAAATCTGCTACTTGCAACTAAAATAATGTAAAAAACCATTTCCTGACTTCTAAGAAGTTATATATTGTTATTATTATTATTATTTAGTTATTATTGGTTATTATATTCGTCAAAAAAAATTATTATTACAAATTTTACATTACTTGTCCATTTTATATAATAATCCCCAGCTTTTGCTAAAACAAAGACACTTCATTCTATACAATACGTCTTTAAATATTATATTAAAAATTGATTGTATCGTTTATTTTTTACCGATGAGTTTATTTTTAAAACTGTCATTCTGTATCACAAAATTTTAGGAGAAATCACAGGGTGGTTTCTAAGTTGAGGCATTATCTTTACCTAATTGTGGTGCGCACAGTTGTTCGGCCGCATCGTGGATGCGAGGCGCGCGACCTGGCCTATGTGTATCTGTTAAAATCCGTTAAATCAAACCGCGTCCTAGATTGGATTTTTGTTAATGAGTGCGCCCGGGGGAGATCCCCGAACTTTTAATACAGTCCTTTGCTAATTGCTCTGTGGTTCGAATATCTTCAAACATCAATTGTATATACTCTTCCAGGATTCCCAAGAAAATTACGAATATCTAGAAAATTTGAATATACATATATTTATTAGTGTCCTTTATACGTAGAAAAAATTTCAATCAGCAATTGTATATACTCTTTCAGGATTTTTAAGCACGTTCCCAAGAAAATTACGATTATCTAGAAAATTTGAATATACATATTTATTAGTGTCCTTTATACGTAGAAAAAATTCCAGTACTCCTTACGGCACTCAATTTGTATATATTGACTGTTAAAATTTGCGTTTTTAACATACGAACCCTACCCCGACCTATATTGAAACGGATGTTTTTATTATATAACAATGGTAATTTTCTTCCGTTTGTTTTGAAAAACTTAAAATCATTAATCAAAAATATAACAAATATTTTTCTGTAAAGAAAATTATAGCAAGCGGTATTCGTTTTTTTATAAAAAATGATGATATATACAGTCCCTGGCCAAATTATTAGACGCACTGCAAGATTTCATGTAAAATATTAATTACCGAGTGATATTGTACCGTTTTATTATTTTAAATTGATTTGTTTTTTATTTTTATATTATCCAATCAATTACCTATTTATTTGACATAAATAAAACAGCATTAATTTAGAAAAGCATAAGTTTATTAAGTTTTAAAGAAAAGTGAAATTAATGTTAGTAAAAGTCAATATTTAGTTGAGCCACCTTTAGCCGCTATCAAAGCTTTAATTCTGCGCGGCATGCTATCAATGCAAGATTGTACTGTCTCCTGCATTTGAGGATGATGATTCCACACATGAATAATCTATTCTAGGAGCTGGGTTTTGTTGATAATCACATCTTTAGCCACTTCTCTTTTCATCAGCTCCCACACATTTTCAATGGGGCCAATCCAACAGAGGGATATTTTTTTCTGACAAAAAAGCTTTAACAGACCGAGCAGTGTGGCAGGGAGCTCCATCTTGCATGAAAGTGAATGGTTCCCCATTTGGAAACCATTCTCTGAGCTGCGGAATCAACCGATTTTGTAATACTTCTTTGTACTGATCTTGCCTCATTATTCCTTCGACGACGTACAGACGTCCAGTGCCCTTGCCGCTGATGACTGACCAAATCATCACTTTGGTGGGATGTTTAACCGTCGGGACGACACAATCAGGATGAAACTTTTCTCCATGACGACGACGCACATACTGAGCTTTATTCTGCAAAATTTCGAATGTGCTTTCGTCACTGAAGCAGACCTGTCAAAAATAGGAAAAATATATAAACTTCCATGTTTGTTTGCTTTATTTAACTGAAAATGATAATAATGTATCAATTATTGATTAAATTGCTGTATCTTACCGATCTCCAGAAGTCCACATCTTTGTCTTGCCATTGTTTGGCCCACTTCAGGCGCTTTGCTTTCATTGCAGCTGTTAACTTGGGCTTCCTGGCGGGGCGACAGGCCTTAAAATCTAATTCTTTCAATTTTCTTCGAACAGTGCGCTCAAAAGCATTTACGCTAGCATCCTGGAGTTGTGATTTTATTACCTTTGTCGTAGCAAATCTGTTTTCTACACAAATTTTCTTCAAACATCTCTCTGACCGTGGAGTGAAAATTGGTTTTCTACCGCATCTTTTCTTTCTTTTCGGGCATAATTCCTTCCCTGACTCAATTTTCTTTTTTATGCGTCGTACACTAGCTTCAGAAACCTCCAATCTTCGTGATATTTCTCGGTTTGTAAATGTTTTCGCAATCACAAGGGCCTTCACTTCAGCTTTTTTACGTGGTGAAAGATCGCCTTTTCTACCCATAATGAAAATAGTCCAATTACTTTTTTAAAGCACTGCATACAAAATAAACTAATAACTGAGTAGTATAAAACTGTTAAACAAACAATCACAGTCCATAAAGCCACAGAAACACGTCCGTACCTGACTCGATTCCGATCGCGACCGATACAGGTTTGTACTTCTTTACGTTCATGTATCACTTTGTCAACACAGTGTTGCCATATGTTAAAAATAAATACAAATATGTAGTCTACAACAATTCTTTTAAATAAAAAATCAATAATATTGTAGTTTAAATATACCATTATTGCATAAAAACTCTTAAGAAACATAAAATTACTAAAAAAAATACAGTGCGTCTAATAATTTGGCCAGGGACTGTAATATATATATATATATATATATATATATATATATATATATATATATATATATATATATATATATATATATATATATATATATATATATATATATGTATATGTATGTATGTATGTATATACATATGTATATACATATACAGGGTTTTTTTACAGCGCTTGCTACTTGCCCTCCCTTAACCAAGTTCTCCCACTGATCCTTGTTGTTCGAGTCCTCGTCTTTTAACCCTCTTTTTTTCCATCGGCTGATCAATCTCATCTCTCCATGATCTTCGTGGTCGTCCCCTTTTCCTTCTACCTATTGGGCTCCAATCAGTAATTTTCTTTATCCACCTTGTGTCCTCAGCTTTTCTAACATGACCGTACCATACTAGGCTTCTCTGTTCGATTGTTTCAATTACGTTAGAGTGTACTTCCATTCTTTTCCTAATTTCTCCGTTGGTAACTTTGTCCATTTTCGTATGTCCGAGGCATCTTCTCCAGTATTCATTTTCTGTGGCCAGAACTTTGCTTTGCGTACTTTTGTTTATCACCGATGTTTCGGCTGCGTATGTCATTATACTTTGTATTATCGAAGTGTATATCATTTTGTTGATATTGACTGTTATATTTTTGTGCCATATTTATTCATAGTAAATAAACATAACCTAAACATAAAAATAAATTAAATACCTTGAATTGCTTGTTAGAAAAAAATTATCAGCTTGGTAGATTTAAATATTTTTAAAAATAAAACAATGAACTCCCAATAGAATAAATTGAATTATTAATTATATTTTTTATTTAATTTGCTTACACATAAAGCTGAATATAATTTTAACGACTTACCTAGAATCACCGATGAGTTAATATCAGAGACTTGGTTTCTTATCACTCCAGTATTTACATTTAGTACAGTTTTATTTTGAACTTTGAATCCCTTCCCTTTTGAAATCACTCAATTTTTTCTATATCTAAAAGACTTCTGCAGCTGGTGCATTTCAGATTTCTAGCTAACTCACGATGAAACTATACTATTCTCATCAGGAATTTTAGATTGAACTATTTCATTGATAGTTGTTTGAATTTCCTGTTTTTTGCATCACACATACTAGCTAATGCTATATTTATTTTTTCAGCAGTTTTTTTTAACAAATCTGACATTCTTTAATCGCGAAGTCATTATTTATGCACTATTAAAAATCTCCAATATAAACGTAACCTCGAAAAATACTCAAACATTAAAACTATACATAAACACCCCGTGTCTCAATCAAAGTAAGGATGTAACGTTGTCAGATCTGAAAAACGACGCAGTGGGATTATTTTTGTATTTCGGGACGGGGCGAAAGGGCGCACTACGCCTTTTTATTGTACTCGTGGTAGTTTACATAGGAGGGATCTTTCTGTAAGTTGATCACGACTGCTCCTTGGGAACGTCCTTAAAAGTTCACGCAGGTTCGTCTAGTTGTTTTTTTGATATTTTTGAGGTATCAGTCACCTCTTTCAATTTTTCCTTAAAGAGGAGTGCGTCATATTTCGCTTGAAGTTCGTCAGCTTCAGTGTACTGTTCTGATATCCCTAATTTTACGAAGACTATTTTGATGGATGTCGTATTTTTGTGCATGTCCCTTGACCTGACTCCTTCTTCCATCATATTTGGGATTTCATTAGTCATCTAATCTTACTTTGCCTGTTTCTTTTTGTATTCCATTACTTCCTCTGTAGTTTTCTGTATACTTATTTTAAAATCGATTCATTTTTCGAACCTGAACTAACGTGTATAAATTAATTCGGTACAAATATCTCAAAATTTAGTTGCAAATTTCAATTATTTCTCGTCAATTTTATGCGTGAAAGTATCAGTTCTTAAAAAGCAAAAATGATGTCATTTGACAAGCAGCGTTTGAGGTACTGCATTTCAAATACACAAAAATGCTTCTGAAGCCGCGCAAATGATTTGTTCAACTTTCAAAGAGGGTGCTGTCATGCACCAAAGTACAAAATATGATACAAGCGATTTCGAAGCGGTGATTTTACTATTTTTTGCGGTCGCTGCAACATCATCTCGCCAGTACACGTCATTGGAGCAGGTCAAAAAAAAAAAACATAGCCAAATTCATGCACTCAAAACCATGTTCTTTTCTTCCTAGAGAGAATGCGCCAGTTGCCTGAAAATTGGGCAAAATGTGTGGAAGATGTTCATACTTAAATAAACATTTGGTTAACCCAAAAAAGGCATCAAATTAATTTGCATGTCTATTATATATGTATATATACTTACTTAATCCTTATGCCTTTCTACCCCTTTAGGGGTGTAAGGCCCTTCTTTTAAATTTCCCGTTCACCCTTTGTTAAATCGTTGTTTATATAAACTCTCCCTCCAATTTCTCAGTTTGTTTTTATTTTTCATCCCAACTTCCTTATCTCCTGAGTTTCCAAGTTCTATTTTGTCTCTATAGTCTCTCCCATTTTTATCATATCCTTAATCTGTACCTTTATGTCCATACTTCTTTCCATAAAACGTTCTACATCCATTTTCAGATCTGGTTGACTATTCGCTTTAAATCTCATTCTCGATATTACAATATTATTCCTTACGTTTTCCTTTTCCAGCCCACTCATCCTCGAATCCATATTTCTCATGTTTTCTCTAATTGTCTTATTTTCCTCTTTTAATACTTCATTCTCCTTTCTTAGTTCTTTCACCTCTTGTTGGTATCTCTTTTGATCCTGTTAAGTTATCCATCTTATCTTCTCGTTCATTTTTCGTGTGGGTTCCTATCAGCTTTTTACTCCTCTTGTATATTCCCATTGGTTCTTCCCTTTTCTCGACTGTTCCTCTTTTCGAGTCTCCTAATCATCGTTATCCATTGTTATTTCTGTTGAAACTTATGCTATCAAAACTTTTCTATGCTCCTCGTATATTCTATTTTCAAACCCGAGAGAAGAGGAGAAAGACAAAAAATTTTTGTTTTTAGCTCTTATCACCGTATACACAGTAAACAAAACAATCCAGGTCGTCGCTCAACGCTTCTTTAGCTTCATACAATTTCTCAGAATTATCCTCATAGACTTTTAAAATCTTTTTTTTTTTTTAAACTTATTGTCTTAATTCTAATATAACACTCTGCTTTATTTCTAGCCCCTCTCGTTTGCAATTGACCAAAACAATTAAATAATTCAATATGTCGAAACACTACCGTAATAATGGTCGTTGAACGAGTTGACCACTGCCGGGCGTTCGATTTCGATGTGTACACTTGGCGGTCCGGAACTCAACTCTCTGTATATATATATATATATATATATATATATATATATATATATATATATATATATATATATATATATATATATATATATATATATACGGTTTTAAAGCCTCTTGCGCCTTCCGGTCCCCTGCTTCCACCCTCTTCTAGCTGCCCAATTTTAGATTTCGTTCCGACATGGCTCTGTGTATTCTACTCGTCCATGTAGCCTTTGGTCTTCCTATTTTCTCTGTCGGTGTCCATTTGGGTATTTGTTTTGGGATTCGTATGTCATCCATCTCTCTACATGTCCATACCGCACTTGTTGTCTTCGCTGGATTTTTTCTATTATATATTAATTTCACGTTTCTGGATATATACATCCTATAAGTGGGTTGGTTTATTGTGATGAATACTACGTCCTGTTAAAATAAATGCTTCAATTTACAAAACACCCTGTTTCGATAATAAGTATTTTGCCAATTTTGTTAGGTACACTTATAACAATCAATATCAACTAATAAAATCGAACAAAATTCATATTTCAGCGGTTATTGACTGTTCTCTCATCTGTCAATCCATCTTGGGACGCGTTTCGCTATATCACTACTCATCAGCCGAGCTAGGATCGACAGAAAAGGGAAAAATTCAAAATACTTAATCACAGCACTAGCGCAAAGAATCGGGAAGATACAACAATTTGTATTTTTAGCTATTGTTGACCTGATTATGTAAGGCATACCTGCTTTCTGTCGGGGCTGTTTAAGGCCATAGACCGATAAAGGAATAATTTAACGAGTTGCTAACAATTATCACTGGACAGCGCGACATTAAGCCCTCCGGAGCTTCGATCTGAAGATTATAGTTTGTTAAAAATGGTTCACCTTTTTTTACTGGTATTCTCTTGTTCATCAAAAATAGTATTATGAGTGACAATGCAGCACCACATATTCCAATTTATTTAATTTTTCTTGAACGAGACCGAAATCTAGAGTCCAAGGCTCGTGAGAGGTCAACAAAAGTCCGACAACGACGTAATTCTACTCACATTGGTTACGAATATAGTTTACAAGTTGGTAAGCTGCAGTTTCCATAGACATAAATGTTCTAAACCCATGCTGGCTATTATCAAACAAATTAAATCGATTAGGAAACTTTAACATCCTTTCATGAAGAGCCGTTTCAAATATTTTTGAAGATACATTTAGAATAGATCTGATCAATAATTTTCCATATCAAATTCTACACCCCATTTCAAAATGGGAACTACAATTCTCAGTTTGAAGACAGATAGAAATTTACCTTCCGATATAGCTTGTTTTATAAGCAATTCGAGAGGCTATGCTAGTTACTCACACTTTAGCTTGGACCCCATGAAATCCACATGATTTGCTGTTTTTTAGCCTATAATGTATGATCTATAAAATCCGCCATAAATAAACTCTTTAAAAACATATTTATATCAAATCCCACTTTCATTGAAATCACCATGTTTATTTTAAAGTGTTGCCCCACAAAAATGACATATTTGTCAACTTATTAACATATTGGCGTTCAACTTTTCTCGCTCATACTATTTCAATGGGAGAGCGGATGACTGAGATAGCCATTGCATTCTATCTATTAGTTTTTCTTCTCTTTTTCACTTTAAGATAACCTTGCCATAGTTTTAAGTGTATTTAAGGGGTTATCTTGTTAAAAAGATAAAATTTCGAATAATATTTAGCTCAGTTGACATGACATGCTCTTGTAGAATGTTCAAGTATCCTTTTTTATTTAATTTCCCGTATATTTTCATCAAGCTGCACGGCTTACTGCCACCAAAACATCTTCCAGCCATAATATTGCTCCTTTCAGATTCTACCTTACGTATATAAAAATTAATGTCAATTAGTAAAGGTTTCAAGTATGCCTTCAAAACTAGAGAGAGAAATCATTGATACAAATTGTTGTATCTTACTGATACAATTATAAGAGTTTATCTTTCTTTTTTCACTATGGTTTTTACCAATTTATATATTCTTGCTTTTAAAAGTTATTTATAGCAAATTGATTTATTTTTATTTACAAATTAGGTCATAACAAGTATTTGTAAAGAATCTTGGAACTAAATTAGTGATAATATGCAATTATACGATTAGGATAATCATTACTATGTGAACGGGGTGGTCAAAAGGAATTGCTTTTCTTTTGAACATATTTTAAGATATTCCGGTACGTTTTGGATACCCCGTATATAAGAAAATAATAAACAATATTACTAGATGGGATTTTGTAAATACTGGTGGTGTTTGTTGTATTTAGACAAATATTGTTTGGAATTTTTTAGCGTACAAGGGTAACGAATACCTTTCGTACAAAGAAAAGGGTTTTAAAATTGACTCGTAACTGTGAATTGGTATTCGAATTTTTGGAATCTAAATCAGCGATGGTTTAATAATGCTTTAACAGTAATATGTATAAATATATACGAGGTACGATATAAAAGTTTCCAAATTAACGCTGTAAAATCTGAGGTAGTTACTTTTAGCCTTCGCGACTCCAGTTACCTTCAAAGGAGACCCCCCTGCACCTAATGCACCGAACATTTTTTTCGGAAGGTCGGTGCTGTCAGTTTCTCTAGCTGCGCTTGCGATTCGTGTTTTTCTGCTACCGTCCCCAAGCGGCGGCTCCTTAACTTCATATGGAGGAACAGCCTAAAATCACAGGGTGCCAAATCAGGCGAATAAGGTAGTGGGTATTGGAATTCTTCGCCAAAACCGCTTGCGTACAGAACGAAGTCAGGACCGGTGCAATGTTGTGGGCCAGTAGAAAACTCTTCTCGCTCCAAAGCTTTGGCCATCCATCAGAGATCACCTCAGTTGAATTCGGAAGTTGTTGCTAAACGAAGATCTTCCGGAAAGCTTACCGTTATTCACCAAAGTTTGACTGGCCTTAAAACGAGGAAACCACTCGATTGCCTGTTGCCTGTTGTTCAAGGCTTCGTTCCTAAAAGTTGAACTTGTCACGTAGCGTTTCTTGGTATATAGAGTTAATCCGGGAACTTTCATACCACGTATATACATTTACTTTATATATATATATATATATATATATATATATATATATATATATATATATATATATATATATATATATATTTGTCTGGCTGTCATTACTAAGGTTTTTTTCATTTAATTGCAATGTTACTTTCTGACAGACTGATTATACCTAGTACTCCCATAAATACTGTTACAACAAAAACATTGCCTAAACATTTAGTTTCTATAAAAATTAAAACAAATTATTATGGAATTAATTCATATATTCATAATGACAAAATTAATTTAACATTTACTCAAAATGTCCCCCTCTTGCTTTTAAATAAGCCCTCAAACGATTAGACCATTCGTCTATGACAGCACGCACTTGATCCAACGGAAAATTGTCCGCTGCTTTTGTTAAAGCACGTTTAAGAGTCAAGATTAGCATGTCTTTTAGAGCAAACCATAGTTTATAATCTAAAGGATTTAGATCAGGACTTGCCCGAGGCCAATCTTCTGTAGTACTAAATGAAGGCACATTTTGTTGAAGCCGTGCTTGTGTTGTTTTAGCTTTGTGTCCTGGCGCAGAAGACCCGATGCTTATTTTTGAACAAAGTATGATTTAGGGGTTTCATAACCTTCTCTAAAATAGTGTCTTGATATATTTTAGCTAAAATTTTCTCACTTTTTTTACAAAAATGAATACTGGTAACCCCATTAAAGCTGAGTCCCCACTAAACCTTAACTGATGCTGTATGATGACTCCTCTAAACTTTTGAAACAAGCTCAGATGCTTCCTTAAAAGATATAGCACAAATCCTGTTATTTTGCTTATTAAAAGATTATTCCACATAAATATTTTTTCGTCGGTAAACAAATTTTTTCTGTGTTTGTCATTAGCGTACTCCTCCAACAAACTTTTAGATTTTTGCCACCGTATTCGCTTTAAATCTTCCGTTAGCAAATGACCAATATGTCTCCTATAGGCGCCAAGTCTTAATCTTCTTTATTAATACGAGACATAGAATTTTTCGACATTTTCATCTCACGAGATAAAATTTTTTATTTGCGGAGAGGGTTTCGGCCGGTCCGCGCTTTTACAGCTTTTAACAGATTGTGGCGTTCAAACTGATCTTGGTCTTGCTGAAAGTTGCCTGTCCTTTATGTCTCTCGTCTTAGTAAATAATTTTATCGCTCGGTAAACAACCATAACGACGAATTTTAAGCGGTTTTAAGGTCTTAAAAATGTCGTTTTTTTCCATACCACACTTAAATAAAGCTATAACAGCAATCCTATTTTCTCGATCACCCCACTGCATTGTTTAACGAATTCAAATTGTAAATATGTTTACACACCATAAGTGTATAACTGAGTAACATAACATGTAAATAATTTCCGAAAAAGTGTTAGTGTTGATAGATGGCGTACATGAAAGTTTGTAACAGTATTTATGGGAATACTATAATTACTATAATTAAAATACTGATTGATAGTGTGGGGATTGCCTAAGATCTTTCAACCAAGTTAGGTACAAATATAATACCTAGGTTTCGGCTGTTTAAATGTGAAATTTTCAAGTCTCTTCAATTTATTCAATGTAGTCACCTGAAATTTTCTTTCATATTTTACACGCTGTTTTGACTGACATGTATGTCCAGCCGTTATTAACTTAAACACAAATAATATTCATTTTAAAATCGTACATGTAGTTTCCAAAATTGCAGGCTTTTCGTTTGCATTTAGATACTTGATTACGAGCTTAAAATACAAAAGTTGCACGTAGAGGTATTTCAGCATTTTATGCGGTCAAAATTATTTTTTCTTAGATATTTTAAATGGAGTTTCTATATATAGCCGTGAAAGCTTTTTGAAGTGCATAATTTTAAGAAAAATACATTTTAATATATAAAAAAAACAGTATATTGAGAAAAAAACATGTTGACTTAAACAAAAATAATTATTCACGATGAAGAATCCCACGTCTCTTCGTTCGCGCCTGAGCTCTATTCCTCGGCTTCCTCTGCAGATTCCTCCGCGGATTTATCTTCTTTCGTCCTTAATATTGGGTTCAGCAAAAACAAGCATTTGTATTGCTTCTTTACTAAACGACAGATCTTTTCTTGGGTGTTGGCCTTATACTAAATATTAAAGGATCTGAGCTGAGCAATAATCTGTTGAGAACATGTAAATTGCATTCTTCTCTTCAGAAGTTTCTAGCAAAAGTGCTTTTTTTTCGCGCCTCTGCTAAGCACCTGAAGTACCCTCGGATCCTAGAACAAAATTAAAAAAATAAATACAAAATACCACGTGGTTTTCACCGTCTGATTTGAAGACCCTGAAAACCTCGATTTCACGGGAAATCACTGCTAATATTGATATATACTCCTTTTTCTGTTAAAATGAATAAAATCACTGGGACGCACCGTAGAGTATAATAAATACCCTTTTTAAATACCGAAAAACGGGTTTTCGAGTAATATGTTCTACCTTCAAAACATTACTAATTATAATAATGCCGAGAAGAAAAACGAACACTCAGAACGACCATCAAATTTCGACTGAGACTTCGGCGCGCGTGCTGTCAAATGGGTAACGGAAGGGGTCGCCTATTGTTCTATGCCTATTCAACATTGTTAGCTAGCAAATTTTTTCTAGCTGTGACAAGTTTTAGGAAATTGATTTATGGCCGCCTAAAACGCTGAAATATCCCTATATGCATTGGACGTTTTTTTTTTTAAATTAAGCGGTGCAATTTTCAAATAAATTCGGTTATTGTCAAAATCGAAACAAGCTTAAATTATCGGTCAACGTTTAAAAAAAGCCCTGTCTATCGCATGCTATTGATTTAATAATACTTTAACTTGATATCGGCTGGAGATACTATAATTTCTCTTGTGAACAGTTTTAAATCGTACTAAATTATTATAGGTTTTAATATATTGTGTATTTTTGTTATTTTTAGCAGGTGTATATTTTTTTATATTGCGGAATTTTATAGTTTATTTTCTTTTTATAATATATATTATGAATATTAAAGCTAGGTCGTTTTATTTTCCTATACTGTAAGTAACTTACCTTTTTTACAATTATTTACCTTGAAAATTAAAGAATTTTATTTGGAGGTTCTTCTTCCTATCCCTATTCACATACGTCGGAGTCTCTGTACCATTTCTTCAGTTTATATTGAAGTTGTTACTCTCTGTTAGTCGAAAAATGGACGCAGCGGAATATCATTGACCATACCAGTCCCTGATATTCCGGAGCCACGAGTACTGCTTTCTACCGGGTCCTCGCCGACCCTCCATTTTTCCCTGAAGAATCAGTTTTGGAATCGAGTAGCGCTCACCTCTTAGTATATGTCCCAAATAAGACAATTTTCTTTGTTTTATGGTATTAAGTACTTGCCTTTTCACCCCAGCCCTTTGAAGTATTTCTTCACTGGTTAGGTGTTTTGTCCAAGAAATTGATAGCAAACGGCGCACATACAGGTATTTGAACGATCTACGCGGCCAAAAATCAAAATACAAAATATTGCCAGGTAACCGACTACCAGAGTCAGAGGACCCTTCCTAGAACAAAAGACAACCGCTTCCAACACCACCCGTGCAGTCTTATCTGTTTTATGTCAGTCGGAATTCGATCCTGTTACCTCGTGTACGTTATCAGTTCTCGGCGCTCTTAAAAATCATAATTGTGAAAGTGGAATTTTATGTTTATAAGTTCTAAAGTAGTGGAAAAAGTGATGGATTCTCAAAGTACAGGTATGTAACTATGTTATTTCATAAAACTTTTATCATTTATTTATTTGTCAATCAGCGTAAGGGACGGTGAAGAAAGGTCTTTTCCACGAGTATTATTTTGTAAAAAAAAAATATGTTTTACTGTCGTTTTCATACTTCCCTGTTAGATCCGACTATAATTTTGATAATATTGTAAAGTTAGTAGTTTCAGTAAATAATAAATCAAAAAAACTGGCCCCGGATAAGATACATTTTGGGACTTTGAAAATTTTGGTCAAAATGATGGGAACACCAGTCGAAGATTTTTTGAAGACCCGAAATTGGCAGCAGAAATAACGGGCCTTAGCTATGACCTGTTATATAGGTTAAAAGTCATTTTGGAGACAATCTCAAGCGGACATAAAGTCGACCCAGAAAAATATGACGAGTATGCATCAGAAACTGCTCGTCTATATGTGGACCTCTACCCGTGGCATCCCATGACACCCACGATGCACAAAATACTTGTTCATGGCGCAGAGATAATAAAAAAATGCTTTGTTACCAATTGGGCAGCTGTCTGAAGAAGCCGCAGAGGCAAGAAACAAGCACTTTCGGTCTTGCCGACAAGATTTTGTCCGAAAGTTTTCACGAGAAAGCTGCAACAGGGACTTTTTAATCGTTTACTTTTAAGTTCCGATCCTTTGTTGAGCAGTATGAGGCGAATAAAGAGGATAAAGTCACATTCATTCCTACCAGAGACGCTAGAAATGCTCCTGCCTGCAGAGCCGAACCCACTGTGTTCTTCTGGAAGTGAAGATGAAAATACGTTTGTGGACAACAAAATATGATTGTTTATAGTGTATTTTTAACCCTCGACGAAAAAGGGGGGATTATAAGTTTAAATTTTACATTTATTTTGTAAATAAATGTTTTCATTTAAAATATTTTTTTTGTAAAATTAAGTTTCGTTTTTTTATTTTTTATTACAAATTAAGTAATTTTATGCAAAGTAACTGATTCATTTAACTTGGTAATATAATTTAGCATACAATAGAACCGAAAAATAATTTTGGCCGCGTAGATCGTTCAAATACCCCTATGTGCGGCGCAGTATCCATAACTCGAAAGCGTCGATACGATTCAGTGATCTCACTTTTAACGACCGTGTCTTCACCATATAAGGACCGGCCGGACATAGCATTTTATTACTCGTAGGCGCAGTGCGAGCGGCAATTGTCTTTGAAGCAGCATATTTTTCAACTTTAGAAAGGTATCTTTTGCCATGCGGATCCGCGTTTTAACCTCCCAATCACAGTCATCGTTCGTTATAACAGAACCAAGATATTTGAATTTAGTAACCAACCCTCTCAATCTCTTGATCCTTCATAAACAGATGCATCCTCTTGGGAGTGTCTACTAATCACCATCATTTTGGTTTTCCCAATATTTATACGCAGACCATACTCCTCGCGAATATCATTCGGCTTATTGATTGGAATTTGCAGATCTTCCACGTTATTGGCAACTATTGCGGTATCGTCTGCATACCAAATATTATTTATATGTTTTCCGTTAACTTTTATCCATCTTCATTAATCTTCTAGAGCAAGTTGAGATATTTTTTCTAGGTATATATTAAATAATACTGGCGACCCTTTAAGGCACTGAAAGGTTTTCTTGAAATGTCCTTATTAATTTTGATCTCGACAGATTGATTCAAGTATAGTTGTCTTATTATTCGTACATCCTCATCATCTATACCAATCTCATGAAGCCGCTGCATAAAAAAACCATGCTTTATGTTGTCAAATGCCTGTTGATAGTCAATAAAACATTCTGGCGTTAGTCAAAATACACAATTCTGGAATGAATTAATTCCAAAAAAGCTTTGAGAACGTGACTCAGTAGGCTTATAAGTCTGAAGTCCTTACAGCGTTTAGGATTATGTTGTTCTTAGTCAATTTGTGTGATCTGTTTTGTGTCAACCTGCTTCAGAACCTCAGCATACAGCTTGTTATGTCCTGGTGTCTTGCGGTTGTTCAGTCTGCTCATCGCTAATTTCACTTCAGCCTCTATTATTACAGGTCCACTTAATTGGCCAGTGACAGTACATTGTTTTCTCTACTGTCATTAGAGAAATGAGAGAGGTTCTTTACTGAACTTCGATGACTATTTTGTTTATAAGCGTAGCATAGGTACTGCAGGGAAATCCCTAAAGCACTACAGGAGCGTCGTCTGTGCGGACAAAGCGATTCACGTTGGTCTTCAATCGTTCTGGCAGGAAAAGCAGACTAGATCCATCGACTATTTTCCGTGAAAATAGTTGTAGAATAGACACAAGTCGCCAACCGTTCTTCAATGTTCCAAGGTGTCAAGGTTTCTGATGAGTTCGGGGGTCTTCAATCAGACGCACAGCTCTGTGCTGAATAGAATCCAGAATGTATGTTTGGGAGCGGAGCCCCAAACATGGGAGCAGTATTCCATCGTTGGTCGAATTTGAACTTCGTACAGAATGGACAGTTGTTGTGGAGTGTAAAGCTTTCTAGTTCGCAATGGTATTCCCAGCTTTTGAGAAGCTCTCTTCGCTATGCATGTGACATGTTCATGCTAAGACATACTTGCTCCCAAGTTAACGCCCATCAAGTTAATGACGATGCTAGAGGAATGGAGTGTCCCGACATAACCATGTAGGTTTCCGCAACGTTAACTTTTTTTAGAAAAAACTGCCGCCTAGGTTAAAGCGTTGGTTATTGTCATCCTAAGGTATGGTTTCTTCCAGGTCTTTGTTAAGTTGAACGACTTCCTGCGGTCTGTGGATATTTGAATGAAGAGATAAGCAAAGCTGTAGATTGGATTTCTGGTCCTTTCTAGCAGATCGTTAGTGTAAATGAGAAAGATAGTAGGAGATAAGCCCATTTTTGAACAATAATCGAGACGTAGCTTACGTTTTGATCAATTTAAATATATTTTTTTTAAATACTCGTGAACACTTCTAGTTCACTCTCCAACTGCAGAATTTTAAATAAATTGACTTATTATGACTACATCTGATCATATATCGGTTATATGAAAAATACATATTTACCCCCCCCATTAGGAATAGTCCAAAATTCGACTAAATTTGGTATTTTAACGTATATACTTTGATATATTAACCTTTTCAATTCGAATTCAAAGATAATTTTAAAAAAATGCGATACTCTAATAACTTTAAAAACAGAAGATAACTCTACTAGTCATAAACGTAAGTCTATCCAACGATCATTTGAAATGAAGCGCGAACGTTTTCACAAGAAAGGGAAGTAATTTCATTCTAATTAGTTTTAAAGAGTACGAAAACATTTATAGAAGAAAAATCATAAAAAAAAATAAAAATGGAGTCAAGACCGCCACATCCTCGTTTCGTAACTCTGAGTTCGGCTAAGAGCGGTAATATACGATAGTTCATACAAAGAAACTTGTCAAAGTTTATTTTACTTGAGGGAAAAAATATAACAAATATAGAGTTTTATAGTAATTTAGGCTATAATTCCGACCCGTCATATCGGGTCCGCCATTTTGAATTTCTTAAGGTTAGGGCCAAACCATGACTCGACGAGGTTAAACCGACAACGAATTCGGTTTCAGCGTCCCAAAAATCATATAATTACACTACTTTCGCCTGCCGGATCAACTTGTTTTTGATGTGGTTGTAACGAAAACGCCAAACTAATTAATAGAGACCAGAGACCGGATTATATGCAACATAAAAATCTTGAAATATGCATGAAAAGGGTCAAAATATGAAATATTAAATAGTAATAAAAGTAGTAATTTTTTAGTTTTTTATTTCAAAATCAGCATAAAATTAACAAGTTATCGACGATGTTTAAATTTAATTAACAATTATTTAACATTTTTTAAAATTATTTAACATTTGTATTCTTGTACACGTAAACAATAAGGTATTGTTCCAAATGTTGGGTAGTAAGATTGTGTCTTCGATCACTTAAAACATTTTTATAAGTGGAAAAAGACCATTCCACATCCACTGAGGTAACTAGGCAGTATTTGAATTTGGGTGCTATGTTAGCACTTATTGTTTCTGGCAAAAGTTCACCCGTCCCATTATTAAAACTATCAATTTGACATAAAGGTTCAAAGCCTTGGTTATTGCACAAAATGTTTTCAAACTTTTCTTTAACTCTACGCGGGAATACATCTGGCAATGTGGAGTTTATTTGACGGATTTTATTCATTAACTGAATTGGTTCGGTCAACGCCAAACCTCGAGTTTCAAGCTTTTTAATACCCGCAGGTATGTGGGAAAAGTGAGTGCTAATCAAAGCTATGTTTTTTTTAATATCAGAATCGTTAAATGCTTCCTTGGATTGACGAACTGCCATAGCCTCTACACTATCGAAGTCATTTACTACACCTTTGATGGCCTTGAAATGTTCATTGTAAAATAGTACAGCTTCAATCCATGTTCCTCATCGAGTTACCACTGGTTCGGGAGGTAAAGGCACATTTGGCAGTTTTTCTTTATAGGCGTTATTGCGAGCAGGTGCCTTAAGAAACACTTTCTTTGCTGATGAAATCAGTTTATTTACATTTCCAAACGTGGATCGTACTTCTTCAGCGAGTCGATGGACTCCGTGAGCAAAGCACGTCACATGAATTAAATTTGGGTAAAATACTTGGAGGACTTTGGCTGCCTTGATCATATAGAGAGCAGCATCTGAGAGAAATATAAACACTCTTTCATCTGCAGAAGGTTCAGGAAATATTTTTTTAATACCCTCATTCACAAATCTGGCGATCGTAGAATGATTTGTCTTGTCAAGTTCTTTACAGGCCACCAAATAGGAAGAAGAAGGCTCTAATCTTAATGCACCCACAATTAAATCCCAGGCTCAAACAAATATTCTTAGAAACTAACTAGTTATCACTTAATATCCCGACCAAGAAACAAAGGAATAAAATACCGTCGTAATTTTGGGTATTCCCTTGGTACTATAACCTAATCGATGTTTAGACTATTGCAGGTAATGTTCCGGCGATAAGATCGGTTACAGACGACGACATTAACAATACCCTGAGCAATTCAATTGCCTAGTAATACCGAGAAATATTGTAAATATAGGGAAAATATGCATCACTACTAGATTTTGGGTAAAATATGCAATAATCGGTGAGAACGGTCTAAATATGCAAATGCATATGAAAATATGCAAATGTATATAATCCGGTCTCTACTAATTAATTTCAACGGACGATTTCCCCGAGACGAAATAAAATATCTGAAAAATTCAAAATGCATTTTGAAGGGAAAGAGTAGTACTTTCAGATGTCGCAGAGTTTTGTGGAGAAAAATGAAATCGCGATGTAATATAATCCCGAATATAGCGAAAAACCGTGTTTTTTACATTTTTAGGTTAGGATATCTCGAAATCCTGATGTGGTGGAGCAATTCTGCGGCAGCGTACCAAAAACCTTAGAGAAGTCTGATCTCAGGGTTTGAAAAATATGCAATAATCGGTGAGAACGGTCTAAATATGCAAATGCATATGAAAATATGCAAATTTATATAATCCGGTCTCTACTAATTAATTTCAACGGACGATTTCCCCGAGGCGAAATAAAATATCTGAAAAATTCAAAATGCATTTTGAAAGGAAAGAGTAGTGCTTTCAGATGTCGCAGAGTTTTGTAGAGAAAAATTAATTCGCGATGTAATATAATCCCGAATATAGCGAAAAACCGTGTTTTTTACAATTTTAGGTTAGGATATCTCGAAATCCTGATGTGGTGGAGCAATTCTGCGGCAGCGCACCAAAAACCTTAGAAAAGTCTGATCTCAAGGTTTGAAAAATCTTAGCCTATGTAATTGAGAGATTTTGCGAACTCGAGACAACGTAAAAAAAACAAGATTCTCAGTTCTTTTTTATTATTATACAATAATTAAAGATACACATAGCCGACTAACAAATATTGCAATAAGAAAAAATACTTGCTTTTTTCTTAATTTTTAAAAAACGGTTTTGCAAATTTTAAGTAACACAATTCCCTAACGAATAAAACAAATATTACATTTATATATTATAAACAAACAGCAATTCTTTTTGGTGTTACTCAAAATTTTTAAATTATTTAATACGAAAATATACCCCTCTTCATTTAAAAAAAAGACAGTAAAAAATGAATTTTGAATGCACAGAAAAATAAATATAATGTAATAAAATAAAAAAGAATTGACAACTGGTAGTCATGTCAACTATAGTGTCAAAATGTTAAGACTGATTTTCTATTATTTAAGTGTCCTTTCGAAAACAGACCAGGTTTATTGCCCGAAATAAAGCCGAGATCAATATTCAATCTAATTTTCTGAATATATTTCCCGTTAAAATCAAAACGTCCATTAAAAAAGGGGTATATTCCATAGTCTTAAAATCCTACTTATTACTTTAAAATTCTTAGGCCAAAAAAATATAACTAAAATTTGACATCGTATAACATTCATATGGTATCGTATATTGTTTTTTGTATTTTTTAAGAATTAAAATTGAGTATTTAGCGTATACATTTAGTCAAAGAAGCTATCGACTAAAAATTAAGTTTTTTTGTTGAAAACCATGAAGTTTTTTAAGCTTAATAATGTTTTTTTTTTGTGAAATTTCATCGGTAACATTGGCAAAAGATCAGTGGGTATTAACTGTGTGTTAATACCATCTTCAGTAGAACAAGAAAGTATATTTTTCTAATAAAAAAGGCTGTGTTAGAAAGATACAGTCGGTCAAGTAAGAACATGTGGCTCCGTGGCATAGTACGTGCTTGCGGTGCAGAAGGTCTCGGGTTTAATCCCGACAGGTCGGTATACTTTCATTTAAGTATATATGGCGTCCGTGGCAGCACTACCGCGTTGTGCCGTGAAATACAAAAATATATGTTTCGGCACGTGGATAACGTTCATGGGTATTATGGCATCCCCGTCGATATCCTCAGGATGTGAAAAAGTGTAAAATCACCTCAGGCGGGGAGGTGAACGAAAAAAAAAAGAAATTCGTTTTTTTTGAGGTTATTGTTGGCACCCCTGCAAACGATACTTTGTAGAAAGAGATTTATTTCTAACCTTGTTTATGGTTAAATAGTACATTATCAAACATGAGTGCTGCATATGCCTTGAGGCTGTGTTCCTAAGCGATCATCTAGACGGTCCGAAAATGACGCCTACAGCGGCTGCTAGGTAACATATACTTAGCAAGTTGAGGGCAATCGTTAGCAAGTGGGTGAAACGATTCACAGCTGAAAAATGCTCCAGATTTACAAGAAGGCACATTAGTACTGGCTGCCAGTGGAAAGAGGAATACGGCATCGTCACACTAGAATGGCCATCTCAATTTCCCGATGCGCACCCAATCAAGAACGTGAGGTCATAGATCAAGTAGAAGCTTCGCAGTACAAAAACTGCACACGGTGAAGCAGCTTTCACGGCAAATTCGGACCATTTCGAAATCGTTGCCCCAAGAATAATAATGAACTAATAAATCATTAGCATTTTAATGGCAACACACTTTTTAATGAACAATACCCGACACATTCTTACTTGACCGACTATATATGTATAGTTTTTTTTCGTTGAATAAAAAAAAAATCAAAAATAGACGGATTATTTTTTTCAATATATGCATGGATAGCGACAGTAACAAGAGGAAGTAAGTGGTGCAAAATGACTTTAATGACTCAACACCACCGAGATATTAGAACAGTCGTGAGAAGCGTGGAGCTCATAAAAGGGAAAAAATAATATGAGTCATTCTGTCTTTCTTACTCGGTGCACGCCCACAGCGTACCCGTGCGAGAATGTTATTCGTATTTCGTCCGAAGCCAACGCAGAACAAGGAAGAGTAAGAGAGACAGAATGCCTCAGATTATTTTTTTTCTCTTTTTAACGACACCACTCTGTCGCTTACAGCAGGTTCTATACTTTACCTCTTCTATTCTAATATCTCTATGCTCGACACAGCCCATTAATGTGGGTCTTCAATACCAAGTAAGATCGGAGAAATAGTCGTACCCGTCGTCGAATCTTCAAATTCCCAATGGGTTATTTCAAAAATTAAAACGTGGGCTCGGAAATTTCACAAAAAGAATACGCTTACTGGAATTTGAACGTGAAATTTTTAAAATGCTTCTTACTGACTTCGCGAACCATTTTTTTTTAATATATCACAGACTGACATCGCAAATAAACATATGAAACACTGAATATATGACTGTTAAACCCTTAAAAAAACGAACTAATGAATAAAATAGAATAACGTTATATGAACATCTTCCTCAAAGTTATATATATATATATATATATATATATATATATATATATATATATATATATATATTTATATATATATATATATATATATATATATATATATATATATATATATATATATATATATATATATATATATATATACATATATATATATAGGGTGTCTCAAAAACCAACATATTCTCTTCGAGGGCTGATAGGCCACCTCATATATGTGAATAAGACCTTGGGAGAAAAACTATGATCAACAGCAGGGTCATTCAGAATTACGTTTCAATAATTAGAATCTTAGAATACGGAAATTTGTAGTTGTGGCACTCGATAAACTGATCTAAGGTGTAGATTTCCACGAAATTGTGGGAGAATCAGAATGGGTTGAAACGTTACACAGGAGTGGTCTATAGATACCCATTTGGTGAAGGCAAAAATCATTTTAAAAGGCTCCATATGACTCTGTAAACACATCTTTATTATAAGTTTCGTACATGGGGTTCTTGAGCTTCTGGGAGATCAAGAATGGCAGCACATCGCTCGCTCAGTTTTCTAGAGGCTTCAGATATATCGGCAAAAGTTACTTAAGACATTAATTTGGATTTCGGGCACTTTAGCAACAGATACAGCAACACTTTGTAGATGATTAGTTACGAGAGGGACCTTCTAGGAGAAACAAATTAAAAAAGGGTAACACGCAGCCAGACCGTTAGGCACATGAAATAGAGCCTGTGTGTAAATTTTTTTTTCGGGTTTAGACGGTTTTTAGCTGAAATTCTTAGGCTTCAAGACAAGGTATGTTGAGTGGGTTTTAAAAAAATGGAAGTTTAACTGTGTGAATTGGGTATTTCAATTCGAAATCAACATTGATTTACCCTTAGGGTTGCTGATGGCAGGTAATTCTTACTCAAGACGTTGCTGACTTGGAATTTATATTAACAAATCTGTATAAGGGATATAAGTAATGGAGCATTCAAGTTAGCACGCATAAAACCTCGTATTTCTATAGTTGTAGGCATAGAAACTGGATTTGAAGTTACACAATTTTTTGACGGGAATGTCGACATAAAAAGAAATGTTCCAACTACATCTGATATCTTCAGTAAGATTACCTACAAGTTACAGTATCATTCTCATAAAATAAACCACGCGTGAAATTAAAAGTTGTTTAATTTTTTAAGGGTTCATCCAAGTCCTAAACACTAAAAACCTAAAGAAAATACTAAGGATAGGCGCTACTCTTGCAAATCTAATATAAGACATATATACACGATTTAAATACTAAGTTACGTATACTGGAAGAGAAATCATTTTTGTTTTCAGGAGGTCACAGATTGGTTTGATCAGTTTCGTTAATCAAATCAATAAAAGCGGGGGTGTTCAAAGTTTTTTTTTCGCCACGGCGTTCTCGGCAAATCTCTACATTATTCTCTGCGGCTCTTATACATACCGGTTTCGACAATAGGTCTGGACTACTCTAGTAAGGAAACGAAATTAAATGTAAATGTAACTAAAATTACATTTTAAGTTGCCTCTTGGATCTTGGACATATAATGTAATAAAAATATATATAATCGCTGTTATAGAAATTACATCACTTAATAAAAATTATATTTTCGAAAACATTGAATCCCACTTCTGATGATTTTAATAAATGATGTGAACAAGAAAACTATAAATAATAACTATTGGAGCCAAATAAACCTAAAGGAAATAAACATCGAAAATAATAAATCTCTAACGTGTTGGTGATTAAAGAAAATACTTCCATTTTTCATGGAAGTAAAAAAGAGCTTGGGAAAAAACACTACATCAAAAATATGTTTTTAAACACTTTTTTCCTCGTCTAATATTTCGCTGAACCACCTTTGGCCTTTATCGCTGGTGCAATTTCTGGTTGGCATCGAGTCAACTAAATTTTTTATGTTTTTATTACTGATCTTTTGATTCCACACGTTCTCAATTGTTTGCTTTAGCTCATATATACTTTTAGGCTTGGCTGCATTAATTTTTTTCATCATGATCATTGAGAAATTTAAATCGGGACTGTTTCCTGGCCATAACAATGCTGAAATCCTATTTTGCGTTAAAAATTGCCTTACCTATCCAAAAATACAACCGTACAGAAAAAAAAAAACGTTGTGGCGATAACGTAATTAGTGCCAAATTTCAACTTTCTATGTCAAATAGTTTCGAGGAAAATCGGGCGTGATAGATGGACAGACAGTTAGACAGACGGACAGACACCGAAGTGACTTTATAAGTGTTCCGTACGGAACACTAAAAAATACATCAGTAATTACTTATATTTCATACCCATAGATGTTGCTTGACTGAAGATATTTTGCAGTCTGTTATCACCTGGATGGATGCTGTTATATCTAGATCGCAGGATAGTCTGTGAATTGCATTTTTGTCTTACTCCGTTCGTTACTACTGACGAGGCTATTAGATGGTCGATACCGGTACAGAGTTAAAAACCATAGACACAGATGGGAATCTCAGAAAAAAAATCTTTTCGTCATACGAGGAACGTACGAACTTTATGTTTGTTTCTATAGCCGCACAAAAATGTTTATTAAACTGTTTTAATTTTTATTATAATACCAAAAAAAATTACTCATCGCACGAGTTTCTTTTAAATGCAGGACTTCTATGTTGGTGCCACTACAGATAGGGATAAAATTACTTAATATTTCAAAAAAGCACCTAACCTGTGCCTCCCCAAACACTAAAAACCTAAAAACATCTCTAGAGATTAAAACCATCAAAATATTACAACGACTACACTTGAAGAAAGTCCCTAATTTTAATAACAATCAATATGGATGGAAAATTCACATTTTTCGTGTTAATTTTTTACTTTAAAAGACCTTAAAACTATTTATTGTAATGTTCTTTTTACGTATATTAGTTCCAAGTTAGTATACTTTTTTTTTAAAAAAAAAAGTCGATTTCAAGCGATAAACTCGTACCTATTATGGATCTTAATTATTTTCGGTTATAACCATGTTATAACGTTATCCAATAATATTTCTTAATATAATTTTGTGACGTCAGAAAAGCGACCAAAAATAACCAAACCTGCCTAAATACAAAATCGTAAAGTCTATAAATACCGATTTATCGCTTGAAATTGGCTAAATTTTTGTGTACTCAAAAAGTAGGTACCCACGGGAGAATGGTATACATAAGTTCAGAATTTTATCTCAAAAAAGAGTAATATTTACTTATTACATAATAGATATACTAATAATTATATTGGAATGTATATATATTGTAATATTATAAAATAATAATATATTTCACTAAAATTTGTACTATAAATATATCGTATACAGTTTCTACGTAAATTGGAAAAAATATATATCTTAACTTATTATACTTACGTATACATTCAAATCAAGAGAGATCTTTTTTAAAAAATCTTTTTTTCGGTTTGTACAAGCCCCGATTTATAGAAAATTATTGGATATATTTTTTTTAAATGTGGAATGGTATAGTGCATGTCAAGGAGTATACTGAAGTATTTGAAATTCGATAGTGAAAACGACGCTGGAGGCCGCGACGCCAAACAACTTTTTTTCCCATCAACATACCTTTCGTAAAATGCCATTGGAAAGCCCTGTAAACTGTTTTTTTTCTAATTTGTTTTACAAAAAGTTCAGCAGCAAAAACCCTCTAAAATATTATTTTTTGGTCATCGCGGTTACCATAGATCGTATGCCATGTTTTCAAACAATTTATCTAAAAGACGACTGTCATCCTTTAATCTGACAGGTCTTGTTTGCACACCTATTCAATTCAGTAGAGTTAAACTAAGTAAACAGCGTGTTAATAGCTTCTGATTGAAGTGGTTTCCCACGCTGAAAAAGTAGATATGATTTTTATTTATGGAGAAGCAAAAAGAAATTCTCGGGAAGCCCTTAAACTATATCAAGAACGTTATCCCGACAGGTATATCCTGGATCACGCTAGGTCTTGTCATTAGAACGAATTTTAAGCAGTAATATGGATGCATTTTCTGGGCAGAAAGGTATTTCTAAACGAAAAACTGTTTTAACAGATGAAAAAGTAGCTGAAATTATGCAATATTTTCAAAATCTTTCATATAATTCAATTAGACAAGCAAGCAGGCAATTAAATATATCTTACGGGGCTACTCAGAAATCTCTTAAAGCTAACAAATACCATGACTATAAAATGCATAATCTTCAGTTATTAACACAACTTGATTCGGAATGACGACTGTGTTTTGTAGCAGAAATGATGATTAAATATTTTCTGAAACATATATTATGGACAGATGAAAGTCATTTTGCCAGCAACGGCAAATTAAACAGAAATTATCATTACTGGGCTGACGAGAATCCATACAACGTTAATCAAATTCAGAATCAAGGCCATTATGGTGTTGATGTATGGTGTGGGATAATTGGGAGACATTTGGTTGGACCCTACTTTTTTGAAGGAACACTAACTGGAAATAGATACCTTAACTTCTTGGTCAATAATCTATCAGTTTTTTTTATTTATTTTATTATTATCTTATTTTAAGAACGCATATGTGGGATCAACCCGACGGAGCACCACCTTATATAACTGCTTCTGTTAGAGAGTATTTGAATGCACGGTTTCACCGAAGATGGATAGGTCAGTAGGTATCTAAGTCACCAGACTTCACGCTGTTAGATTTTTTCTTGTGGAGAACTCTTAAAGATTTTGTATACAAAATTGCAACAAATGATATTGAGCACTTAAAGGCAAAAATATCAGATGCGTGCAATAGTATATCTGGAGAAATTATTTACAAAACATCAAAAGGGTTCGTCCAAGTCCTAAACACTAAAAACCTAAACAAAATATTAAGGATAGGCGCTACTCTTGCAAATCTAATATAAGACATATATACACGATTTAAATACTAAGTTACGTATACTGGAAGAGAAATCATTTTTTGTTTTCAGGAGGTCACAGATTGGTTTGATCAGTTTCGTTAATTAAATCAATAAAAGCGGGGGTGTTCAAAGTTTTTTTTTTGGCCACGGCGTTCTCGGCAAATCTCTACATTATTCTCTGTGGCTCTTATACATACCGGTTTCGACAATAGGTCTGGACTACTAGTAAGGAAATGAAATTAAATGTAAATGTAACTAAAATTACATTTTAAGTTGCCTCTTGGAACTTGGACATATAATGTAATAAAAATATATATAATCGCTGTCATAGAAATTACATCATTTAATAAAAATTATATTTTTGAAAACATTGAATCCCACTTCTGATGATTTTAATAAATAATGTAAAAAGGAAAACTATAAATAGTAGCTATTCGAGGTAAAAAAAAACCTAAAGGAAATAAACATCGAAAATAATAAATCTCTTAACGTGTTAGTTATTAAGAAAATATTTCCATTTTTCATGGAAGTAAAAAAGAACTTGGGAGAAAACATTACGTCAAAAATATGTTTTTAAGCACTTTTTTCCTCATCTAATATTTCGCTGAGCCACCTTTGGCCTTTATCGCTGGTGAAATTCTGGTTGGCATCGACCCAACTAAAAAGTTACGCAGCAAAAACCCTCTAAAATATTATTTTTTGGTCATCGCGATTACCATAGATCGTATGCCATGTTTTCAAACAATTTATCTAAAAGGCGACTGTCATACTTTAATCTGACAGGTCTTGTTTGCACACCCATTCAATTCAGTAGAGTTAAACTAAGTAATAGCTTCTGGTTGATGTGGTTTCCCACGCTGAAAAAGTAGATATGATTCTTATTTATGGAGAAGCAAGAAGAAATTCTCGGGAAGTCCTTAGACTGTATCGAGAACGTTATCCCTACAGGTATATCCCGGATCACACTAGGTTTTATGATATTAGAACGAAATTTGAGGAGCAATATGGATGCATTTTCTGGGCAGAAAGGTATTTCTAAACGAAAAACTGTTTTAATAGATGAAAAAGTAGCTGAAATTATGCAATATTTTCAAAATCTTTCATATAATTCAATTAGACAAGCAAGCAGGCAATTAAATATATCTTACGGGGCTACTCAGAAATCTCTTAAAGCTAACAAATACCATGACTATAAAATGCATAATCTTCAGTTATTAACACAACTTGATTCGGAATGACGACTGTGTTTTGTACCAGAAATGATGATTAAATATTTTCCGAATCATATATTATGGACAGATGAAAGTCATTTTGTCAGCAACGGGAAATTAAACAGAAATTATCATTACTGGGCTGACGAGAATCCATACAACGTTAATCAAATTCAGAATCAAGGCCATTATGGTGTTGATGTATAGTGTGGGATAATTGGGAGACATTTGGTTGGACCCTACTTTTTTGAAGGAACACTGACTGGAAATAGATACCTTAACTTCTTGGTCAATAATCTACCAGTTTTTTTAATTTATTTTATTATTATCTTATTTTAAGAAGGCATATGTGGTATCAACCCAACGAAGCACCACCTCATATAACTGTTAGAGAGTATTTGAATGCACGGTTTCAACGAAGATGGATAGGTCAGTAGGTTTCTAAGTCACCAGACTTCACGCTGTTAGATTTTTTCTTGTGAATTTTGTATACAAAATCGCAACAAATGATATTGAGCACTTAAAAGCAAAAATATTAGATATCTGGAGAAATTATTCACAAAACATCAAGCGTTAATGAAAATAATAGAAAAATGCATGATAGAAGAAGGAAGACATATAAAAAATTTCGTTTGATTTTTTTTTTATTTTTTAAGTTTCAAACAATTGATTTTATAAATATGTAATAAGATACGTAATACGTAAGTTATATGTTTTTGCGGTTTTAATAAAAATAATGTATTCTTGTTTTGTATTGTTCAAAGATATTTTATTAAAGGAAAAACCTCAACAGCATAGTAACTAATATTATTATAATTACTGTCAGATTAAAGTATGATAGCCGTCTATTAGATAAATTGTTTGAAAACCGCCAAACGTGGCATATGATCGGTGGCAACCGCGATGACCAAAAAATAATATTTTAGAGGGTTTTTGCTGCATAACTTTTTGCAAAACAAATTAGAAAAAAACAGTTTACAGGGCTTTTCAATACCGTTTTACAAAAGGTATGTCGATGGAAAAAAAAAGTTGTTTGACGTCGCGGCGCCCAGCGTAGTTTTCACTACCAAATGTTAAATACGTCAATACTCCTTGACATGTACTATACTCTTCTACATTTAAAAAAAAATAAATATGCAACAATTTTCCGTAAATCGGGACCGGGTGCCTAAAAATGATCACCCTGTACATACCAAATATTTAAAGTTATTCATATTATCAACTCGATCCGTAACTAATATTAGGTGAACGAAGTAAAACGAAACTATTTTTACTCGAAATGTCTACTATAGTCGATTCAAATATCGATGACGTGTTTCACTACACTGTACTTTCTTCAGATGGTAAATGTGAAATAATCTCATACTAACAACTAAATATTGCCTATATAAAAAAAAGCAGACTAGGGTCCCGACAAAGACGTAGCCAGTTCCAACCAAGGCTTCTATTCGACCCCACGACGCACGCGCCGTGACCCTGATGCATACAAAGTCACGTAAACTTTGAATTGTTGTGGCTGTTACTTGATGGAAATTCATAACGAATGTAATGAAAGACTAATATTGTCAAATTTCCACTTTATTTAGTTTCACTGAAACTGTATGACGCGTTTCGCTATACTATAGCTTCTTCTGATACAAAATGATATTTGAGTATTAGTGTTGTTACATTTATATAAATACCTTAAGGTAGATAGGTAATAAAAATTAATACTATATGCTAATGAATATTGCTGGGAAATCCATTCTGAATATTAATTGTCTAAATTGAGTAAAGGGGAGTTACCATGGGCCAGACAGGTTTCTTTTTGTTCGTTTAAGATGATGTCTGAATTTTTAATTCTATTTATTTCTAAATTTTCTAATAGGTTTAATTTTACGCCTTTGTTTTGTATGTGTAGAATTTTAAATTTATCGTCAAAAAAATGATTTGATTCTGTTAAATGATTACTGCATGCTGAGTCAGTTTTGTTTTTAAATAGCTTCTTTTAGGTTCTAAAATCCGAGTTTCGAATGAGCGACCTGTCTGACCTATGTAACTTTTATGACAAGAACCACAATTTACCTGATACACTCCAGATTTTTTTGATCTGTTTTGTTTTCCCTTTGCGTTTTTAACGAAGGGAAAACAAAATAGATCAAAAAAATCTGGAATGTATCAGTTAAATTGTGGTTCTTGTCGTGAAAGTTACATAGGTCAGACAGGTCGCTCATTCGAAACTCGGATTTTAGAACATAAAAGAAGCTATTTAAAAAACAAAACTGACTCAGCGTACAGTAATCATTTAACAGAATCAAATCATCTTTTTGACGATAAATTTAAAATTCTACACATACAAAACAAAGGCGTAAAAATTAAACCTATTAGAAAATTTAGAAATAAATAGAATTAAAAATTCAGACATCATCTTAAACGAACAAAAAGATACCTGTCTGGCCCATGATAACTCCCCTTTACTCAATTTATACAATTAATATTCAGAATGGATTTCCCAGCAATATTCATTAGCATATAGTATTAATTTTATTACCTATCTACCTTAGGGTATTTATATAAATGTAACAACACTAATACTCAAATATTATTTTGTATCAGAAGAAGCTATAGTATAGCGAAACGCGTCATACAGTTTCAGTGAAACTAAATAAAGTGGAAATTTGACAATATTAGTCTTTCATTACAAAGCCACGTAATTTAGCCCGCATCCCATATTGCAATTGTGACCTTTCACATATGGTTCATAAACAGGTAAATTCTGTCTGTTGTTCACCTAACAGAACTTTCTGTGCAGCTATTCAGCCGTCTTGTCAACTTTACGGTAATTAACCGAACTACTGACAGTAATTCAGAACTTTCTAGCGATATCGCTGTATAGCGTTACCTTTTAAAGAATTTAAGTAGATGAATTACAGTAAAATTTCAAATTTATGAAACATCTGGGAATGGGAACATGTGGTGAATGTCAGAAAACGTACGTGGACCAAAGAAGTAGAAGTTTCAGTAAAAGAATAAAGGAACACGTTACTTTTTTCATTAAAAAGAAAAAAAACTCTAATTATGCAATTATTTAAATGAATTAAATTATATCCTTGATACGATTCTTAAAATTTTGCTATCTGAACCAAAAAGTATGAAACTACATCTGCTTGAATCTATTGTAATTAATAATCTCAAAAACTCTGATATGCTTCAATTTTATTTGTTGTCAAAAAAGTCCAGGTGCTTTATGAGTTGGAAATTTTCCTTATTACCATCTTTTTCAATTGTGGTAAAAATTCAAATATTTTATTATATATTTTAGGTAGTATTTAGTTCTTAGCATGAAATCATTGCAAACTTTTCATCCGAAGAACCTACAGTGTAGTCAACCATGCTTTGGACATTTCATTTTATTCACCTAAAAACAGTATATATTTAAATATTTTCGCAGAACAAACTAAAATTGTTTGTAAGAAAAGTAATCTAATACCGTACGTTCTCTTACCACATTCAAAATAGTATACATTTTCACATAAGAGCTACAATAAAAAGATTCTCAAAAAATCTATGGACTAAAATTGTCATTTTCAACGCAACCGTACCCACTAAAGCCTAAAACTATTTTGAAACAACATAAAATGTATCTTTTTCGTTGCGGTTCTATTTTTTGAGTACACCTCATAATTTTTTCCACAAAAAAGTCGCCTTAATATCTAGTTTTCTTCATTTTATAATTTGACAAGTATGTGCTAATTTTTACGCTTAGATTCTTATACCATATTATCAAAATAATTTTCAGCAATTTCTCAACTTTTTTTCGATTCTCTATAATTGTTACGTAATTGTTTAAGAAAAGGGAATAAAAAATCATGAACACTGTAGGATATGCAGTTAATGTAACATTAAACAGGCCGTTTATTACTGTAGTAAATGGAATTTACCACCATAGTAAATGCAATTTCCTACATAATTTATTTGCATAATTTGCTATATTCATTACATAGTCTTTAACTACAATTACTACATAATTTTTATTTAGTTTATATTAAATTTAATTTAGAAAAATTTCTCTTATCAGAGAAGGGAAGGGATATTCGACAATGAGCATGGACAAGTGCGCATCCTAATTTTGGTAAGACGAAGGTATTTCAGAAATCATCGCTATTTTTAACTACATAGTTAGTTCTAAGCCTAAGATCAATACATAAGGCGATTAAGTTCACATTATTGTTGTTTTGTCCTATGTCTTTCTTAGTCAAAACAGTCAAAAGAAACAAGGATACAGATACTTCCTATAATCCTTGACGTTTATCTGAAAGAAACCCTAGATAGTAATAACTAAGGACACCCAAATATGCAAAGCGCATATATTGCATATTATATTCATTTTTCTAAATATTTGCATAAATGCTTTAAAAATAGCATATATGTGCATATTTGAAGGAATTTATAATAATGTAGGTAATGTAGGCAGGCGTTTTCATTCATTTTTCGGAATAAGGGTCAATGTTTAGGCCGCCGCCGTCGCGCCGGTGGTTTTCCCCAAATAAATTTTATTATTTTATGGTCAGTAAAAACCAGTCAGTAAACCCCAGACGGCCATCAGAGCATACTTGTATTATTAATTTATTAGATTTCATTTTTGGTTGTGCTTTTAAAGTGGTTACGTCGATTTGTGCTTTTTATCTTGTGAGTCGTATTTTACTACAGTGAAATGCCCAAAGCCAGTAGTGTGTCAGTGTGGATTAAACCATACAAAGAACTAAGAATAGATATTGGAAAAATCTACTGTTCTGCATGTGTTAAAATTGTAAGTATAATTTTTGAATACCTATTGAATATACAGGATATTTCATTTTCGTTTAATATTTAAACATAATGAAATTTTTGTCAGGATTTTGCCGTTGATGCTATTTTCAATGTTATTTAAGTTATTTTTGTTCCATTTAACGAACAAAATTTCTATTTAACGAAACCACGAAATAGAAATACATACGTAAACGTATGTATTTCTAGGTAATCTAATAAAAAAGGTACAAAGCAGAATTTTAATTTTTACCTGCCCTAAGCACCTAGTTTTCTATTTAACGAATTTTTTCCTTGGGATTTTAATAAAATTTTCTTTTTTTTATTGCAGATACCATGATATAAAAAATTTCAAAGAGAGCAACACGTGAAAACTGCTTGCCATATTGCCAAATTGAGTAAGACGAAACTTGTAGATAGGCCACAACACACATTAATGTAATGTTTCCAACCAACGTACAAAAATAAAGAGCTAAATAAACAAGACATCTTTAACCGCATATTTACTGCATATTTATAACATTTATGTGCGTATTTCGAGAAAATTACTTGCATATTTATGCGCATATTTTAAAGTTTTTCACTTGCATATTTGGGTTTCCTTAGTAATAACCTTCAATTTTTGTCGGTTTTCTAGTGTTACTCGTATTTTTTTTAGTATTGGTAATTTATATAGTGTTTTTTAGGAAATACCGCAAAAAAAATAATACTATTAATTAATAATTAATACTAGTTTTAAACATCCCCGCAAAAATTCCAGATCTAATTTAAGGGCACCCTTATCGCCAAGGGAGGCGTGTCCCCTATTCTCTCCATTATCTGTTATTTGCCAGTTTGCGTAATTAGTTCTTAAACGTTTTATTTAATTTATTGGTGATTTATTATCCTATAAACAGTAAAGATTTGCCAAAAACTTGCAGCGACTAAGAACAAAAAGTTACTAATCCAAGAAAGGAATATATTTTAAAAAGTATTCTTAAATACCTTCAAGGAGAGCACGTACGGGAATTTAATTCAGATATTTATTTTCCACTGGCTTCACACCGCAGATCGTCTTTTAATAGGAGATACAAATAAACGCGAAGAAGTTAGGTTAGGAATTCAAAAGTGACAGATGACATGTAATTTCTAACGACTGTTGATCGGAGGGTCGGCGGTTCGATTCCGCCTGTCTGCCTGGGTGTTGTGTTCGTCTTTAATAGATTTGCATATGTATAATAGACTGGATAGTCGCGTGACTGCGAGTCAGGCAGTCGGCTACCAGTCAAAGATTAAGACTGGCTAATGGTAATGGTATAGTCCGAAGACCAAGTCCATAAGCAAACAAAAAAAAAGTATAACTTTGTGTCCTTTAATTTAGTTATGTAGTAAATGTAGTTGATGTAAAAAATGTTTACTACTTTCCCAATTGTGGTCATGAGTAATTTTGACTCCCAATTCTATAGAATAAGTGAGTGACTGACGTATCACCAGTCATTCTGATATAGGGTTACAAAAAACTCTTGAAATTACTAAATAATATTCTGATAATGAATATAAAGTATTCGAAAAAGTTTTAATAAAAATTGCGCCTCTCGACCTTTTTTTTGTAAAACATCAAAGATATAATAGAGAAATAGCGTTTTTACATTATATTATTAAAATATAGTCTACAGGGTGTTCTGTAGTCGATCCTATCAACTATTGGTAATAAAACTAGTTAATTGTCTGTAAATTATAATGATAATATAATAAATATTATTTTTGGTACTTCCATAGACTACCAAGCCTCAAGAATTTTTTTAATCCATTTGATTTTAGCCAAATTCAAATAGTACGTTTAATAAATTTACTTTATTTTATATTTAATTTTAAAAACCTTTGCGAAAGAGTACTTGCTTGAGAAAGAGAGTGGCTTGCTCCATATCTCCTACAAAATTCTTGTGGCGAAGTTCTTATAGTTTTTTCTCGTTTTAACAGGATTAAGTTATAAATTAGTAAAAGAAAAATATATACAAATTATACAAGGTGTCCCGAAATTAGCGGTCTATATTGCTTGTGCTAACGAGTTAATATAAGTAGATCAAGAAGAATTAAGATAGCTAGTGCCTCTCATAGGGTAAACCTAAAAAGTAGGTTTTCTGTAATATCTTCAAAAGCGTTTGAGGTAAACACATAAAATTTGGTATGCTTTATAGAATTGTCATGTTGCAAAATATTCTCTATTTTAAATAAAAATATACTTTTAGTGTCATAATGGGGGAGTATGGAGTAAATGTACTTTTTTATTTGCAGAATTATCTCATTTTCATCTCACATTTTAAAATTTGCGGGGTTTTTAAAGAAAATAAAACCGGTCAAGTGCAAGCTGAACTTGCGCAATTAGTATTCCGTACGTTGATTGCTTTTTTAAAATAAAAAATTTTGTTACGCAGGTATAAAATGATCAGTGACTTCACAAAACACACCCTAAATGAGTTTTCAACAAAGTTTGTTGCCAATCTTTACTGAAAATTTTGTTTTTTTTTATATACCCCATAAATTATTAAAGGTAATGCATTCGTGATAATTTTCGTTCAGTCTACACCCCGTGGAGAATATTCCAGAATTTTGTTTGAAATTTTTTGATAAGTACTTTTCGAGATAAGGTGGGGGGGACAGCGATTTCTCGCGATTTTTTAAAAATAATACAAAGAAAAGTGCGCGCAAGGATTACATTATATATATATTTTTACTCGTGTTTTCACAAGCTTTCATTTGAGACCACACTCGATGACCTAGTAAAATTTTTTTTTTTCACTTCCGATTTCACCCCCCAAAACTAACCCCTCAAGTCAAAATTTAACTTTCAAAACTACATGGCTCTGATGAGGCTATCAATTCCTATATTAGTACCAAATTTCAACTTTCTATGTCAAATAGTTTCGGAGAAAATCGGGTGTGACAGACAGACAGACGGACAGACAGACAGACACCGAAGTCATCTTATAAGTGTTTCGTACGGAACACTAAAAAGATAGAAATGTAATTTCAATAGGATTTATGGTTTTAGAATAAAATCGATTTAAAAATAAATATAGTATTTGAAAAAGTAATTTTTTTCTATATGGGGACAAAAGAATTTTACGGCCCCATTTCAAAGTACTTTTTAAGTCATATTTAATAGCGAAAGAAGTCATGAGAAAAAATGTATATTTATTTATTAAATTAGTTTTGCTTAAAAACGAAATAGGAGAATTTTTTTTAAATCCCGAAAAATGACAAATCTTTGCAATAAAAATAATATTTACTCAAACTACTATTCTTTATGACGCCCCTGGGGAGTTTTTTTTTTTCTAAATTGGCAAGGCTCATGGATCCACCGAGGAAGTCCGCATCTTCGTCTGTAAAAAAATTTTTTTTTTAAATTATTTCATTTTTATATATGGCATCTGGCCGCAGTTTCGTCCACATATACCCGCTAAACATATCGCGTCGTGTTAAGAAAACTAAATCCCAACCTGGGATAAATTATTATTGAACTACAAGAGGACACTCATACCGGCAAATTATCGTATCGACAGCAAATGCGGAAAAATATTGGTAAACGGCATCCTCTTAAACTAATGAGACTAACGATGTATGATTTTGGGTACGTACGCTAATGGTTGCAGTAAACAGACAGTTACAATGTTGTCATACTTGAAATCAAAATTTTGTTAATATTGAGTTATAAAAGAATTAAGAGAATTTTATTTTTTCAGTTTAAAAAAGCGCCTGCTGCTGCAGAGGTCAGACTTTTAATGAGAATTAAATATATTCACTACATTTCCGTTACAAAACTGTGTAACTTTTATTACAGTTTAACTAACGAAGGAACGATACAGTGCAAAAAGATTTAGGATGTAATTTTCTATGACCGATTGCCAAAACCAAGATTAAAAATTTTGAAAAATATTAGGCAGAATACACAAACAAGCTAAAAATTTTAGAAACCGGAAAATAAAACCACTTTCTACATGCGATAAGTATTAAAGGACACTATCTATTCTTAAGTTTACAAAATGGTAAAACTTGTATCGATTTACGGTGTGAACAGTCTAAAATTCTAAAGAAAAAAAATCGTGTTTGAGTTCAAAATTTAGAGAGCTATTAATTTAACTGAACTACGAAGAAACCAGCAGTGCCTACAGCAGTGTTTCTCAACCTTTCAGTATTTGCGACCCAATTTTCAAACATAATTTTCATCGCGCCTCCCGCCTCTCTGATACAATAACAATGCACGCAATAATAATGTATTTTCAGTATTTTGATGCTAAAGCTACACTATGACGTTAATTACAAACTACTAAGAATAAGTAAATTTATTCATATTTGGTAACACATATCTGCTGCGTTGACAAAACTAGAATCGATGCCTCTCTATTGCTCTCTGTCACGTCCACCATATCGGTACCGGCTACGCGAGAAGTTCCGAGGTGTCTCGAACATTCGGAAAGTCTGCCCAAAAGTGTATAAATGCTGCACCTCGTTCAATTACAGCCCGCCTCAGTCGAGTTGATCCTTCTACTGCTATCGGATTTATCGTAAACGTGTATGTTGTAATTTACGTGTTAATTGAAATTCAAGGTATAAAATATTCACGGCAGTAAATTTATATAGAATCATGGATAAATTTTTAAGTGGGCGTAAGCGAGCATTAGACGATAGTGAAGCATCAACAAGTACACAGACGAGCCTGGTTCCGAAAATAAAATCAAGAAAATATTCTCAAGAATACTTAAATTTAGGGTTTACCAGTACTGAAGTAAATAAAGAAGAAAGGCCCCTGTGTGTTATTTGCTCAAAAATCTTGGCAGCAGACAGCATGAAACCAACCTAAACTTAAACGACATTTGGAAACGCTTCATAGTGAGTACCTTAACAAACCCCGAGAATTCTTCGAATTAAAATAAAATCATATGTAAAGCAGAAATCATTTCTTAAAAAAACTTTGTCTGTGAATGAAAAAGCTTTACTTGCCTCTTACAAAGTTTCATATAAAATAGCCAGAGGTAAAAAGCCTCACACCATTGGTGAAGAGCTTGCTTTGCCGGCAGCAATTGAGATTGTAGAAACTATGTTTGGAGATAATTTTGCCAAACAATTGCTATCCATACCTATATCAAATGATACTGTTGCCCGTCGAATTGGTGATATAACTGAAGATATATAGCATCAGCTTTTCGGGAAGTTGCGTGACAAATTGTTTTCAATTCAGCTTGATCAGGCAACAGATAGCAATAAAGATGCTCATTTCATTGCCTATGTTTGATTTTGTGATAGTATGTCAGCAGTAGAAGAACTATTTTTCTGCAAACCAATAGAAGCAAAGCAACATCACTCGCATTAATTGCTATCTTAAATGATTTTATAAACGATACAAATATGGAGTGGAAAAATTGCGTCGGAATATGTACCGATGGTGCTCATTCAATGTCTGGAAGATTTCAAAGTGTACAAGCACTTGTGAAACAAAAATCTCCACGGTGTGTGTGGACCCATTGTATGATCCACAGAGAAGCTCTGGCTTCCAAAGAGACCCCTAAAATCTAGAATTTTTTCTGCACTTTGTAAAGACATGGGTGCCGAACATTCAGCGTTACTACTTTATTTCGAGGCAAGATAGTTATTACGTGAGAAATGTTTGCAACGTGTTTATGAATTAAGAAATGAAATCGCCATTTTTCTAGAAAAGGAAAACCGACCGGAAGCCGAGAAGTTTCGAGATAGTTTATTTGTGATGAAATTGAGCTACTTGGTAGATATATTAGAAACTAAATACCTTAAATCTTCAACTCCAAGGAACAAATACACATATATCGATATAAGTGATAAAATTAATGCTTTTTGTAAAAAATTGGAATTGTGGAGCAGAAATGTAAAGCAAAAAAACCTAGAAATGTTTGCAAATGTAGGTGAATGTGTTAAAATATACAAGGCTGAAGAACAACATGTGAAAGTTGTTTTAGTAACCATTAAAAATCATCTAGCCATGTTGACAAAGAATTTTAAAAAGTATTTTCTTACTGACGACAACTTGGTAGCAAGTTACGAGTGGGTTAGGGATCCATTTCAAAATACTCCCGAAGGGCTCTCAACTTCCGAAGAAGAAATCTTCATAGACTTCACGGCAAGTGGCGAAATCAAAAGACAATTTAATAATAAATCACTCTTTAAATTTTGGTCAGGGTGAATGACGAGTTTTCTGAACTGAAAACAAGAGCATTTCGTATACTATTACCATTTTCAACATCTTACCTTTGCGAAACCGGATTTTCTGCGGTGGCTGCTTTGAAAACAAAATATGAATCTCAACTAAATATAGAAAAAGAACTCAGAGTGTCCATTTCTAATATTAAACCATCCTTCGAAAATCTGGCCCAAAGGAGTCACTAATAATTAATAAACTTGTTTTTAATTTAGTATTGATATGTTAATTATTAGGTAAATACGTTGTGCAGTACTAATACAATCCTATTTATAGGTGTATTATATCAGTGTAAATGTGTATTTTATTTTTTATTATGTCAGAATGTATTTTGTTTTGCTTTCCTTTTAATAAATCATATTAAATGTTTTTAATGAATGTTTTTAATAATAATTTCTTTTCGATACGCTCGCGCCCCCCCAATAGTGTAATCACGCCCCCCTAGTGGGACGCGCACCACAGGTTGAGAAACGCTGGCCTACAGTGATACTGCCAGAGCAAAAAAGCATTTCTACGATATTATCGTTTTATTTTTGACAACATTATTGTAAACTAAATTATAGATGTCCATACGGGCTGGAAAATGGGACTTTTAAACAATTTTAAAATTGTTCGAATCGGGAAAGAAAAAGTAGTGAATGCATTTTTACTTAACACAAGACATCAGCCATAGACAGAATAATCTACAGCACACAAATTTTACAAAGCATAATAATTTCTTGTTTTAAACCCTTGGGATAGCACCAGCACTCTAAAGAACCATATTTTAAGGTATGTTTATAATAATTTCTAAATAACTTTTAAACACAAAATACGCCTCAAACGTAGGAGTCCGTAGTTTCAAAAAACCTTATAGAACTAAATAATAACTTATCTTTAACAAAAAAAAACACCCCCCGTAGACTATTACAATTAAAACTTAACCTTACTATTATTACTGTACACATATAATACTGAATGAGCATATTTTATTTTAATAATAATCATAATAATAATCGTAGACATTATTTCTTCCTTGTAATTTTTGCGTATACATCGAAAAAACGTAACCTACTTTTACAGAGTGGTAATATTGGACAGTAGTTTTGGTATAGTATATGGCAGGATAAAATGACAGCTGTCATTTTGTGTATGTTTTGGTATATACATAGAATGCGTATACTTACTGTAAGGGCTAGTTTTTTGAGGTTATATTTAAAGTTTGACTATTAGAGTTGAGGAATATTTTCAAAATTGATTCATTTTCAAAATGTTCACATTAAGGGGATATACCTAGTCATCTGGGTCGAAAAATTCGATTTTTGGATTTTACAGTTTCTTTTAGTTTGATATCTTAGGAATATTTTCTGTAAGTTTCATAAGAATCGGTTAAAAATTGATGAAATTATAACACTTTTAAAGGAAGTGGAGTTGCGAAGAGGTTTCGGAGCAGATAACAAGCAGCTGCTCTCGGGTCAGCCTTTGCCGACCTTAACCTCGATTTTAACGTATCTTAATCTTTTTTTAATAATATAATACAAAGGGATTCTTCAATTGTTCTTCTTAGAAGGGACAAGGCATTCACATCTTCTATTCTAAGGCTTGTTAAGCCTCTTGTGCTCATATTTGTGGACTTCGAAAAGGCTTATGATTCTGTAAATCAGCAGAGACTTTGCAAGAAAAAATTATCGAGAATTCCGACGGAGCGAACATTGAAAATGATTCGAAATTAACGGTTTGGGGAGGGAATGTGGAAAAAGCGTCGTTTCACTTCATTATATTATTATATTATTGGATATTATACTGGTGAAGAGCTGGATGTCGTCGTAAAAAGGGCTTATTGTAGAGATTGTCAAGCTTGGGAATCTAAAAAAGATGCTATTGAGTATGAAGAGTGGTATAACAAACATCAATCTAAATCCACCGCAAATCATGAAGGATCTTCAGGTAAAATGAAAGTTGATGCCGTCGTAGAAATATTAAAACGCTCTGAAGTATTGCATGATGTAAAATACGCTTCTTACATCGGAGACGGTGATTCAAAGGCTTTTAAAACAAATCTCTATAAGAATTTTCGAGTCATTCAAAAAAAGTGTATTGGTCGTGTTCAAAAAAGGCTCTCGATTACGCATGGTAAAAAATCACAAGGACTTGGCGGTCGAGGAAAACTAACTGCTAAAACAACCAATAAGTTGACTGCCTATTATGGATTGGCTATACATCGACACTGTCATGACTCAGTAGCTATGCAGGAAGCTATTTGGTCAACTTATTATCATTACAGCTCAACTGACGAACATCCACAACACCAATACTGTCCTAAAGGAGAAGAATCGTAGTGTCAACGCGCGTGTTCATAATCGGAAAATACGTGATGATGTTGTTCTTGAAGCTGTAAAACCAATTTACGAGGACTTGAGTAAAGAATTATTAGAGCGATGTCACGGAGGATTTACTCAAAATAATAACGAAAGTTATAATCGAATTGTTTGGAAGATCTGCCCAAAAGGTTATTCCTAGTAGCAATAAAGTCGACATGACTACGCAGCTAAAGTCGATGGAGAACGAGTTGAAATGGCCTAGCGACAATTGCCACAAAGTACAAAAGAAGCTAGAATGCGTCACAAACAAGAACAAATTAGTATTCTAGAAGCTCAAATAGCTTCTAGAATACTAATGGCAGCATATAGTCCTGCAGTCGATGATTCATTTATAGGTAAGAATTTATTTGTGTATTACGGTTTGTTAACCTGATTTTTCAAACCTAAAATTTTAAACGCGCTTTTCTCGAAACTATATCACTTTTTTTGAAAACCGCTTGGCGGTGTATAAGATATCTCAAAAACTACTGAACCGATTTTGATGAAATTTGGTACATATTTTTTCTATACATATTGCTCGTCTTGGAACGAAGGGTTTTTAATTTTAACAAGAACTTTATTTTTCATTAGCAAAAATGTCAAACGGGGCAACGTCATTTTTTCGCTTTTTTGTTTAATTTCAATTTGATAAAAAAAATACATTTTTTAAATCCTTCGTTCAAAGACAAGATTGATCCTCTAGTAAACTAATTTCATTGAAAATTTTGATTTCAGATGATCCAGCTCCTAGTAATCGTGTACGCCGCAATGCTCCTTTAAAAAAGGGGGTCGCAGGGGAACCGGTGCAGTGCCGCCATTTTTTTGTTTTTAATTAAAATTTCACAAATTGTATTTTAAGCTATGTATTATTATATAACCAAGGTTTAGAAGAATTACCGGAGATAACACTGAAAGATGTAAGGCTTTCTCTTAGAGAAATGAACAATTACAAAGATCCCGGAGATCAGATCGTAATTGAAGCTGTAAAAATGAGTGGCAAAGACTTGTTGTGGGTTGTAGTTTTTCTTTTTAACCTCTGTTTGAAAAATAGCATAATCCCAAACAAATGGAATAAGGCACTGACGATCCTCATTCATAAAAAAGGAGACATAACCGACCTTGAAAATTATAGATCGATCAGTTGCATGAATCAGTGCACTTCCATTTGTATAAGTGGTTCACCAAAATCATAACAAAATACACAGAGCGAAAACTAGATTTTTATCAACCACGCTGGCTTTAGAAGTGGATACGGTGCTAACGATCGTTTACAGAACATCAAAGTCCTTGGTATTAGTATTTGCAGATTTTAACAAAGCCTTTGACACCGTGGAGTTGCCGGCGATACTGTCTGTCCTACAGGTAATGAAAATAGACTAGATATACTCAGTTAATTAAATTCATTTATAATAACGCAACAGCAATCCATGCATCCACAAGTAAATACCGAGTGGAATCAGACAAAGTGATATGATCTCTCCTAAGCTTTTTACGGCGGTGTTAGAATATGCTTTTAAGGAACTTAATTGGGATGGAAAAGACATAAAACCCATGGCGAATACCTAAATCCCTTGCGCTTTGCTGATGATTTTGTCATAATAGCCGACAATCTAGGTGATGTCCAACAAACGCTTACTGAATTGCAAATAACGTCAGCAAATATTGGTCTAAATATTAACTTCAGAAAACCAAGTTAATGACTAATCTAGTTACGGACAGTAACACCAAATTTAACGAAAGCGAGGTGGAGCAAATCCAAAATCACAGGTATTTGGGTCATGAATTACAAATTGGCAAAGATAACCAAATCCGTGAGATACACCGTCGTGTGGGTTTGGGATAGACGGTTTTTGGGAAGCTGAGAGATGCGCTGCAAGATAATTTGTCAATGTGCTTAAAAAAGAAAGTTTATGAACAATATGTTCTGCCGGTAAATATATATGGCGCAAAGACACTCGCATTAACAGAACAGTTAGCAAAGAAACTGAGAGAGCTATGCTGGGTATCATAAAGAAGGATAGAATAACAAACATCGGACAACGAACAAAAGTAATAGATATTATCCAAAAAATTACGCAATCTATATGGAGATTGGCAGGCCATATAGCGCGAAAGTATGATAACCGATGGTGTAGAAAACTAATAGAATGGAGACCCAGACAAGACAAAAGGAACAGAGGTAGACCACCAACAAGATTGAGCGATGACATCAAAAGAGTGTCAAGAAATTGGGTTAACACCGCTCAGGGCAGAGATCAGTGGAAGGTCTTAGAAGAGGCCTATATTCCGCAGTGGATGAGGACGGCTGATGGATGATTATTATATAAAATAAAAACCTGACTTATATAATGAATAGTTTCGCTTAAAAAAATCCCAAAAAACGCTTTTTTTTTTTTTCGGCTCCATGACTAGGTTTATCCCCTAAAAAACAAAAATTATAATAATTTTTACTCAGGTGCTGTTATACTATCGTTATCAAAAAACTACACATATTGGATTTCAAAATTAAAGCATTATAAACATTTTCCAATAGTCAAACTTTACGTAGAACATTTAAAATCGGCGAAAAAATATTTATCTACAGACATTTTAACTATTGTTTTAACGTATACTGGCTTCATAATTTCTTGTCCAAATCGGCACCCGTCTGAATTACTGAGGTATTTATTACGTATACATGTTTCGTGTGGGAAAGAGACGACTATAGAAAATGGCACCTTTTGCAAAAAAAACACAGTTTTAACCTGAGCTGGAAGTTGAACCCAGGATCTTTGACTTTCCGTTGTTCTGTCACTGAGCTATCAAGGATTATTTTTTAGTGGCGCATTTGTAATTTTTTTATTTTCTACTTAATTTTGTGGTTATTATAAAAAGCTTGCGAAATACAAGTAAATAACACTCTAGGCGGCTTATCTTTGCGGATGACACGCCCTCTCGGTCACAGTAAACATAAAACACAGTAGCGACAGTCCGACTCGGCACCTTTGATCTCGAGGGGTTCGAGTTTGCAATGATCACGTAACTTGTCGCCATATTGCTGGTATGATGTCCGCGAGTTTTTGAAATATTTAAATTCCTTCTTTCAAGAAAAATCCTATTCTGTAGAATAAAAATGAATTTTGCTGACTGAAAGGAAGAAAAAACAAGAAAAGTTTTTTTTTTATCAAAAAAGAAGACGGCACCTGGGCTAGAAGTAGTGAACAAAAAGCTTGCTACACACCTGGAGAAAATATTTCAACCCTATAATCCACAAGAAGAAGAAGGACTAGAGGGAAATTTTCTACAGGATGAAGAAAATATAATCTTAGTAACTACAGAGGAAGTCAAAAAAGAAATTAAACATAATATAAACCCGACGTGGCTTCGCCCTAATAACAAGAGAAATACTAAAACAGCGCCCAAGAAAAGTACTCGTTAAGTTGGCCCATCTAATCAACGCTGCGATTAGAGTAAAGTATGTTCCTTCGCTGTGGAAAGTGGCGGAAATAGTTGTGATACCAAAACCAGGTAAGCCACCAAATGTAACCTCCTCCTATAGGCCAATATCACTGCTACCCATCAAGTTATTCGAAAAGCTTCTCCTCAGAAGATTACAACCAATTATAGAAAGAAAAAATCTAATTCCAAATCACCAGTTTGGATTTAGACAGAAACATTCTACCATAAATCAACTTCATATAGTCACCAACATTATAAAAAATGCTATAGAGGAAAGAAAAGTCTGCTCAGGTATATTCTTGGACGTTGCTCAGGCATTTGATAAGGCCTGGCATGAAGGACTATTTCATAAATTAAATTCTATCCTTCCTAAAACATATACAGACATTATTAAATCGTACTTAACTGACAGGTATTTTAGGATCAAACAGGATGATGTCTATTTCGACCATAGAGAGTGGTGTCCCACAGGGTAGTATTCTAGCTACTTTTGCCGACGATACATATTGGCAGTGGGCAAAGATAATGTAGAAATAGCCGATAGACTACAAAATGTCATGAATAAATTCCAAGAATGGACTGGGAAATTGAAGATTAAATTGAATGAGGGTAAATTAGTACATATTAACTTCACTAATAAAAAAAAATACAACACGTACCAATAAAAATTAACACAATATATCCCATATGCCAACACGGCCAAATACCTTGGCTTAATATTAGATACAAAGCTTCGCTGGAAAGCCTACGTGAAGAAAAAAAAGAAGAACTAACTATTAAGTATAAAAAAAATGTATTGGCTCCTAGGAAGATACTCGGGGTTGTCGACGCATAATTATAAAACCAGTATGGACTTACGGAATACAACTATGGGGGTGTACCAAAAAGACCAATATAAAAATAATACAAACATTTCAAAACAAAGTATTAAGGGGCATAGTTAACGCACCCTGGTATATCCGTAATGCAGATCTCCATAAGGACCTACGAATGGAGTTTGTCGACAAAGAAATACAAAAGTTTGCAAAAAGTCATCAAAAAAGACTCCTGCATCATGAGAAAATCGAGGCCATTCAGCTCCTCGACAACTCGAACCAGAAGAGAAGGCTGAAGAGGACCAAACCTCACGAGTTGGTGTAGTGTGTGACAATGTGTAAAAGCAGGGCATTGTTTAATTAGGGCACAATCAGAAAAGTGCCCTAGTGATAAAAAAAATAACTAAGAAGACATCGAAGGGTGACCCTTAGATTTTAAATAGTTAGTATGTTAGGATTAGAAAAAAGTTACTTATTGGTCGCTGACCAGATCGTAGCATTACGTAAAAAAAAGTTCTTATTTAAACAGATATACAAAAAACAAGGAAAAATGCAAAAAATATAAGGAAAACATACGTTTGGCTTCAACGTTTTTTGCATGTTATTCATTGTTGAATTTATATTTCACAACTATTAGAGATATTGTCCGGGGTGGGGGGGAATGTTCTTTTTGAGAATATATCTTTGCACACCTTCAGCTTCGCGCTTAGAATGTCAACAATCAGGCTCCTTATTTTTCAGCAAATCCGAGTAATCTCGAGAGATTGAAAATAATTATAATTAACATTTTAAGATGAGATCGTCTTTCTTTTGAGCTTAAACATAATTGTTTTACAAATAAAATGTGTCTCTAAACTTGAAACACAATTATTATAATCTTTATATAATATATTGCATAATAGAAATAAAGAATTATGAATAACATACCTTTTAAGATCTTCGGGAAATCTAAAAAAACTAACTCCTTCGGATATACCACATATTTTTTTACAAGCACTAACCGTACAACAAAAACTTCCTTTTGACATCTTTTTTATAATTATTTTCAATTACAACGTCAAACGAGTCATTTACTTATTGGAAAATTATTAACAAGGAATCCCGGAGCACGTTATAAAAACATTCTCCTTTAAATCCAGATGTAAACACAAGACAGCGCGCTACCGCGCTGGCAGCCATGTTGTTGGTATGATAGGGGACGCATATGTGATAGAAAAAGGACCTAAAAATTCTCTTGAGCGTCACTACTGTGTTTTATGTTTACTGTTTGTTATTTACTGTTGTCTGATAAGATTAATCAGGATGTACGAGGTAGTTGCAAACCTTCGTGAGGAGCAAGTCTGTAACTGCGGTACTAATCAAAACATGTTATTAAACATATCAAAATATGTTATGAGGCTTCTTGGATTAAGAACTACAGATCACAGATTCAATTATACCTTGATTGTTCAACTGCTTAAAAATTGTGCCCCGTTTGCATGTGACGCCATTTATTATGCAGGACACAACACTTTTAAAAGCCCTAACCCCTAATTTTAAAATAATTTTAAAACAAATTTTGTAGGCAGTTCGGAAATTTTAATTGTAAAATGCCATCAAAAATTATTTTCACAAGTCGTACATCGTAGATCGTTGTAATTTTGGTTGTTTTATTTGATTTTTTTCGCGTAAACCATACCCCCTTAAGACTGCCTTAAATTATGCACTTTGATTGAAGAAAGTGACGCCATCTATTATCGTGAGCTTTAAACTACCACTCAAATTGGCACAGTGTCGGTTCTAGGTATGAATGTTTCTTTGGAAGTATATTTTATAAAAATTCGAGAGGGTCGTGTTGTCCCCTTTTTAAAGATTTAAACTTACTGATTGTTGTGTTGGAACATATTCTACAATGTGTCTATATTCTGAGTGTTAAAAAGCATTTAAGGAATTTGATAACACTCTCTGGCATGCATCATAATTATCCTCTTAGAGGAGCTGCCAACTATAGCAGATTTTTAACCATTTACCTTGTTAAGTGGGAAAAATCCAATCATTTGAAACTGAGATTAGATAAAATCATTAATTAAATATACTATTTAACATAACCACGAAATTAATAATAATAAAAAAATAAGATGGTAAATGCGTCATGAAGGTTTTAATTTTTGGCAATATTGACGATTTTAAAAAAATTCATGCCTTGACCAGGATTCACAAACCCATGATAGCTTAGTGTTAGTGCATTCGTAATTTGGACATTATTAGTAACAACAAATTTTGCTTAATTTGCTAACGTTTGCGGAAAATAACTGTTTGAGAATAGCTACAGTCTGAAACTTGGCTCCATGGTTACCACTGCAATTTGATTTGCGATGAGACTTTTTGTAGGTGTAGTCGGACGACTTTTTATCCCTATGTCGTTACCAGTTTTATATTATCCAATTTTACACTCCTTTTTATTGTGCTTTCAACCAAAAATCGACAAGCTGACTCACAGTAGTCCAAAAACCCGAAAAGCTGGCCATAATATAAGAAACGAAAGGTTCTATTTAGGAATTTTTACCTGTTTAAATGTTTCTGCCAATTCATCTACTATGTTATACGACCATTCTGGTGCATCTTCCACTTGCACCTGTCTCATAACTTGCATTTCATTTCGAAGCGTCGAGTGTCACGTAGCATGTCTCGTGAAGCACGTCAGATGTCATCGAGTTTAAATTATTATATAAAGTACAAAAGTGAACGAATTTTAATTGTGTAAAATGAATTCTGTCCTTGAAAGTGAGTACAGTTTCATTGTGTTTCTGGAATTTCATATTTACTTAGTGTTAAGTGAGCAATTAACTGTTCAATTATCGAGTTTTTTAAGAAAATATTTACATAAATCTTTAAAGAACAAGCTGTAAGTTAAAAACTCCGTTGAATTCTAACGTGAAATGAGTTGTTTAATAGATATTTTTTGCCAAAATATAGGAAAATTGAGTGCTAGATGTCGCAAGTTGGGTATCTGTGTTAGTTTTTTGTGCGAAGGTGTGCTTGGACGCCATTCTTAAAATTCGGGAAATATTGCAAACTTAAAAAAATTATTAAAAAGTTCGGGATAATGTTACAAAATCAACCAATTGTTTGAAAATTCGAGAAATTGCTGCAAAATGTGAAAAATAGTTAACAAATTCTAGTAAATGTTGCCGAATGGGAAAAATACTTTAAAAATTCTGTAAATTGTTGCAAAATGATAAAGTTAATTAAACAATTCAGGAAAATGTTGCAACATGTAGCAAACTGTTTACAACTTCGGGAAATTGTTGCTAAAATTAAAAATACTTGAAAATTTCAATAAAATGTTGGAAAAATAATTTTAAAATTTGGGAAATTGTTGCTCATTGTAGCAAATTGTTTAAAATTCATAAAAAGTGTCATAAAAATAACTCACGTTTTTTTAAAAATAGTTCGCCATTTTGGAGCCCCCATATTCGCAATCAGCGACCCCAAAAACCCATTATACATTTATTTCATAAAACTAAGTCACGGTTTTCCAAAAGTAGTCCGCCATATTAAAGCCGCTATTTTGTTTTTTTTTGAAATTTAAACTTCATATGCGTAATCAGTGACCCCCAAAAACTCATGTATACAGAGTTATATAAAAATAACTCACGTTTTTCCAAAAAGTGTCCGTCATTTTGGAGCCGCCATTTTGTTTTTTTGAAAATTTGACTTCATATTCGTGATCAGCGGTTCCAAAAAGCCCGATATACCGAGTCTTGTCGAAATTACCTTCACATTTTGGCCAGCGTTTCGGGATATTTTTCTTCTATGCGACTAACGATTTTCTGTTGAACAATCAATGCTCCACCCACATAAACAAATATCTTTTGGATTGTTGTAGCTTCTACTTGATGGAAATTCATTATAAATATATAATAAAAGACTGTTTTTAGTCAATTTCCACTGGTTTATTTAAATTGCGATGACGCGTTTCGCTGTCGATGCAGCTTCTTCAGATCTACATTTTACACTGTCAAGTTAGGTTTAATATTCACAGTTTTATATAATTTCTTAATTATAATATTACACCTAATTAAATTACATTGATAGTATTGGAAAATCCACACAGATTTGGAGTTAAGAGAATAAATTCAATAATGGTGAATTGCTTAAATCTACCTGGTCGTTGAGTAAAGTACCTGTAGTCCTTAATCGATTTATTTGCATAGTCTCTAAAAGGTTTAGTTTGAAACCTTTTTGTTGGGTGTGTAAAATTTTGAAATTCTTGTTAAATGTGTGATTTTCTGTTAATAGATGATTAGCATATGTTGAATTAGATTTTCTATGGATGAAACTTTTTTCGTGTTCTGTAATTCTTTGTCTAAATGTACGTCCAGTTTGTCCGATGTATGTTTTAGGACATGACCCACATGTTAATTGATAAACCCCTGATTTGTTGTCTTTATTGATTTGTGGTTTGTAGTTTTTAAGGTATTTCCCTATAGTATTGTTAGTCTAAGTTAAAAACTACAAACCACAAATCAATAAAGACAACAAATCAGGGGTTTATCAATTAACATGTGGGTCATGTCCTAAAACATACATCAGACAAACTGGACGTACATTTAGACAAAGAATTACAGAACACGAAAAAAGTTTCATCCATAGAAAATCTAATTCAACATATGCTAATCATCTATTAACAGAAAATCACACATTTAACAAGAATTTCAAAATTTTACACACCCAACAAAAAGGTTTAAAACTAAACCTTTTAGAGACTATGCAAATAAATCGATTAAGGACTACAGGTACTTTACTCAACGACCAGGTAGATTTAAGCAATTCACCATTATTGAATTTATTCTCTTAACTCCAAATCTGTGTGGATTTTCCAATACTATCAATGTAATTTAATTAGGTGTAATATTATAATTAAGAAATTATATAAAACTGTGAATATTAAACCTAACTTGACAGTGTAAAATGTAGATCTGAAGAAGCTGCATCGACAGCGAAACGCGTCATCGCAATTTAAATAAACCAGTGGAAATTGACTAAAAACAGTCTTTTATTATATATTTAAACAAATATCATCGCAAAGTATGCAACTGTGGCAATCTCACGAACAACTTTTTACGATACTATTACTTTAATTTTTGGTCAAAGTTGCCACTTTCCATCACAAAAAAGTGTCACCATTAAAACTGACATCACTTATGACATAACACAGAAAAGATTTAACAATACATGATTGGAATAGTGTATGACCTAAAAATCAGCCTTATGAATGTAAAGTTGTATTATTGTTTGAATTTATTTTAAAGATTTGAAAGTTTATTACTTATACGAAAATTATTTTAACTTTAGAATAATGAAAAAAAAACCCATTTGACGAAGCTATTATAATTGCATATCCCGTTTAATTTAATAGTAATTAAACTAATCATTTCATTCTCATTTCTGTTTAGCTGTCATTGTTCTGAAGTTAAAATAATTTGAGCATAACATGATACGGTTCATAAACTATACACGTCTAACTCTTATGCTATTGGTATTTATTGACATTTTTCGTTCTAATACAACTCAAATTTCTCCCGAAACTAAATTTTGAAATACTGTGATTATTTATACATTTCGTTGGACACTTTAAAACAGTTTTTGAATTAAAGACAAAATCGGCTAAAGCCGTTTCGTTATTTTTTAAACTGTACTGGAATATAGGACTGCTGCATGTAAAATAAATTCAAACAGTGTAGTTTTTCCCAACTAGAAAGCGTCATCTTACCTGAAAAAAGAAAATAAAAGATAATTAATCGAGCCGATTTGTTAGTTGAAATCTTTGTTTCACGTTCCACTGTTAATTTTTCAGGGAAAAACATCACGTACTAGTCCTAATGTACAGAGAGGTCCACTTTTAAAGGTAAACCCCTTTATCAATAATATACAGAGATTTTAACTGTATAGGGTGGTCCAAATTGGACACTTTTAAAGGTAAATAACTTTAAAGGAGATAGACGAAAACTGATGTCAGTGTCTGAGGCTCAATTTTTATGATAAACTCAATGGTGAAAAGCGCATATCGATATCTAGTACCGTTTCAGATATACAGGGTGTTGTTCAAAAATCTGTATTTTGGAAAAATGTTTGTAATTCTTTTCCTATTGAAAATTTTTGATTTCTGTAAAAACATTCTTAAAGCACTTTTTCACGTGGATTTCAACAGTGTAAGTTACATTTTTTTACAACGAATATTTTAATAGTTATTAACGCAAAAATAAATTTTTTAAACGGGATACCCTGTATATTTTTCCTTATCCGAATAAGTTACCATTCTAAAAATATAGCGCATTTTATATTTTGCTTAAATCTACTTCAAAATATAAAGGTTTTCAGTTTTTACGCGAGTTTTAAATGCACATTTTGTGAAGTAGGCTATGGAAGAAGCTGCCATATGGTTTAATTCAATTGTTTACTCGTAGTTGTAAAATTTTACTTCGGGATTAGTTATTAAATTGTCAAATAAATCACAATGAAGTTTGAAAATTACGAAAAATGGGATATGATAGTGTGTTTCATACAAACCGGAGAAAATTCGGAAGCGGCAACTAATTTGTACCACGAACGGTATTCAGAGAGGCGTCGACCCTTCAAGGATATATTCACTCGATTGCGACATAACCTAGTTAATAGTGGCCAGTTTGAAAAGAAACGACCCAAAAATTATGCATCAAACAGGGATAAGGAGTCAGAAGAAATAGTAGTTTCAACCCGACAGTTAAAAGTATTCACTGGACTACCAAGAACTAAGTCGTACTTTGAAGAAGCACAAATTCAGGCCAAGAAAAGTTCATCACCTTAGAGACGGAGATTTTCAACGGCATATGGATTTTTGCCAATGGTTTTTCTGGAGAATTGTAACCATGTTCCGAATTTTTCATTAAATTGCATTTGGACAGACGAAGCTTACGAGTATATAAGCAATGCAGGTATTTTTAACCGTTACAATTCTTATACGTGGGCACAAGAAAATCCTCATTTAGTTGTGGAGCAAAGAAATCAAGGCAGATTTGGATTTAATGTGTGGGCAGGAATTTCTAGAGGCAGGGTTAGTCCATTTATTTACGAAGGAATATTCACCTCTCAGAGAAATTTAGAGATTTTAAGGCAGTAAATAGAACCTCTTGTTGACGAACTGCCGTTAATGGACCTCAGAAATATATTTTTCCAACACGACGGGGGACCCCCTCATAACGCTGCAGTTATCAGTAATTTTTATCGGCCAATTTCGACAATAACTGGATAGCCAACCAAGGTCCGAACCGTTGGCCGGCAAGGTCACCGGATTTAACACTCACTATCTCTATGGGAGATTGAAAGACCTAATTTTTAAATTGCCGACAAACACCAGACAAGAGTTAGAAGTCGCAATGATACAAAGTTTTGCAGCTCTCGCTCCTCTTGAGCTAATCAACTCGGTAAGATGTGTCCAGAAAAGGTGACTCTTAGAGTTACGATTTGACTGCTATCGGTAAACAATTGATATTGCCGCTCCGTCCAAAGCCACAAAATGTACATTTAAAACTCGCGTAAAAACTGAAAAGCTTTATATTTTGAAGTAGATTTAAGCAAAATATAAAGTGTGTTATATTTTTGGAATGGTAATTTAAAGCTCTATTCGGATAAGGAAAAATATACAAGGTATTCCATTTAAAAAATATATTTTTGCGTTAATACCTATTAAAATATTAGTTGTAAAAAAAATGAAACTTACACTGTTGAAATCCACGTGAAAAAGTGCCTTGAGAATGTTTTTACAGAAATCAAAAATTTTCAATAGGAAAAGAATTACAAACATTTTTCCAAAATGCAGATTTTTGAAAAACACCCTGTATATCTGAAACGGTACTATATATAGATATGCGGTTTTCACCACTGAGTTTATCATAAAAATTGAGCCTTAGACACTGACATCAGTTTTCGTCTATCTCCTTTAAAGTTATTTACCTTTAAAAGTGTCCAATTTGGACCACCCTGTACAGTTAAAATCTCTGTATATTATTGTCAGAGAGCTTTTCATAATAAAGTTACACATCAACTAGCTATTTCGCTAACGAGTTTCCTTTTTAAGCTATCGTTATTTCGCATCTTTAACATATAAACGAGCGAAAAAATATTCGAAATACAATCCACTTCTTCATAAATGACACCGACTTTTCAATATATTTAGCGGCCACGGAATGTGTTATTTTAGGCCCCTTTGGATGGGAACATCTACAATAAAACCTTATATAGCATTATATGCAATAAACTCCAAGATAATAGAAAAGAAAGATTGTCTCGAACCGACGAGCAAATAAGTGACATATTTTGGATTTTACGTGATTTCGATGAAAGTTCCGAATCCACTGATACTTTTACTAAAATGTGTCGTACAAAAAGGTTCCCTCTACCGATTTTTGGTTAAATCGCTAGAAAAATGAATTATCGCGGACACGTTCTTACTTGACAGACTGTACTTGTACTTGAAAAATGTGCTAGCGAACTAAGATCACCTTCCTTGGGCTTTTTACTTTCCTTGCTAAAGGAAAATATTGCTTTCCGAGATTTTGCTTTTGTTGTTCATGTTTGACAAAAAATATAGTGACCGTCGGTCTGTCTGTGTTAGTACGATAACTATCAAACGAAATGAGATATTAATTTCAAACTTGGTACATATATACAGTAGAACCGCGGTTATCCGAGGTAACGTGGGGGGCACCCTCCTCGGATAACTGAAAACTCGAATAATCCGGATTTGTTTTTTATTCATTTAAAACCAAACCAAACACCAATACTTTAAGCCAATGTATTAACGTTTTTAACATATAAATAGGTACATACATTATAAAACAGTGAAATAGGTATCTATGCGCTTCTGTTTCATATTGCATCTTCTTTTTCTCGCTGCAATGTTTCTCCATCTATTAAGAAGAAGCAAATCCGCTGGGGTTGCCTTTGGTTGTTGTTCGATAGACCTCAAAGCTTTTTCCAAAGAAGCAAACCTTCTTGATGAGAGATCTTAATGGGAAACTGTTCATCCACCGCCGCTTCGTCATCGTCATCTGATTTTTCGGTTTCCTGGAAGGCATTCGTTATTTCTTCAATACTCATTTCTTCTTCTAAATCATCTGCTGTAATCCATTCAACAACATCTTCTCTTGTCACATTTTCGCAACCTTTTAATTTTTTGCATTAATTCAGATAAACTTTTTTTCTTTTTCTTCTATCTCGCTGTCAAAATTTGAACAGGACATTTCTCCATGGCTTCTCAATTTCAAAGCTAATTCATTTAATGGAGTATCATCTTCACTGTCATTATAGTCCTCAAAATCAATAACTCTTGACCAAGATTTTTGAATAGTGGTAGTACGCACAGAATCCCAAGCTTGACTTACCCAGTAAATAACATGTTTTCAGTGTAACCTTTCTCATCCCATTGATAATATCCTCCTTTTCTGTGTATTCTAACAGATGTTCAAGACATAAACGCCTAAATTTTTTTTAATGTTTTCGAGGATGCCTTGATCCATTGCTTTAATAGGAAGACGGTTTCTGTTCAAAAATTTAGTCACAGATGGCACGAACTCTTCTTCAAACTAGTTAGTAAATAAGGTAGCATCCATCCATGCGCTCTTCTGACTTTTGTAATAGACTGGTAGGGCTTTGGGTGAGATGTCTTTTAAAGCTCTTGGACGTGCAGACTTGCCGATCACCATCAGTGGGATTTTGTGCTTGCCAGATGCATTGGAACATACCATTATAGTTAATCTTTCCTTACTTCGTTTGTGCCCAGAAGCTGATTTTTCCTGTCGAGATGCCAATGTTTTTGATGGAAGCATTTTATAATTCAGACCAGTTTTCGTCACAGTTGTAAATTTGATCACATGTGTATCCACAAGGTTCTGCTTAAACTTCTCAATTGATGACACACCAGTAGAAAGTTTTTCACCACATACAGTCAGTTGTCGTACACCGTGCCGTTTTTTCCAGCGGTCAAGCCATCCAGAACTGGCGGTAAACTGATCTATCTCTGGGAATTGCCTACTAATCATTATTGCTTTCTGTTGTAAAATTGGACCTGACAGAGGCACACCTTTTGATCTCTGTTGGTTAAACCACATGAATAAAGCTTCGTTAACCTTTTCATAGTCGCCAGTTTTCATTGATTTTCTTCCTGAGGACGAGGGGGATTGATTTATACTCCACTCTTCTATTTTTGTGCGGTTTCTTTTCCAATCTCCAACTGTTACCTCACCTACTCCATAATCTCGTGCAACAACTTTAATTGTCTCTCCTGCTTCAATTCTTCTGATGGCTTTTAATTTTTCTTCAATAGGAACGACGATTCTTTTACGCTTGTTTTGCTCCATTATAATACGACAAACAAAAATTCAAACAAAGCAGTTCATATTAATTACACTTAACTACCAGAACTCCAACCAAATAAATTATGCGAGTATACTCGTACTTCTCCGTAGTAAACGCTATAACGCACTGCATTCACGCAATTTACATGCTAAAAGAGTCCAAAAACATAAATAGGGGAACCCCTCACACCGGCCAGGGGGATTCTCCGAAGGCCCCGACGATTTTAAATGGAAATATGTACATACATATTTTAGAAGCTCGGTTAATACACAGCATAGACGCGCGTACCTCGGATAATCAGGTTCTTAGATTGGCTCGGTTAATCCGGAGCTCGGATAATCGCGACTCGGTTAATCGAGGTTCTACTGTAATACCTAAAGATAGGATAATAAGCTGATCTAAAAAAAGCATTTGATAAGGTACAAGTAAGAGACGTGTTACAAATTTTACGAGATCATGACTTCAACAACTATATCAAATGATTGAACAGCTCAATAAAAACAATAAGACACGCATAGCAAGGTCTAACTGTAAAAGTACCGATGTCATCTGGAATTTGACAAGGCGATAGCATGAGTCCAACACATTTTTGAATTTATTAATGGACAAAATAATAAAGGGTGTCAATGAGGTCAATAGCTGATACAAAACGGGAAGAAAAACTCTGAAAATATTGTGCTTTGCTGATGATGCAATATGAACAGTAGAAAATGAAGATGGCTTACAGCGACTAATACATTGTTTCCAAATAACAGCAGAATATCAGTGGACAAAACAGAATCAACGGTTATAGCTAACGACCCCATTAGATGTTAGCCGTGTATACCAAAATAATAACGCAGAACCTGCACTTCACATACTTGGGACTAGAGCTATCGAGCTCAAAAAAATCTATATCAAGAGGTACTCGATCAAGCAAATAAAGAATCGAGAATATCTGGTTGTTTAAGGGACTTAGTATGAAAACATGTCTACATGTCCACAAAAAGCAAAGTGCGTATATATAAAACCGTGGTAAGATTAAGACTAACGTATGCAACAGAAACAAGAGCAGAAATATCTAAAACAAAAACTCTCATAAGAGCTACAGAAATGAAAACACTACGCCCTGTCAAAGGAATAACTCTGAGAGAGCAGGTAAGAATCACGACTCTACGAGAAGAACTCAAGACATCGATATTGAAGCCAGTAGCTGGCCAAGATGGGCAAAAGATGAAAAACTAGAAACAAGACCTCCCGGTCGACCGTCAAAAAGATGGCAGGAAAGCTGGACATCTACGTCACAAGAGGCTTAAAACCAGATAAACCAAAATCTTGTCTTATAACAAGAAGAAGAAGAAGAATTTTCCCTCCTACTACTAATGCGCTAGAGTTCAGTCGATACCTACAAAAAGGCCAACCGACTACATCAAACAACCGAACGGTTGATTTTCGAGGTAGATCTTCTTGTGACGAAAAGATCAGAGCGAAAGTCACTGTTATGGGGACATTTTACTGAATCTAAGGGGGCTAAGGGACAGGGATTAAATCCTTATTGTTTTTTTATTCTGGGATATTACCAGATTAGGTTGGATGACCTAAACTACCCACATCTTCAAAAATTAAGGGAACTGATAAAACATAAACTATTAATTTATCGATACCAATCTATTTGATTCCCTTCAAAGTATTCTCCTTCTATTAAAACATACTTATGCCAACGTTTTTCCTCAACTACCAAACACTTGTTATACTCGATTTAAAATTACACTGCTTTCAAGGCAATTAACGAATTTTCTTTTACAGCTTCTATAGGTTCAAAACCTCTCACCTCAACCCTATGGGAAAATTTTAAGGAACTGTAGAAGTAAATAATACCGAAATTTCAAAAAATAATGAATTCTCCTCAAAAACTAACTTATTTTAAATATGTCGGAAAAAAAGCCGGTCGTACGTAGGAAATATTCCGAATAAGGATTACACAAGTAAAGATCTTACCATTAAGGAACATATTATTATTTTTTGGCTTTTGCACATATTCCCTCTATATCCTCCCCAACACTTATTGCCTGGCGGTTTCAGTCTCCCCATTACTACCATAAACCGCCATGTTGGGCTCTCCCTGACCTTGGTGCCCGTTTTGGGTAACTTCGTTTTGTTGGGGCGCATCTATCACGAGGCTCCCACCCTCTTCGTCGCTACTGTAAGAGTCGCCTTCGTCGTCGGAGCTTGATAGGATTCCTGCAAATAGCGAAAGATGGAGGTTTATTTTAAATAAGGTAAAAAATCTAAAATGGGGACTACACGGAAAAAACATTATCGGGAATTTACTTACCACTATCGAGGTTAGGCTGCATATTTCCGAACTCCTGCGGCCAGAACCTCCTATTGTTATTCTGACTCTTTTTTTTCTTACTTCCCCCACCTGGCGAGTTGACGCCTCCCCCTCCCCCCTCTTGTCCTGCAGGAGTGCTCGCATCGAGCATCGGTTGCAGGATGCGCCTGCGGGCGTTGATAAACCAGTTGTTCACTTGGAGTAAGGTTAGGTTCGTTTGGGAAGCGATGTGGCGTTTTTCGTCTTCGGTTGGGTAAGGATGCTGCAAAAATATAAGTAATTTACTGGGTTGTTCGTGAAGTCAAATGCTGATTTTACTGGCTCTATATATATATATATATATATATATATATATATATATATATATATATATATATATATATATATAATGCTGATTTTACTGGCTCTATATATATATATATATATATATATATATATATATATATATATATATATATATATATATATATATATATATATAAAATCCTGGACAAAATTAACGCAACAATCTGAAAATTAATTTATCTTTTTCTTATGTCAGTTTTAAAGTTTATCGAGTATTTGAATAGTAGGCTATGCATATTTTGTTTCGTTGTTCATGACAGAAATCAAATCAATTCGTTTAGATTTACAGTTTTAAAGAATTTTTTAGAAGATAAACAATTTTCTGTAATAATGCGATAGATTTTCTTTAAAAGTAAGCTTATAAATTGTTTCCTTTTTCAAAGTAATACGTTTTTGTGGTAGACTATTTTATTTTTGACCCCGAAGAATTAGATAAATGAATCGAACAAGGAAATTAACTGAACACGAGGTAGTGCGAGCCTCAGTTTTATTGGACGAGGGATATTGTCAGAGTTATGTTGCCAATTTGTTAGGCAAACATCGTTCCACAATAAGTCGTATGATAAGACGCTTGAATGAAGTAGGAATTTATTCTAGAAGGCTAGGGCAAGGGCGAAAACGATGCACTAGCGACCTAGAAGAACGTTTTATAAGACAATATGCTTTAAGAAACAGGACTGTCACTAGTTCTATAATAAGAAACGAACTCGAAGCTGTTTGCAATGTCACAATTTCTTCTAAAACAGTTAGAAGATTGCTAAATGAAGCTGGATTAAACAGTAGGAGACCAGCCACTGCGCCCTTGCTTACTAGAGAGAACAGAGTTGCCAGGTTACGTTTTGCTCGAAATCACGAAAACTGGTCTGTGGATGATTGGAAACAAGTGTTCTTCACAGAAATTAGGGTTAGTCTAAAACATCCAGATGGTCGTGAGCGAGTATGGCGAAGACCAGAAGAGAGGTTTGCTCCTTGCAATATCTCTGCAAGGATTCCATTCGGCGGGAGCTCTGTTATGTTCTGGGGTGGCATCGGCTTTGATGCTCGCACAGAGTTAGTTCCTGTCCGTACGAGATCCATGAATGCTGACTACTATCTTGAGAATATTGTAATAGAACATATGATGCCTTTCGGTCATTTTGTGGGGCCCAATTTCCTGTTTAAGCAAGACAACGCTCGACCTCACGTGGCTAGGGAGGTACTCGATTATCTTAATCAAGTTGATATACCGATTATGCAATGGCCACCAAAAAGCCCGGATCTGAATCCGATAGAACATGTATGGGATCACCTTATGAAAAATGTGAAACGTTATATACCTGCACCTAGAAACCTGAGGGAACTTGAAAATGCAGTTATCACAGAATGGGAGCAAATTCCTCAAGATTTTATCCAAAATTTAATTAGAAGCATGCCTAGGCGCATGAACGCTGTCATTCGAAGTAGAGGAGGCAACACACGCTACTATTGTCCCAGTTACACCATTAATTTTGCTACTAGTGTCCCAGTTTATTTTTTTCATTATTACATAACTTCAACGATTTTGTTATTAGGTCTTAAGAATAATTTTAATTCGAATCTTATAGAGAAATTTGGTAGCTAATTCACTTTTAAAGTATGCGAATAAGTTTTTTTCTAACTTTTAGTGTAACCAATGTTCATAAAAAATTATTAAAATTAATTCATTATAGAGATTTGTATGATTTAATATATTGTTGCGTTAATTTTGTCCAGGAGTATATATACACCACCATCAGAAAGTATTTGCCCACCTAGAAATTTCAATGTAACTGCCAAAATTTAACACCTAATTAAACCCTTTTATTGTATAAGGTAAATTTAATTGTTATTAACAAGTGTCCATCATAAAATTATTTAGAAAAGCATTTTTGGTGAAATCACAAATTAAAAACCAATTAGAACAGATTTCCAAGTTTTGCATGATAATCGTTTTGAGGCAATTTCTGAGAATTCCAGTTGAAGTAAGAACTCATTTCAAGTTTCTAGGGATTATGGAAATTCCTAGTGACATTTTATGATAAAAACTATGCTATAAATACCATTTCCCTTTTGGAATTTAACCATTCGCAAACAGTACTTTATGATTGATATAGGCTCAATTGTTTTGTGAAAATGCCAAACACGAAAGAAGTTTCCGTTGAAAATCGGGCTCTGATAATTGCGCGACTACATCGTAAAAAAATTTTCTGCAGAATATGGAATTAGAAACCAAAAACGTTCAGAAAGGCCTCGAAAAACGACTCCCGGTGAAGACAGAGCTATAACAGTGTCCAGCAGACGTAAATCATCGCCTAACCGCACCAGAAATCACGGCTCAAGTAAACCTGGAGCGGCCCATCCCCATCAGCGTGACAACCGTGAAGAACAGGTTAGCAGAAGGTGGACTACACAGGAGAGTTACAGTGAGGAAACCACTTTTTAAGCAAATAAATAAACGTAAATGATTAGAATGGACCCTAGAACATGAAAATTGGACATCAGAACAATGGAATTCCGTCCTTTGGAGCGACGAATCTAAATTCGAAATTTTCGGTTCAAATCGACGTGCGGAGGTCAGCTGGAGAGAGGATGTTGGAAGCCTGTCAGTTGCCTACAGTAAAACATGGTGGAAGTTCAGTAATGGTTTGGGATTGTTTTGGCAACGGTAAAGTTTAAAAAATTTTTAGGATAGAAGGAATCATGCTAAAAGAACAGTATCAAGAAATTTTGCTAACTCAAATGCTTCCTTCTGGAAGAGATATATTTCAGGGGAAATTTATTTTTCAGCAAACGAATTAGAGAACTTTTGGACCAATGGAAAACCGATGACACTGGAAGTGATGACTAGGCCTCCACAATCACCCGACTTGAACCCCCATCGAATTGCTGTGGGACCATTTGGACAGGTGTGTTCGAAAACTCAATCTAACATCAGAAAATCATTTGTGAGAACTTTTACAAGGAAAATGGGTTAAAATAACCAAAGAAGCTCTGAAGAAACTACTGAACAGAATGCCGAAACTCTGTAAAGCGGTAATTAAAAACAAAGGAGGTCACATAGATGAGAAAAATCCTGGAAAATCATCATCATATTTTTCTGATTTTCTAGACTGTAAATAATGTGTTGTCTTGGGACCGAAATAACTAGGTGGGCAAATACTTTTTGACGGTAGTGTATGTATATGTATACATATGTATGTATATATATATATATATTATATATATATATATATATATATATATATATATATATATATAATGTATTGTGGACACTAAAAGGAAAAGCTATTTTTAACTAAGACAGACAACAAAATAACAATATACAAAAATCAGAATAATAATGTTTCTAAACTTTCTATATATTTTAAATAATAAAGGCATTTTTATTTTGAGTTTCCTCGACTGTCTATAAACCCTACGTAGTATCATTTAACTCAAAAGTAGTTCGTTAACTCACATTACGTGCGACCAGTAAGGATCTAACAGTTCCTTCGTAGCTGTATTGAGAGGTGCTCTGACATGTAACTCTGAATTCAGGCAAAATATATTTTTTACTTATCGCATTGCATAAGTTAAATATTTAATAATTATGCCTTGTCTTGTTACCTTTTTAAGACGACTGTGCGTTAATATTAAATGAGATTTTTTTAATTTTAAATAAGTTTGGTGAATTTACTATAAACGTTTAGAAAGAAAAACAAACTCTTTGTAATTCTACTACTTTTGTTCACAACTACAGAGTTCCTGAGAAAAAAATACATTGCCAAAAGAGAAGAGTATAATCCATCCTAACAAATATCTCTTAATATATCTCGACGCAACCAACTTGTATGGTTACAGTATGCTCCACCGTTGCCGTATGAAGGTAAACTGATAGTAAACAAATTGGTTATGTGTTAATTACAAGTACGATAACCATTCTGACGTTCCCACTCGAACGGAAAACATAATTTCTTCATTAAGTAATCACAAAATACCGATGCTAAATTCTAATCTTTACCATAAGGAAAAAATACGTTGAACAATATAAAACAGGCAGACAAGCTTTAGAACATGGTCTTACAGCTACACTAACTCATCGTGGTTTAAAATTGACATCATTCTGACTTAAAAAATATATCGATTTTAATATAGGGATGATAAATATAGCTACAACAAAATTTCAGAAAGATTTATTTAATTTACTGCTGCTGTTTATGGGAACACGGTTGGAAATACAGAAAAGTACTGTGATATTGTCCTAGTAAGGCATTGGGAAAACATTAAACGACAATATTATTAAAAATTCGTGGTCAAAGAATATCAGCATTTCATAATATTTGTTCTACACTTTCACTTACCACTAAGTGTTGAAATAACCACGACCTCATCACACTAGTCGCATGCTTTGGTAATACGCCCCTCTTCTGTTTTTTGCCGCCTCTAGAAAAGTCGCTGTCACAATCATCGTTACTTCCTCCAGGGGTAGTGGGAGCGGGCGATAGGGGGCCCGAACTGTCTGATGGAGGGGCTGTAACAGGTTGACAGAGATGAGCACCTAAAACAAAAAGTATATTTTTAGTATTTCGTACGGAACACTTATAAGATGACTTCGGTGTCTGTCCGTCTGTCTGTCGGTCTGTCACGCCCGATTTTCTTCGAAACTATTTGTCACAGAAAGTTGAAATTTGGTAATAATATAGGAATTGATGGCCTCATCAGAGCCATGTAGTTTTGAAAGCTAAATTTTGACTTAAGGGGTTAGTTTTGGGGGGTGAAATCGGAAGTGAAAAAAAATTTTTTACTAGGTTATCGAGTGTGGTGTCAAATGAAAGCTTGTGAAAACACGAGTGAAAAATGTATATATAATGTAATACTTGTGCACACTTTTCTTTGTATTATTTTTAAAAAATCGCGAAAAATCGTTGTCCCCCCCTTATCTCGAAATGTACTGATCAAAAAATTTTGAAAAAATTCTGGAATATTCTCCACGGAGTGTAGATTGAACGAAAATTATCACGAGTGCATTACCTTTAATAATTTATCTGGTATACAAAAAAAAAACAAAAATTTTAAGATCATCAGTTTTCAGTAAAGGTTGGAAATAAACTTTGTTGAAAACCCATTTGGGGTGTGTTTTGTGAAGTCACTGATCATTTTATACCTCCGTAACAAACTTTTTTATTTTAAAAGCAATCAACGTACGGAACACTAATTGTGCAAGTTCAAGTTGCGCTTGACCGGTTATATATATACAGTCCCTGGCCAAATTATTAGACGCACTATTTTTTTTTTAGTAATTTTATGTTTCTTAAGAGTTTTTATGCAAGAATGGTATATTTAAACTACATATTACTGATTTTTATTTAAAAGAATTGTTGTAGACTACATATTTGTATTTATTTTTAACATATGGCAACACTATGTTGACAAAGTGATACATGAACGTAAACAAGTACAAACCTGTATCAGTCGCGATCGGAATCGAGTCAGGTACGGACGTGTTTCTGTGGCTTTATGGACTGTGATTGTTTGTTTAACAGTTTTATACTACTCAGTTATTAGTTTATTTTGTATGTAGTGTTTTAAAAAAGTAATTGGACTATTTTCATTATGGGTAGAAAAGGCGATCTTTCACCACGTAAAAAAGCTGAAGTGAAGGCCCTTGTGATTGCGAAAACATTTACAAACCGAGAAATATCACGAAGATTGGAGGTTTCTGAAGCTAGTGTACGACGCATAAAAAAGAAAATTGAGTCAGGGAAGGAATTAAGCCCGAAAAGAAAGAAAAGATGCGGTAGAAAACCAATTTTCACTCCACGGTCAGAGAGATGTTTGAAGAAAATTTGTGTAGAAAACAGATTTGCTACCACAAAGGTAATAAAATCACAACTCCAGGATGCTAGCGTAAATGCTTCTGAGCGCACTGTTCGAAGAAAATTGAAAGAATTAGATTTTAAGGCCTGTCGCCCCGCCAGGAAGCCCAAGTTAACAGCTGCAATGAAAGCAAAGGGCCTGAAGTGGGCCAAACAATGGCAAGACAAAGATGTGGACTTCTGGAGATCGGTAAGATACAGCAATTTAATCAATAATTGATACATTATTATCATTTTCAGTTAAATAAAGCAAATAAACATGGAAGTTTATATATTTTTCCTATTTTTGACAGGTCTGCTTCAGTGACGAAAGCACATTCGAAATTTTGTAGAATAAAGCTCAGTATGTGCGTCGTCGTCATGGAGAAAAGTTTCATCCTGATTGTGTCGTCCCGACGGTTAAACATCCCACCAAAGTGATGATTTGGTCAGTCATCAGCGGCAAGGGCACTGGACGTCTGTACGTCGTCAAAGAAATAATGAGGCAAGATCAGTACAAAGAAGTATTACAAAATCGGTTGATTCCGCAGCTCAGAGAATGGTTTCCAGATGGGGAACCATTCACTTTCATGCAAGCTGGAGCTCCCTGCCACACTGCTCGGTCTGTTAAAGCTTTTTTGGAAGAAAAAATATCCCTCTGTTGGATTGGCCGGGTAATAGCCCTGATATGAACCCCATTGAAAATGTGTGGGAGCTGATGAAAAGAGAAGTGGCTAAAGATGTGATTACCAACAAAACCCAGCTCCTAGAAAAGATTATTCATGTGTGGAATCATCATCCTCAAATGCAGGAGACAGTACAATCTTGCATTGATAGCATGCCGCGCAGAATTAAAGCTTTGATAGCGGCTAAAGGTGGCTCAACTAAATATTGACTTTTACTAACATTAATTTCACTTTTCTTTAAAACTTAATAAACTTATGCTTTTCTAAATTAATGCTGTTTTATTTATGTCAAATAAATAGGTAATTGATTGGATAATATAAAAATAAAAAACAAATCAATTTAAAATAATAAAACGGTACAATATCACTCGGTAATTAATATTTTACATGAAATCTTGCAGTGCGTCTAATAATTTGGCCAGGGACTGTATATATATATATATATATATATATATATATATATATATATATATATATATATATATATATATATATATATATATATATATATACACAGTACTTTCGTTGTAAGATTTATACCCTTGCTGAAAATAATTACCGAGTTTATTTATCGAAAAAACAAAAATAACTCGCTTGTGGTAAAAATAAATAATAACGCACTATATACAGGACGGTTTGTTAGTGTAATAAAGCCCAATATCTCCTCTATGACAAGTAACAATTTTAGGTACAATTTATGAAACAGAGAGTGTTCTTCATGAAATTCTAAACTACGTTTATGATATCTGCAATAAAAGAAACTCCTGTGCCGTCATTTTGTGTGATTGATTTATTGAAAGGTTTTGATGTAGTCGATTTTAATATTGTACTATAAAAGTGGAAAGGTTTCATGTGAGGAGTGTTAGCTGGGTCTCGTTACTATTTGTCTAGTGAAAAACATTAGGATCATATTGATTGTACCAGCGGTCTGGGTGAATCTAGTCTGATGAAGGTAACGACTGGAGTTCTTCAGGGATCAACGCTTGAAACACCGTTACTGATAGTATGCATTTTCCTAAACATATCAGGGTAAATGTTGTCATGTATCCTGACGATACCACTTGTCTGTCAGGTAATAACCATCCTAAAGAAGGCAGCAATTAAACAATATGTTGCTGAGTTAACAAAATGGTTTGCTGCTACCAAATCAAAACTAGCATTGACGCAACCAATCAAACCACAAATTTTCGAATTAACTGTAGAATTAAAACTGAAATTTGAAACACATTTAAGGGAGCCTACACTTAACCTGTACTCAATAAGTGTCTTATAAACGTTCTAAAAAACATAACCACCCCAAAGATTTTAAAAACTGTGTACTATGAGTACTTTCATTCAAAAATGGTCTATTCGGCGAAGTTTTGGGGGAGTAAGACGGGAAGTCTGGGCAACGGTTTGTGAGAGCCATACACACAATTAAGAAGCCAAACTGTCTTGTGGAAATATATTTTGAAGAAGATAGCGTTGTTACTTCTCCATCAGGCTACATATACTAATGCTTGTTCACGTTGCACAAGAGTAAACGTAGATACAATCAAAAAACCGCAGTCGTCCTGTATTTTCAAAAACCAACAATGTTATAAAACTAAGTTGGGAATGTGGAATCTTTGGCACAATGATACTACTCAGTATATATCACCACTACACCAAACACTTTATTTTTGCACTCGACGCGCGTTTCGCTAACCATGTTAGCTTCATCAGGAGCGATGATTGACTAAAGCTAAACTACCAAATCTACCCTATTTATACTTAGCCTAACCCTTGAATTACTCAAGCGGAACTAATGACATAGGCAAGGCTATCAGTTCCGGTCAAGTAACCTGTAGAGGGGACTATAAGGAATAGGCCCTCTGTCTTTGTTTAAACTACTTTTACATTTTATGATTTCCATACTTTCGTATGCGTTCAACAATCTCGTATCAGATACATTTTTTATTAATCTTAGATTATCTAATATTACAGTATGATCAGCTTCAAGAGCATGTTCGGCAATGCTAGACTTTTCTGTTCTGTTGTATTTTAAGTGTGCTAAATGTTCTTTAAATCGTGTTCTTATTGACCTTTTAGTTTGCCCAACATACTTTTTGTCACAATCATTACAACTAATTTCATAAATTCCACTTTTCTCACAATTAGGAATCTTATCTTTGGGATTTCCTAAGATATTCCTCAGATTGTCTGATGACTTATAGACTAAGGTGAGGCCTACCTTATTAAATACCTTATTGAGTCCCTTGCTATATTTCGGATTATATGGTATGGAGACATACTTGGTGTTATTTTCTTCGCGTGTAAAAAAGGTGGAATTCTGAATATTAAACCTAAACTTATGCCTATTTATTAGCTTATTTACTAAGTCATCGTCATAACCATTAACTCTAGTTATATTTCTAATACGATTCCTTTCTTTATTAAAGTTTACTCTATTCAGAGGGAAAGTGACCAAACGATGAACTAAAAAATGTAATGAGGCTAATTTATGTTGTTTGCAATGAAATGAATCATTAGGAATATATCTATCTGTTACTGTGTCCTTCCTATAGATATCAAATTCTAATCTATTATTATTTTTAATAATTAAAATATCTAGAAAAGGCAATTGTCCTTTGTTCTCAACTTCGTAAGTGAATTTAATGGAATCATACCGGCTATTTAATTTGGAAACAAAAATCATCAATATTTGCTTTCTTTGTATCAAAAATCGCGAAAATATCATCCACATACCTATACCATACCCTTGGGAAATATTCGAATCCTTGACTGGCTTCGATTTCAAACTTACTCATGAATAAATTGGCTATGAAAGGTGACAAGCAATTACCCATAGCTGTTCCTTCTTTCTGAACATAAAATTGATTGTTATATTGGAAATAATTTGGTTCCATACAGAGTTTAGATAATCTTAAGTATTCACGAAAAACATAGTTAACAACACAAACTCTAATTCACGAAAAAAACATAAAAGTAGTTAAAGGATTGAAAAAGAAAGATGTTTTCTACTTAAAAGCGGATAAAGGAAATAAGGTTGTTATATTGGATAAGAAAGATTACTTTGAACGTGTAGATAATCTTATCGAATCTGGCCCTTATGAAAAAGTAATAAGAAATCCATTGCCGAGAATGATATCAGAGGTTAAAAATTCTTTAAAAAAAATGTAAGAACCTTGTCTCCGATTCGCTAAAATTTAAATTAAATGTGAGTAATCCGACCATACCAAAATTGTATTGCTTACCCAAAATTCACAAACCTGGAAAAGCAATGCGACCCATTGTTTCATCGGTCGGATCACCCACATATTTAATATCCAAATGGTTATCAAAAGAACTTGAGAAGTTACCATTAAATACTTTCGCAGTGAAGAATTCGTTAGAATTCATTAATAAAACAAAAAATCTAGTTCTTAATGAAGGTGAAGTCTTAATTTCTATTGATGTTAGTTCTTTGTTCCCAAGTGTGCCAATTCCACAAACTTTACAATATCTCGAAGAATTACTTAGAATGAATGACTTTGAAGACGAAATTATTCGTGAATACTTAAGATTATCTAAACTCTGTATGGAACAAAATTATTTCCAATATAACAATCAATTTTATGTTCAGAAAGAAGGAACAGCTATGGGTAATTGCTTGTCACCTTTCATAGCCAATTTATTCATGAGTAAGTTTGAAATCGAAGCCAGTCAAGGATTCGAATATTTCCCAAGGGTATGGTATAGGTATGTGGATGATATTTTCGCGATTTTTGATACAAAGAAAGCAAATATTGATGATTTTGTTTCCAAATTAAATAGCCGGTATGATTCCATTAAATTCACTTACGAAGTTGAGAACAAAGGACAATTGCCTTTTTTAGATATTTTAATTATTAAAAATAATAATAGATTAGAATTTGATATCGATAGGAAGGACACAGTAACAGATAGATATATTCCTAATGATTCATTTCATTGCAAACAACATAAATTAGCCTCATTACATTTTTTTAGTTCATCGTTTGGTCACTTTTCCTCTGAATAAAGTAAACTTTAATAAAGAAAGGAATCGTATTAGAAATATAACTAGAGTTAATGGTTATGACGATGACTTAGTAAATAAGTTAATAAATAGGCATAAGTTTAGGTTTAATATTCAGAATTCCACCTTTTTTACACGCGAAGAAAATAACACCAAGTATGTCTCCATACCATATAATCCGAAATATAGCAAGGGACTCAATAAGGTATTTAATAAGGTAGGCCTCACCTTAGTCTATAAGTCATCAGACAATCTGAGGAATATCTTAGGAAATCCCAAAGATAAGATTCCTAATTGTGAGAAAAGTGGAATTTATGAAATTAGTTGTAATGATTGTGACAAAAAGTATGTTGGGCAAACTAAAAGGTCAATTAGAACACGATTTAAAGAACATTTAGCACACTTAAAATACAACAGAACAGAAAAGTCTAGCATTGCCGAACATGCTCTTGAAGCTGATCATACTGTAACATTAGATAATCTAAGATTAATAAAAAATGTATCTGATACGAGATTGTTGAACGCATACGAAAGTATGGAAATCATAAAATGTAAAAGTAGTTTAAACAAAGACAGAGGGCCTATTCCTTATAGTCCCCTCTACTGGTTACTTGACCGGAACTGATAGCCTTGCCTATGTCATTAGTTCCGCTTGAGTAATTCAAGGGTTAGGCTAAGTATAAATAGGGTAGATTTGGTAGTTTAGCTTTAGTCAATCATCGCTCCTGATGAAGCTAACATGGTTAGCGAAACGCGCGTCGAGTGCAAAAATAAAGTGTTTGGTGTAGTGGTGATATATACTGAGTAGTAATGTTATAAAAGTTAATAACTTATTACCTGTGTCTTCACAAAATTTAAGCATAATCAACTTAAAAAAAAAAACGGCCGAGTGTAAGTCGGACTTGCGCAATTAGTGTTCCGTACCGTGAATGTTTTTAAAATAAAAATTTTTGTTACGGAGGTATAAAAAAAAAATTCAAAATCTTTCTCAATAATTATCTTAGATCCTTGCTATGCATGTGTGTTGTTTACACTTTTATCTATACAGTGAATAATAGCATTTCTTATTAAACCGGATGGGAACTTGTATACAAGTACGAAACATATATCAAACTAAGTTCGTTTCTGATCTTTAATTTTACATACCAAATAAATTATCACAGGTATAGCAGGCGTGAGAATTTTCATTTAATCTACATCTTATGGAGAATATTCCAGAATTTTTTCGAAATTTTTTGATAAATAATCTTAGATATAAGGTGGGGGGACAGCGGTTTTTGGAAATTTTTTAAAAATTATATAAAGAAAAGTTCGCGCGAATATTATATCGTATGTATTTTTGAACTCGTGTTTTCACCAGCTTTCATTCCATGACTTTGAAAAAAAATTTACTTCCGATTTTACCCCCCAAAACTAACCTCCTAAGTCAAAATTTAACTTTCAAAACTACATGGTTGTGATTAGGCCACCAATTCCTATATTTATGACAAATTTCAACTTTCCATCTGAAATAGTTCCAAAGAAAATGGGCTGTGACAGACAGAGGGACAGACACCGAAGTGGTTATATAAGTGTTCGGTGTTTCAATTTTGATATGAAACACAATAAAGACTTAAAATTGCATAACGAAGCATGTTATGCTATACAACAGTTTAAAGCTTATCTTGCTCGTTTATAATGTGTAATTCGTGACAGCAGTAGTAATTAACTTATTATTAAAAGTCAATTTTTTGAATTTTTTTTAGTACAAAATACTGACCTATTTGTGACAATGGCGTTGACCCGTGAACGACTAGACTTTCAGCAACCGGTGGCACCGGAGAGGGTTGGGCTGGCAGCCCCGTTTGTGGTAAAGGAGGAGTGGGGCCACCATAGAGAGGCATAGAGTACTGAGAATTCTCTATAGGTGTCCCAGGTGGGCGGTCTAGTTGTGGTTGTTGAGGTAACATTCCCTAGAAAATTAAATTTACAAAATGTAATACTAAAAAACGATGTAAAACACTTCTACAGAAAACAATAACTTTATGACAAATTGGTTAAAAATAATATTTTTGTATATTTGTAGAAATTTTTTCAATGCACACCGAACAAAGTTGAAACTTGTCATGTAGAGTTATTAGGAATATACCCACCGCCACGTATCGGCGAGAGTCGATACCATTTCCTATTTTTGCTACATAGTGTTCATACCTTTGGATCGCACCACGTAGAGTGAAAAATTTTATGAAAAAATTTAATATAATAGTTGAGAGTCTTGGAACAGGTGGGAAATATAACAGTTATTACAATTTTAACACGATATTTCATTTTTAACGATTTAACAACAAATAAAAAGGCATTTCTTGGTCTTATACTGCATAGTCTCATAATTTCAGTTGACTTGGCTCTCTAGCCAATCTTCTTTTTTCTTTTTTATAGGCCACTGCTCCTCCATTGCAGGAGATAGACCTCTTCAAGTTTCTTCCAATAGTCTCTATCCTGTACAAGATGACGCCATCTACTGCCTGCTATCAACTTGATATCATCAGTCCATCTTTTCATTGGTCTCCCGACATGTAATTTTGTTGTCCATCTACCATCATTCATTTTAGCCACATGCCCCGCCCACTGCCACTTCAACTTTGCCCCTCTCTCACTGATATCTGTGTTCTCGTAAACTAACATCTAACATCTGCCTGTCAATGGCCTGTTGAGTACCTTGGAGTCGACAAAGACTATTTTTTGTAAGGGTAACGTTTCCACCACACACTCCATATGTACTTACTGGAAGTATGCAGCTCTCGTACATTTTTTTTTAAGGTGATGGGGATATGTCTGTTTTTTAGAATGAATCCCAGTTTTGAAATGCAGCCCAGCTGAGACCAATTCGCCTTGGTATTTCCGCTGTTTGATTGTCCTAATCCGATCTAATCTTATATCCCAAGTATATATACTCTTCCAGTCTCTCGATCTCTTTCTTGCTGATCCTAATTTTTGTGTTTTGTATGCTTAGAAGTTTTTTTTTTCTGGATGTTCATCTCGAGTCCAACTTTCTGTGACGCTGGACTAAGTTGTAGTTGTTCTATCATGATTCTGAGTTCTTCTAGATCTTCGCTAATCAGTACTACCTCATCAGCGAATCGCAAGTGATGTAAATATATGCCATCGATTTTAATTTCATTCCCTTCCCACTCAAGACTTGTTATATGCCTAAACCTAGTAGTTTTTCTAATATTTCAATTTTTTTTTTTAAATACTAGTTTTCAGTTTTGTAAAAAATTGCCAGTAGCGCCATTCTTTCTCAAGGTGGAATACTCATAATTAGTACGAGCGTTCTATAGAGATGAGAAAAAAGATATAAGTAAAGAAATTTGAGTTAGATGCTACAGGGTGTTCAAAATAAATTTATGCCTTTAGACTATTTTAAACTGAAAAATCTCAAATTTTTTAAATGGCACACCCTGTATATTATTAGTTTTTCTAATAGATTTTACAAAACCCTCCAACTTTTATTAAGTATGTCATATAACTATTTCTAATAGTTTTCGATTTATTTTGAATTTTTCAATTTTTACCCTTGTTTTTAATACGAGGCTCGTTTGAAAAGTCCGTGCAAAGTCCGAGAGATGGCACCACCGGCGCGTATCGAGGTCATGTTTAGTTAGTAGCATCTCTTGAATGAACGCACACCAAGTTTCAGCCATATTGGTCTATTTCTTTGTGTTTGGCATTCGTGTGAATCAAGGAAGTCGTGTGATTTTCAAGAAATGGACGAAAAAGAATTTCATGTGGTGATTAAACATTACTTTATAAAAGGCAAAACGCCTCAGGAGACTAAAGAGAAGCTTGATAAACATTATGGTGACTCTGCATCTTCGATTAGAACAGTTTATAAGTGGTTTCAAAATTTTCGGACTGGCCATATGGGCACAAGTGACGCTGAACGTTCTGGACGGCCTGTGGAGGTTACGACTCCAGAAATCATTGATCAAATCTATGATATGGTGATGGATGACAGAAGAGTTAAGCTGCGTGAGATTGCTAGTGCTGTGGGCATCTCGACTGAACGGGTACATAATATTTTGCATAAACCATTTGGACATGAGAAAGCTATCCGCAAGATGGGTGCCGCGATTGCTCACGCTTGACCAAAAACGGAATCGTGTGAAGTGTTGCAAGGATGGTTTGCAGCTGTTCCAGAAGAATCCGGAGGACTTTAAGCGTCGTTTCGTCACTGTGGATGAAACATGGATACATTACTATACTCCTGAGATCAAACAACAATCTAAACAATGGGTTACCAAGGGGAAATCTGCACCAAAAAAGGCGAAGACCGTTCTTTCGGCCGGAAAGGTTATGGCGACTGTCTTTTGGGATTCGCAAGGGATAATCCTCATCGACTATCTGGAAAAGGGTAAAACTATTACAGGTGAATATTATTCATCGTTATTGGACCGTTTCAAAACCGAGCTGCAAGAAAATCGCCCGCGATTGGCCCACAAGAAAGTCCTTTTCCATCACGACAACGCACCAGCACACACCTCAGCAGTTGTTGTGGTCGCAAAATTAATGGAAATAGGATTCCAACTCGTTTCACAATCCCCCCCCCTATTCTCCAGACTTGGCTCCCTCGGACTACTATTTGTTCCTCAATTTGAAGAAAATGGCTGGTGGGACAAAGATTTTATTCAAACGAGGAGGTGATTGCAGACACTAATGGATATTTTGTAGACTTGGACAAATCCTATTATTCGGAAGGGATCAACAAACTAGAACATCGTTGGACGAAGGAGACTATGTCGAAAAATAAAAAAGGTTTACCCCAAACACATAAGTAGTTTTTATTTTTGCACGGACTTTTCAAACCAGCCTCGTACACTTACGCTATTGTGAAAGCATAAAGAAATAGTTAAATAATAGTTTTAATAATATAAACTATTAGGTTTAGGTATATAACATTATTAATAAAAAAGTTATAAAATTTTACGCAGAATTTAAAAAATAAATTCGAAAATAGGATGTTCCATTTAAACAAACATATTTTATATCGGCCACTTTTTTGAAGTACCCTGTATACTCAAAAATATGCACCTTAACATTCCCTAAAACTATTGTATTTAACATTTTTTGGACATTCCCGAAACAAATGAGATAATGAACTTTACTCTATCGTTGACTCACCCTGTACAGGTATTCTTTGTTATTTAATACATTTGTTGAGTAATATTCGTATCGCTTCAAAAAGTTCCTTTCCACCCATTTTCAAAATTTTAGATGTTATTTTATCTTCACCTGGAGATTTCTTATTCTTCATCTGTTTTAAAGCAGTTTCCAATTCACTTCGGCTTACCTCAGGAATTTCTTCCGAGCCAACGTTAAGAATATGTTTTTGCCGCTGATTTGGATTTGGTCAGTTATTATTTTACCTGTTTAGTTCTCTCTTGTGACATCTTGGATTACAATACTTTCATATTTTTGTTTTCTTCAATGGTGTTAATTATTGTATTGCATTTTCTAACGTCTTTCCATGTTTCTTTCTTTATGGTTTTGTTCAATGTTTCATACCTGTGTGTGTACCTCTTTCTTTAGATTTTTTTTCTTCTATGAGTTTAATTGTTTCGGGGGAGAATTTTTTCACTTTCTGCCGTTGGCAGGACATTTTCTTAAGTGTTACTTCGAAACTAGATGTAATTTTTTTTTGTAAGTTGGTTTATTGCTAATATAAACCCCTAATTATCAAATTAACCCAGTTTTAAACTTAAATCCTTTTAGCGAATGAGACGGTTAATATGGTGTTTCACTTACCGCATGTGATGGACTGATTGAATACTGAACAGGACTATTCGATGCCGACCCACTTTCAGAATTGCCGTGGGACATCATACTGTTATTATTAGATTCTATGTTATTTATCATACTATTCCCCAAAATATCTAAAAAAAAAGAGAAAAGTCATTTTTAACACTGCAAACACAGATGATTGACTGACTCGGCCGCTACTTGATGGAAATTCATATTCAATGAGAATAAAACACTAAATTTTATACTTAACACGTGTTTCGCTAAAACATCAGCTTTATCAAAAGTATGGGTATAGAATGTCAAATATAAAAATTAATAAAAGTGGAAATTTTACTAAAGATTTAGTATTTTATTCTCATTAAACACAGATGAATCTAGAATCGTCAAATCTATTCATTATCCGGTCAAAAACCAACAAAAATTCTCATAATACTATTAGGCTAACTGTTAAAAGTAGTTTTGCTTGAAACTTTGAGAAATAATAGATTTTAGCATCAATATAAAGATGCCATATAGACAAGGCGAAATCGGCGCCATCGTTGGAAAAAATTTTCTAATTGAATTTTTTTTCATAACCTTCTCCAGGAGATGCCCCTGAAAGAGGATCAACATGTTGCCGGGCGGTAACCTGGTCCGAATTTGTTTAAACAAATTTTTTTTAAACAAAGTCCAAAAATTGAAATTTTCGCCCCGGAACAAGTTTTTTTAGGTAAATTGGACCATTTTGAACAAAAAATGTCTCTTGTGAATTTTCTCTAAAATGCGCCGTTTTCGAGATATCGGCGATTTTAGGTGCGAGAAAACGCGAAAATGGCCACTTTCACCTCCCAATATTGGGGTCAAAAATTAAAATTTTCAATGTTGCCAAGTGTCCAAATTAAAGTTTGAGATCTCTTCTACAAATTACCGTAGGAAATATTGCAATATCTTTATTTTTAAACATTGTTTTTTAACAGTTAACAAATTGCGTTCGAGCGCCCGCGGCCGCATCGAAACTGTATACATAGATATATACGCAACGCCCGTACGTAGGCGCGAATATATTTATTCAAAACTGTGATACAAAAATTCCAAAAAATATTAAAACTTTAATGATGATGAATACAAATAATAAGTTTCAATTGGTTCAATATTTATCTAATAATGCTGTAAATTACGTTGCATTAAGTCACACTCAACAATTAATAATATCAGGTGGATTCTATAACATTGAAAAGTGCTATTGTATACAGGGAAATAATATACATGAAATTATTGAGTTAGAAAACAATCACTTAGAGGCTGATACAAGGATATTTTGTCATGCTCGATATATGTTACCTTATAATTCTGAAATAATAATTCATTCCGTTGATACCGACGTTTTTATATTAGCAATTCATTATTGGAGCTTTTTCAAATTAATTGGTTGTACAGGATTGTATTTTAAAGTAGTTGGTCAGAAGCCAAGATTATTGTCTTGTAATGTAGCTGCTGAATATTTAACTAGTCAAGTTTGTCAAGTTTTGCCTGCTTTACATGCGTTTACAGGCTGTGATACTACTAGTAAAGTAGGTACTAAAAATAAAGCTTTAGATTTAGTCTTTGATTTAGATACTCAAAATGCATTAACCCCACTTGGTACTGGCTTACAATTAAATGCCATGGAATTCAATGCATTAGAAAAATTGTATTTGAAAATTTTGAATAAAGCTGGAGAAACAGCAGATAATGCTAGACAAATAATTTTAGAACGTTCTTGTGGGATGGGTATTAATTTTGGAAAAATTCCATGTACATCGATGCTTTAAAATTGCACATTTCACGAGCTTCACTACAAACGTACATATGGAAAATGTCATTGTATTCTCGGTATCGACATTTAGATGCAACAGAATTTGGTTACACTATAGAAACAGGTGAATTGTTACCCAAATTCATGTTAAAAAATTCGATACCAGATTCGTTAATTAGGCAATGTAAATGTACAAAAAATTGTAAAACTAATGCATGTATAATATTTCCTACGGTAATTTGTAGAAGAGATCTCAAACTTTAATTTGGACACTTGGCAACATTGAAAATTTTAATTTTTGACCCCAATATTGGGAGGTGAAAGTGGCCATTTTTCGCGTTTTCTCGCACCTAAAATCGCCGATATCTCGAAAACGGCGCATTTTTTAGAGAAAATTCACAAGAGACATTTTTTGTTCAAAATGGTCCAATTTACCTAAAAAAACTTGTTCCGGGGCGAAAATTTCAATTTTTGGACTTTGTTTAAAAAAAATTTGTTTAAACAAATTCGGACCAGGTTACCGCCCGGCAACATGTTGATCCTCTTTCAGGGGCATCTCCTGGAGAAGGTTATGAAAAAAAATTCAATTAGAAAATTTTTTCCAACGATGGCGCCGATTTCGCCTTGTCTAATAATTAACTGTAAAAGTTTCAGATGTTAAACACGTAAAAGATGGGAAAAGTATGCGTTTTTTTACAATTTTTGTTGTCATATGTGTATTAAAAAGTAAAAAGTCACAAAAATTACGTATACAAAAAAAATTACTTGGGGCGTTCCTTCAAATTTTGAATCGTATATAGTCCGGAAGCTTATAACCAAGATTTTGGACTTATCGAAAAAGCGGCAGATAAATATATCACTTATTAAATGTGACAAACTGAACTAAACACAACTTATAGATCCAATTTCGGGTTCTTGAGGGTAGGTGAACCCACCGCCGAGTGGCAGTTTTATATATTGTGAGGATATTATAGCCTTAATATCTGCCGCGGAGACCGGTTTCTGTGGGAATAAATCTCTTTTTGTTTTGGCTCAAAAAATGAACTCATCGCTGAGTGGCAGGTATTCGAGATATACTTAGTTTAGTTTGAGACCCAAAAAGAACTGAAAAAATATTATCTGCCATAGATCTATGTGTATAGTATTCGAGAGAAAAAAAAATTACAGGACGGGCGCGCTCTTTGTAGGACAGGCGGGCAAAAAATTAATTTATTTTAATAAAGAACCAGACTCCACGACAGAGAATGTTATTTTTAGTATCTACAAACCACAACGAACGTATTAAAACAAATAACATTCGCTCCTCTATGGGTTCAGGTGGGTCTAGTTTTCTGCAACTTTGGACAGTTATAACTTTGGATTGACCCAATATCCATGACAGATATTGATTCATTCATTTTTCATCATATTTCACAGAAATGAAGCTATACCTAGAATATTCGTCGCTCAAAAACTGTAGGTTCGTTTCCTACTTTAACTGTTACATATTTACAAAATTTGAAATCGATATTTCATTTCAGATAGACCAGAGAAAAAAGGAAATTATGGTTTTTGTGATCTAGGGACCATGAAACGCAAATAAAAACGCGAAAATCTCGGTGGATGTCTTTTTTATGACTACACACCTCAGGGCAGGCGGTGAAAAAAGGAACTTACCTTGAGGGTAATCAGATCTAAGTAGGTTTTCAGACTGCATCTTGCCTTTTAGGCAAGTAATATACCTATTGCAGAAGTCTTTACATAATTCTTGAACTTTTTCTAATTCTAATAGATGTATCCTTAACACCTGTATGGCTTTGATCATCTAAAAAAAAAGTACAGCGTTAAATGCAGAGCAGACATGCAAAAAGTATTTTGTCCAAAATTTCAGATCTTTTTAGTATGTCCAAAAAAAAAAACTACTTTTAATACAGAATAAAACTCTAGCGACAGATACATTTTAGAGAAAAAGAACTCTAATTTTTAATCAACGTCTTAAGAAACAGAGTTTTCGATTTAATACATATATGTACGCAAAATATCACTATCACTATAAGCATAGTTTTATCCAATGCCGTATGTATGCCCCTGAACTTCCATCTTAATCTGTTTGCCGCTGGTTCCTTCCATCCAATGCCCGCAACCCTCTGTATATTGTTTCGCCATCTTGATATGCAACGTCCTCTGCTCATTTTCTGTTCTCGTGGTCTCCATTCTATTGTTCGATTGGTGCATCGATCATCAGTCGTGCCCCTTTCTTTCTGTTACATGCTCTATAATATCCTTTACTTTCATTTGTTTACGTATTTACTTGTTTCTTCTTCTAACTTTAACTTTTATCCCGATCGTCTGGGTTCAGGTCAGTTTTTGCATATGGGCTTTATTCAGTATTCAAGTTTCAGCGCCATACGTATTCACGGGTAGAATGCACTAATCATAAACTTTGGCCTATTTAGGATGTCTTTATCTTTGTAAATATAACTTAATTTTTCGAAAGCGGACCATCCTGGCTTGATTATTCTTGAACTTTTATCCGAAACACTGCCTTTCGTAGTAGTAATTTTTTGCCACAGATACACATACCCGTCAACAATCTCGGGAACTGTTCCTTACAAATTTATAACAATGTTGTTATTAGTGTTGATTAATATTTTTGGCTTATTTTTATACATTTTAAGATCAATTGTTTTTGAGTGATAATTTAGCTCATTTATCATTTCTTGTAACTCATGTGGATTGCCACTGATGACTACAATATCGTCTGCGAACCTTAAATGACTCAGATACACACCATCTACCTTAAGGCCCTTCTTTATCCAATCTAGGCAAAATATGTCTTCTAGAGCTGTAATAAACAGCTTGAGAGAGATTGTATCTCCCTGTCTTATACCTCTTCCTACAGGTATTTGTTCTGTACTAGGTGTTACGTACATCTTTGCGTTTTCACATATATCTTTGATTAGGGTAGTGTATATAGAGTCAAGTCTACAATTGTTCAAGATGCTGACGAATCAAAAGCCTGCTAATAGTCTATGGAGGCTATGTAGAGTTCGAAGCTGTATTCACTACTTTTCTCTAGGATATTTTCCCGTTTTCTGTAAGTAGTCCCATGTGCTATAGCCGGCTCTAAAAAAGACGCAATATATGCAAACTACTTATGAATTTTAGTCTATTTACACTTCTGATCTGACATACCAACTTTTATGAAGGTATGAATGTATTTTTTTTTTCATTTTATTGGCCTCACGAACTAAAAGTATATATATATATATATATATATATATATATATATATATATATATATATATATATATATATATATATATGTGTATATATATATATATATATATATATATATATACATATCTATATATATATATATATATATATATATATATATATATATATATATATATATGTGTATATATATATATATATATATATATATATATATATACATATCTATATATATATATATATATATATATATATATATATATATATATATATATATATATATATATACATATATATATATATATATATATATATATATATATATATATATATACACATATATATATATATATATATATATATATATATATATATATAAATATATATATATATATATATATATATATATATATATATATATATATATAAATATAAATATATATATATATATATATATATATATATATATATATATATACACATATATATATATATATAGACACACATATATATATATATATATATATATATACACATATATATACACATATATATATATATATATATATATATATATATATATATATATATATATATATATATAAATATATATATATATATATATATATATATATATATATACATATATATATATATATATATATATATATATATATATATATATATATATACACATATATATATATATATATATATATATATATATATATATATATATATATATATATAAATATATATTTATATATATATATATATATATATATACATACATATATATATATATATATATATATATATATATATAAATATAAATTTTTGAATTTGAAAATTAGATTTAAGGTTTTTTTTTCTAATTTCCTTAAATTTTTTAATATAACGCCTTGGTCTTCCAAATCACATTTAACGTTTTATCGAAAAGTTTAGAATTAAGGCAACTCTCCCTTACCAGTCCATCTATTTCGGGTTCATTAGCTAAAAAAGGTTTTCTATCTCTTTCTTGATGTTGCACGAAGGCTTGTATGTCCAAATTGAAAGCGTCGCTAGATTGGGGTTCCGATGATTGGGTTGCTAGTTCACATCGTTCGAAGAGCAGAGCTAGGAGAGGGAAGAGGGGATGTCTGAAAAATAAATTAAAATGACATTTAATTGTAAAAAATCTTATTTCTAGTGGCGTAGCAAAAAGCGTTACGGTTACAGTAAAGCGCTCCCCTACAACCCTCGGCCTTTAATGTTTCCCTTTTTTCTTAAAAATACTCTTTGAATTCATCTGCCCGCATTATCAGCATTTCAACGTTAGATTAAGCTAAAATACAAGCAATTTATCTAAAAGTAAATGTCCACGATGTTATAAAAATATGACAATTTAATCTCATCTGACTTATACTCATGAAATACTAAAAAAAAATTTCAAAACTACACGGCTCTGATGAGGCCATCAATTCCTATATTAGTGCCAAATTTCAACTTTCTAAATATATAATAAAATACTGTTTTTAGTCAATTTCCACTGGTTTATTTAAATTGCGATGACGCGTTTCGCTGTCGATGCAGCTTCTTCAGATCTTCATTTTACACTGTCAAGTTAGGTTTAATGTTCACAATTTTATATAATTTCTTAATTATAATACTACACCTAATTAAATTACATTGACAGTATTGGAAAACCCACACAGATATGGAATTAGGAGAATAAATTCAATAATGGTGAATTATTTAAATCTACCTGTTCGTTGAGTAAAGTACCTGTAGTCCTTAATCGATTTACGAGGTATATCCACAAAGTAAGTTCCGTTTGGTTATATAAAAAAAACGTGTACAGATACAGAAAAAATATTTATTGTACAAAAATCTACAACTGTTAAACTAATTTTCTATATAGCTTCCGAAATTTTGTAGGCACTTGTCATAGCGTGGCACAAATTTTTGTATGCCTTCTTCATAGAAGGTTGCCGCCTGTGTTTTCAACCATGTGGTAACATGTTCTTTCAGCTGGTCATCATCGTAGAAGTGTCGACCACCAAGGAAAGATTTTAGGTGTAAGAAGAGATGAAAGTCGCTAGGAGCGAGGTCCGGGCTGTACGGAGGATGATCAAACACGTCCCAGTCAAATTCCTGTAGGAGTTCTTTTGTCACGTTCGCAGTGTGAGGTCGGGCATTATCGTGGAAAAAACAACACCTTTCGACAGTAATCCTCGGCGCTGTTCTCGGCGCAATTTCTTAATGGTCTCGCAGTAAACATGTGCATTGATTGTTTGGCCTCGTGGTAAGAAATCAATCAGCAAAATGCCTTTTCTGTCCCAAAAAACGGTGCACATGAGTTTTCGAGGTGTCAAGATTTGCTTAGGCTTAACTTTCGTTGGGGACGAAGTGTGCCCATTCCATTGATTGCCGTTTAGTTTCTGGGGTGTCGTAAGACGTAAGTTTCATCCCCCGTGACTATCCGAGAAAGAAAATCATCACCGTCTTCATTGTAGCGTGTCAAAAACTGAAGTGCACTGCCCATCCGTTGTTTTTTGTGTTGTTCAGTAAGAATTTTGGGTACCCAACGTGAGCAAAGTTTTCGAAATTTCAGTTTTTCATTAACAATTTCATGAATTAGTGATCGTGACATTTGCGGAAATTCCATAGCAAGAGCACTAATTGTAAACTTACGGTTTTGCTCAAGCTTCTCTTCAATTGCGTGAACCAGTTCATCAGTAACCAAAGACGGGCGTCCACATCGTTCTTCATCGTGCACTTGATCACGTCCTTCATTGAACTGTCTGACCCATCTTCTAACCATTGAATCACTCATAGCAGTTTGTCCGTAAACCTCGCAGATTTGCCGATAAATTTCACTTGGTTTAACTTTCTTTGCATTTAGAAAACGAATCACAGATTTGATTTCACAAGCGACGGCATTTTCAATTAAGGCTGACATCATAAAGAAGCACTACAAAGAACACGTCGGCAGCAGCGATCTGAAAATGGCGTACATTTCTTCTGCTTGAGTCAGAGTAACTGCCACGTATGCTCGGAACTGCGATCGCAGCGCTGCCGCGGTTAGAAATAGAAACGGAACTTACTTTGTGGATATACCTCGTATTTGCATTACCTCTAAAAGGTTTAGTTTTAAACCTTTTTGTTGGGGGTGTAAAATTTTGAAATTCTTGTTAAATGTGTAATTTTCTGTTAAAAGATGATTAGCATATGTTGAATTAGACTTTCTATGGATGAAACTTTTTTCGTGTTCTGTAATTCTTTGTATAAATGTACGTCTAGTTTGTCCTATGTATGTTTTAGGACATGACCCACATGTTAATTGATAAACCCTGATTTATTGTCTTTAGTGATTTGTGGCTTGTAGTTTTTGTGATATTTCCCTATAGTATTGTTAGTCTTGTAAGCTATGTTGATATTTTTTTGATTTAAAAATTTTCCCAGTTTTTCTGTTGGTTTGCCGAAATAGGTTAAGCATTTGTCCTTAAGTCTTGGTTGATGTTGTTTTTATTAGATATGAATTCTTTTTTAATAATTTCGGCTGTTTGAAATTTTGATAATATGTTGTTAGATACTGAGGTAGTCTTGAAAGATAGTCCTAACAACATATTATCAAAATTTCAAACAACCGAAATTATTAAAAAAGAATTCATATCTAATAATAACAACATCAACCAAGACTTAAGGACAATAAAAACCATTCAGAGTCTAAACAGTGCACTTAAGAATAAAGTATTTTAAATAGTAGATTATTCTTATGTGATTATGTTGCCGTGCGATTGCCAAGTCATTATATTTATTATAGAAATAAAGATGTCTAATATTGATACGGTCACTATAAATGTTGGTAGGTAACTAAATAGATAACAATTTATGACAAAGTTGTTGAATAGGTGCTTCCATATATACTAACTAAAATAACTGACTTGGTTTTACATGAGATCTCACAACTTTTTGTGGTGGAAGGACTGCCTTGCGAGACTTGGCTTTTTTACATTTTATGTTTTTGATGAGATCTCATTTCTTTTTGTAGGTAGTTCTCTTTTTTTTCTTCTCGGGTAATATTTCTTGTACGTCAGTTATAGATTTTCTTAAAGCCCACTCCCTGTCTCTATTGGTTCTTCTTAAAGGCTATGATGTAACAATTTTTGACAAGTCTGGACGATAAGTGCTTTTAAGTCGATTATATTCAACGACTGCGGACTCCTGAGCTTTGATACTACCGAAGTCGACATTAATTAAATGTAATCTACCCAGATTTGTCACTCTCGAAAGTGCCATGTATGCTTGACCGCATGTGAACACTGAAGAACCGATGTCCATCAGTGCACTGTTTAGACTTAGCCCCTGACTTTTGTGTATGGTAATAGCATAGACTATACATATCGGAAACTGTTCGCGATGAACATAAGCTCTATTAAAAATTTCAAATTTAGTTTTGACTGGGCCAAGCTCGTAAAGATGTTCATTATTAAATGTAATATGTATTTTTTTAATTTTATTTGTATTTTCAGGATCAACCTTTACTCCTTGTACTATACCGCTAGAACCGTTGACTAAGCCAAGACTCACGTCAATATTTCGTCTTAACATGACTTTTGCTCCTATTTTAATAACTATATTTTCTTCTAGCCCTGCTGTCATGGAAGCATCATCTTCATACTTTCTTATAATTAAAATATACTTGAAGTATTTCACTTAACAATTTTTTAATTACACGAAGTAAAAATGTTTAGAACAAAATTTGTAGAGAATTTTATGCTCTACAATTTTCATAATAGATGCAAATATCATTGAAACCATAGAAAGCGAAATATTTGCGAAAAAAAACCGATTTTTGTGATCTTTGACCTTGAATATCTTAAGATGCGGACACGAGATTTTATGAGACTTTTGAGACAACTTTTAGAATGCCAAAAAGAGGTTTCTACAAGTTTACAGCTTATTATCTCTCATTCCGAGGTTGACCCTCTTTTTTGGCTTAAGTGACTGTACAATTTAGAAAACGAGACTGAAATTTCGGGATGTTTCATTTTTTTCTTAATTTACAGGCTAAACACTAACTAAATTCAAAATTTGAAGCTTGTGTGTCAGTGACAAAATTAAAGAACTTCGACTGGCGATAGTTCGTAAACTATAAGGTATAAATAGTAGGTAATTTAGGAATATAGCTAATATAGTATGTCCTCTTCTTCTTCTTCTTCCTCAGCCATCTCTCGACTGCTGGATATAGGCCTCCTCAAACTCCCTCCATCTGTCTCTATCCTGTGCGAGTCTCGTCCACTTTCTTCCTGCAATTGTAATGATGTCATCAGCCCATTTTTTCTGGGGTCGGCCGACTCCTCTCTTTTCATCCCACGGTCTCCAATTTAGGACTCTGGATGCCCATCTGTCTCCTCCCTGTCTAGCCACATGACCCGCCCATTGCCACTTCAATTTGGCAATACGGTCTACCACGTCGACGACTTTTGTTCGGCGTCTGCATTCTGCATTTTTTCCATAGACCGGTGTGCACATTTTAATTTATGCGTGGTGTTGGCTGTTAATGTTATAGTTTCCAGTCCGTATGTCATAACAGGGAGAATACATGTATCGTAGACTTTCCTTTTCAGGTTTATAGGAATGTCCCTACTTTTTAAGATAAAATCCAATTTTCCGAACGCCCGCCCAGCCCAGTCCAATCCTTCTGGGTATTTCTGCAGTCTGATTTTCTTTTCCCAATTTTATTTTGTGTCCCAGATAAATATACTCATCCACAGCCTCGATAAACTTGTTGTCTATTATCAAATTTCTGTGGGATGGACTCATTATTTTTAATTTACTTATGTTCATCTCGAGACCGGTTGTCAGAGAGGCATCATGAAGTTCTTTAATCATAGTGTTTAGCTCATTTAAATCATCACTTATTAGGACTATATCATCTGCGAACCTCAGGTCGTTTAGGTACATCCCATTTATCTTTAACCCTTTGTTTTCCCAGCTCAACAGCTTGAAAATATTTTCCAAAGCCAATGTAAACAATTTGGGTGAAATAGTGTCACTCTGTCTAACGCCTCTCTTGATCTCGATCTTATCCGTTTTCGTCTCATCATCCACTCTTACATCCATTGTGGCATGGCTATAGATATATTTTATCAGGTTCGTGTATCTAGAGTCGATTCTCGCGTCCTTAAGTGCATTCATTATTGTCTACTGTTCTACAGAATCAAAGGCCTTTTTGTAGGCAATGAAAGCCAGATGAATTTGTATGTTGTATTCGGTGGCTTTTTCGATAAGTAGGCGTAGGGTTTGTATATGATCATTAGTTCTAAAACCCTTTCGGAAGCCCGCCTGTTCGATCGGTTGATAGGAATCTAGCTTCGATGCTAAGCGGTTTGTGAGGATTTTTGTCAACAATTTGTATAAGTGGGACAGCAAGCTAATAGGTCGATAGTTCTCTAGATTCTCAGGATCTCCCTTTTTGTGTAGTAATATGACTTCAGCATTCTGCCATTGTTTTGGTATCTTTTCTTGTTCTAGACATTTATTAAGTAGAATTCTCACAGCATCAACAAGTTCATCACCTCCGAGTTTCAACATGTCGACAGTCATTTGATCTTCTCCTGCACTTTTATTGTTTTTCATATGTTTGAGTGCATTTTCCATTTCGGTAAGTTCTATCTCTGGCATCTCCTCTGATCCAACATTTAATATGATCCTGTTACTCTCTTCTTGTTGTTTCTTTGGTTGATACATTTCTGTGTAGAATTTATGTAGGGATTCCACTATCATATTTTTATCGTTTATTGTTGTTTCATTTTGATCCTTTATTTTAATAATATTTGATCTGCCAATGTTTTTACCTAATCTAAGGACTTTCATATTTTTATTTGATTCTATTGTATTCATAATGAGTTTTGTATTGTATGTCCTCTTGGTCACTGAAAATTCAAGCTTCTAGCTTTATCTACAACGAAGTTACTGGGGGGTCGACAGTGCCGCAAGTGGCTTCGAGAGAAGGATGGTACGGCTGTGCTTTCTGCTCGACTTGGCGCAGATATGTTACTTATTTATGTTGAATACTAATAAATATTTGATTTGTTATAAATACTAACTTTTTATTTATGATAATCCATATTTTTTCTATATCTGTGAGCTACACGGATTTATTAAAATCAGTTGTGCGTCGACGGTATTTCAAACTTCCCCGGAGTAGGGTTCGTATGTTAAAAAAGCAAATTTTAACCGCCAATATTTACAAATTTAGTGACGTAAGGAGTATTGAAATTTTTTCTACACTAAAAAGTATGTACAGTGCCACCTCAATAATCCGGATCTCCATTAAACCGGATTCTTTAATAATCCGGACAAACATTTCTATTGCATTGTGTACTTTATAATCCGGATTTGATAGTACTAGGTAATCCGGATCTGCGTTTTTAGACTTCTACTTAATTTAAACTACATGGGAATGCTGAAATCGATAATGAGGGGATTCCCCTAACTTCCAGTCTAATACATCTGGGATTCACACAAACTGTAGGTGCCTTTGATTTGCCTACAACGCATGGCGTATCGCGTCTAAAGATTAAGGACTTTGTAGTTGTTTGTTTATTGTCACAAGTACAACATACCTACGTTCTATTTTACTTTATGTGGTTCATATAAGTATGTAAACTTTTTTTACGTATATGTACCTACATATTAAAATGCCTTCTAAAAGAAAACATATTACACTAACAATAAAACAAAAGTCCGATATATTAGAAAGACTAGTTCGTGGTGAAAGCGAAAAACTGTTGGCAAACGAATACGGAGTAGGAACATCCAGAATTTCGGATATAAAAAAGAAGCAAGGGAAAATCAAAAGGTATGTATATACGATTTATTTTAAAGATAATTTTGGACACTCACTATGGACGTGTAACTTTTTTTAGATTTATTTCCAAACGTGATTCCGCTCCTGGCATCAGAAAAACCTTACGAAAAGTCGAATATCCAGAAATGGAAACTCGTTTGTATACATGTTTTTTGTACGCAATGATCAAGGCACGTCCCAATTTCCTACGAAATTTTATCAGGGAAAGCAAAACAGTTTTACACTGAAACCTACGGGAATGATAATTTTAGAGCTAGCAGAGGCTGGATTTCTAACTTCAGAAAAAGACATGGTCTGCGTGCTTTAAAAGTTTGTGGTGAAAAACTATCCAATGATGAAAGTGCCGTCGATCCTTTCCTAACTTTATTCGCAAATAAGATAAAAGAATTAAACCTTGGACCTATCAAATATACAATGCAGATGAATCAGCTCTGTATTGAAAAATGTTGCCTGAAAAAACGCTGGATCGTTCTCAGGAAAAGACCGCACCGGGTCGAAAAATAAACAAAGAACCTTTCTAGCATGTTGCAATGCTGATGGATCACAAAAATTAAAGTTGTTAGTGATACGAAAGGCAAAAAATCCGAGGGCTTTTAAAAATGTGAACATACCTGTTGAATACAAATCATCTGCCAATGCATGGATGACTACAGCAATTTTCTTAGACTGGTTTCATCATTCTTTTATTCGACAAGTCAAAAGTCATTTAATAAGTCTCAACTTGTTTGAAAGAGCCCTGCTAATCGTTGATAACGCTTTGAGCCATGGAACTATAGAAGAGCTGACTAGTGAGAATGGACAGTTTACAACATTATTTCTTCCACCAAATTGTAGTGCACTTTTGCAACCTATGGACCAGAATGCAATCAGACTGACAAATTTTTTTTATCGGAAAAGTCTTTTAGCCCATATTTTATCAAATAATGAAGAGAACCTGGTTAGGTTATTAAAAAGCGTTAACCTAAAAGATGCTGTATGTCTACTATGCAATTCATGGGAAAAAAGTCTCCTCTGAAGTCTTGAAAAAGTGCTAGCACAAAATTATGGCTTATGTGGCAGATACCAACCCAGACACTGAATATGATGCTGAAGATCTGATTTCTCTGAGTGAATTGCGGCACAATTTGCTTTCCACGAATGAAGAAATGAAAGGTAAAGCCTGAAATGTTTCTTTCAGTATTTTTTTGGTTAATTCGTAAATATTTAACAGATGTTTCAGATATGCTGAATGTTCTCACTGAGCAGAATCTCACAAACGTGGAAATATGTAATTGGCTTGAAAATGATGAAGATTTGTTACCACTGGAAGACATAGATAATACAGATGAACAACACGAGAGTGATAATGAAGGTTCAGAGTTAAATACTAATACAAACTAGACTGTTAAGAACACTGTGAAGAATGATGAGGCAGTTAAAAGTTTCAATGTGTGCCTGAGATGGGCAGAAGAAAATGATATCCCTCTAAGTGATGTTCTTGTACTTCAAAGATTAAAAGAAATTGCTTTTATGATGAACCAGAGAAGGGTCAAGCAAACAAAAATTACAAATTTTTTTTACAAAATAAGATAAAACTTGATAAGATAGCTTCTATTTTAAATATAATTCTATGTATGTACTATTTTTTAGCGGTTTCGTATTAAATGATTCGAGTTCGAATTATTTACTAATTCGGATCACCGCGGTTTTAATTAGTCCGGATTATCGAGGTCGCCCTGTATATTCAAATTTTCTAGATAATGGTAAGAAAATATATTTTCTTGAGATCATCCTTAAGAGCGATACACTTATTTCAGCGATTTTCCAACATTTGGATATCTTTCGTATCGTACGATTTGTCGAATTCTCTAAAATAAGCCTCAGATAGACATTCGACGTTTTCATTTGAGGGAAATATTGTTCCCTGGAGCCACTTTTTCAATTTGAAAAAAGTTTAATAATCGCTGGGGAGTAGATCTGGTGAATACGGCGGATGAGGAAGCAATTCATAGCACATTTGATCCAATTTCACCATCGATTTTATGGAGTTGTAAGCTGGTGCATTATCTTGGGAAAACAACACTTTTTCTTCGCTAAATGCCACTTTTTTTTCTCGATTTCACTATTCAAACGATCCAATAAACCAATGTCTTTGGTAACTATCCACCCCTTCCCACGAGAGTCGATTAGTATTATTCCACGCGCATTGCGAAAAAAACTTGGCAAAACCTTTCCAGCTCATGTTTCTGTTTTTGAACGTTTCGGTCGGCTTTCATACGGTTCCAGCCACTCTGCGGACTGCCTGTTGGACCCAGGCGTATAGTAGTGAATCCATGTTTCGCCCATTGTTACGAATCGACGAAAAAACTCCTTTGGAATAAGCCGAAAGAGTCCCAAACAGCGTTCTAAAACTTTGAGACGTTGTTGTTTTTGATCAATGGTGAGAGTGCGCGGCACCCATCGAGCGCATAGCTTTTTCATATGCAAATATTCATGCAAAATATGCCTCACGCGTTCTGCTGTTATTTTCATGATGTCAACTACCTCTCTTACTTTTGCATGCAAACATTTAAGTTCACTAAACGAACCGACACATAGTTGCTCTCGACGGAGCAGATATCCCATAACATCTCTCATGTCATTCTTGGGTTCTGGCTGTATTTTTCCCATCAGAAAGCAATATTTAATTGACACACGAAATTCCTTTTTGCAAAAATCAAAGGTAGCGTCACTCAAACAGCAGTAACTCATAAAGTAAAAAATAAAATTTTACACGTATCTTCCGAAAGTTCACACTAACTAAGAGGAACGGAAAAGATATTTTTCGTGAAAAACTGATCTCTGCAAGTATCAGCGAAGTCTGAAGTTCAGGAGTGCCGAGAATTTTGCCGAGGACACCCAGTGATTCTCTGATACTTCGAGAGTCGAAAAAATCGCCGACTACGTTTTTTTTTCATCTGACAAAGTTTTTTTTTCACACTGAGCCAGAGTGAATTATGCTAAACCAAGACTCAGCCCTTTCATGTAGCCCTAAAAGTTGACTTGTGCTTCTTCTCGATCCTAGTGATTGAATCAAGGTCAGTCTTTAACTAGCTCTAAAGTATTGATATAGATTGAAAAAAATGATTGTCCCAAGACTGAACCTCGGAAGCACTTTCATAGTCACAATTCAAATAGTTTCAATTAAAGATATACCAGATATGTAAAAGTTATTCGTTTCCAATTTAAAAAAAAAATCATGAGAGATACACTCAGATACTGCATTTATGGTAGTGATAGAAAAAGTAACATCAAGAAAAAAGTACAAATTAGGACGGGTCGTAATATAATACGTCCATCGGTTGGTTTGTGTTGGTTGGTTATAGGTAGGGTAGGCGATTGTGACTGCACTGCAGCCTCTTGGCTTATTGTGCTCCCCTCTCCTGGTTACAGGAGCGTCGTCCCTTTAAGCAGGTTTATTACCTTAAACTAATAGACAAATGTCATGTCATGTTCTGAGAGTTGACACTAACTGAAAATCATATGGGTTATTTGTTTACGCTGCCATCTTTCAGAAAGTCTCGGTACTTTTCACCCCATTAAAGCATGTATTTGTATCAGTTTTACGAAGAGTACTTACTTATAGACGCCCTTTTATCAGCCTCAAACTGTGCCTGATCAGTATCGGGTGGAGGGAAAGCCGCCTGGACTGATACAGGTGACGATGCGACAGCTGAATCACCCAGGGGTGGTACGGGAGCTGTGGGCGCCGGTACGCTTAGCATCGTGCCGGCGCTTGATGGTCAGATGGGGAAGGAGGAGAGATCACCTAAAAATAAGAGAATAGTACTAGTTTTTTTTTTAATAAAAACCAATTGTATTTTTTTAGACATTTGATAATGTCTTTCGATTATGTTGTGTTTCTCACATGTATGTTTGGCGACGTTTCTGTTGGACAGAAAATAAATAGAGAAACTGAATCTACTCATAGAAAATTAACTTAGGGTTTTAAACACATCAAAAAGATCTAGTCATTAAGAAGTTCAGAAATTGTAAAAGGAGTAAAGGGTTTTCCCAGCTCACAAGGAGTTTTAGTGGGTATGCCATCCCTTCTGGTTGGAGAGCCCCACATATCTGAGGGATTTTGGGGCACCCTTATGGTGACGCAAAAACTGCTTCAGAATCCATAAAGCGGATTTCTCCCTGTAAAAAAAAAGATAAACTGAACCAAATTTTGGATGTGTCTATGTTTTAACGTTTAAGTTACAACTACGATAAAATAGGCTTTTGCCTATATTTTTAACAAAATAACCGTATATATATATATATATATTATATATATATATATAATATATATATATATATATATATATATATATATATATATATATATATAAACTTACACTATATTTTATTTATTTGAAACTTTTAAAGTATTGTATCATAAATAAAATTCAACGAGTAAGGTCAAGGAATACTAGGAATGGAAAGCTGTTCCGTTCTAAGTTTTTAATAAGATAATAATAAAAAATGCCAGTGGACTGACCGCCGGCCCTGTAACGAAGTTTTACACCTGATCAAATCATCCTGTTGCCCCAAGTATAAATATATATTTAGAGCAACAAGCCCAAGTGTCAAGGCAGTTAGTGATAAGTCAGTTAGTATGTTAACAAAATATCTTCTCCAACGAAACGCCAAAAGTTCGGTCAGCTAACCCATAATGAAAAGCGCAGAGTTAAAAATATATTTGACTACGTTAAAAACGACCAAAATTGTGATTTTGGTGTAGACGATTGTGTGACAAAATGTTCCTTAATGACCAGAGCTGGTAAAGCCACAGTTTACAGAATTTTAAGAGAAGAAAATGAGGGGGATATAGACTCCCCAAAAAAAAGAGACCAGACAGAAAAAAACTTCAGCTGACAGTCATCACAAAACACGCAGTAAGACGTATTGTTCATGACTTTTTTATGGAAAAAAGAACTCCAACGTTGGATATGATCTTGCAAGCTGCGATAAACCACCCAGAAATACCGAAAATGAGTAGAGTAGAAAAAATCGCTCTGACGGAAAAAGGATATATTATTTAGATGAGACATAGGTAAATGAAGGGTACACAGTCAAGAAATTTTGACAAGATGGGGATATCAAAAATCCTCGCCAAGCATTCAGTGAAGCTCCCTTTACTGGTCTTAAAACCGTCATCTGGTAAGGGATGTAGGTTAAGTATTACGCATATTGGAAACGAGAGTGGTTTTGTAGATGGAGATATTTTAACATTCGTATACAAGAAAACAGGAGATTTTCACGAAGATATGAATTCCGATGTATTTGAGGACTGGTTTTTCGCAGATTACAGACTTAATACTAGACGGTTCTGTTTTTGTAATGGATAACGCAAGCTATCATTCTAAAAAATTAGAACGAGTTCCAATCTTGGAGTGGCTGAAAAAGGACATCCAATCTTGGATGACCGAGAAAAACATTTCAATTCCAAAAGACAGCGTTAAGAGAGAATTATTAGAACGTGTAAAGCTTGAAGTTCTCAGAAATAAAGACAAGTTTCGTTATTGACGAAATGGCAAAAAAAACATAATATTACTGTTTATCGCGTGCCACCATATCATTGCGAAGTCAATCTGATAGAACTTATATGGTCACAGGTTAAAGGTGAAGTCACCAGGATCATATGATGTATAAATTAGCACACGTACAAACTCTTTTTCAGAATGGCATATCTAATATTTCCACAGAAAATTGGCGGCGAAAATGCGTCGAGCATGTATGGTAATTGAGGGGTGGAAGATAAAATGTAGAGAGTGGACATGGCAATGTATGCCATTGTTTATTTATTTATTTACGGGGCAGGCCTATTAACTCATAAAGAAAAAATATAAAAGTTTACATCTATAAATGACACTTAAACTACAACCACCACCTACTATTCCCATATTGCAGTCAAGGATGCCCGATGTTGTCTTCAGACAGCGCATCATAAAGCGTATTTTAATGAAGCTAGACACCAAAAGGCTTCTGGCGCTAACGGAATACCTGCCATAGTTCTCAAAAACTGTGCAAGGGAACTAACACCAGTTTTCTGTAGACTTTTTAACCTATCCTACAGAAAGGGAATATTTCCGTCCTGCTGGAAATGTGCCACGGTTGAGCCGATACCTAAAAAAGGCAAGAAGACCTTGCCAAATAACTACCGACCAGTTGCACTGCTTTCAATAATATCAAAAGTCATGGAAAAGGTTATCAATGAGCATCTTCTAAAATATCTTGAACGATTCAATATTATTAGCGATCACCAATATGGTTTTTCGTAAACATAGATCAACAGGAGATCTCCTGACTTATGTAACACATGTTTGGAACAACGCAATTGAACACTTTGGAGAATCTCGAGCGGTTGCTCTTGACATAACCAAGGCATTCGACCGTGTTTGGCACGATGGACTGTTGGCTAAGTTACGCTCTTATGGTATGTCTGAAAGGTTCTGTTTGTGGCTCTCATGTTTCCTCAGAGAGCGTTCTTTACGAGTGGCGGTCGACGGATTTCTTTCTAACACCCTCACTATTAACGCCGGTGTGCCCCAGGGCTCCATACTGTCTCCTACTCTCTTTCTCATTTACATTAACGATCTGCTGGAAAAGACCGGGAATCCAATCTACAGCTTTGCAGATGACAGTACGCTTGTCTCTTCATTCACCTTGAACGCTCGGATATCGGCTGCTCAGGCGAATGTCCCCAGGACCGCAGGAGGTCGTTCAACTTAACAAAGACCTGGAAGAAATTCTATCTTGGGGTGACAGTAACCAAGTGGAATTTAACGCTACAAAAACTCAGGCGGCAGTTTTTTCTAAAAAAGTTAACGTTGCTGAACCCGACATAGTTATGTCGGGGCACTCCATTCCCCTAGCATCGTCGCTCACATTTGTTGGGCGTTAGTTTGGGAGCAAATATGTCCTGGCATGAACATGTTGCAGGCATAGCAAGGAGGGCTTCTCAAAAGTTGGGAATATTATTTAGAACCAGAAAGCTTTTACACCCCACAACAACTGTTAATTCTTTACAAAGCCCAAATTCGACCAACTATGGAATACTGCTTCCACGTTTGGGGCTCCGCTCCCAAACCATACACTGCATTTGTTGGATTCTGTTCAGAGAAGAGCGGTCCGTCTGATTGGGGACCCGGAATTGACCGGCGGCCTTGATTCGCGGGAACATCGAAGAACGGTTGGCGACTTGAGTCTGTTCTACAAGTATTTTTCATGGAAAGTGTTCGAAGGATGTAGCCCGCTTAATTCCTCCCAAAGCGGTGCATGTTAGAAATACACGTCGCGCTGGTGCTTCACATCCGTATGGGGTTCAGCTTGTTACTCCGCGTACAACGCTTTTCAAGCAATCTTTTATATGGAGAACGTCATCCCTTTGGAATAATTTGCTCAGCGCTGTGTTTCCCACCGAGTACAATTTACAGCGATTTAAGAACAACGTGAATCGCTTTTTCCGCACTCGTGCCGCTCCTGGAGCGCTTTAGGGACTTCCCTGCAGCACGTGTGCTAGACCCCATAAAAAAAAAAGAAAAAAAAAAACTACTTAAAACTAAAGGCTAAAACTAAGAAATTCAGAAAAGATCCCCGATCTGCCTCTTAAAAAAGAGACAAGGAGCTAGAGAACAAGTCCAGTGATGGGTAGTTATTTACAATGCCCATAGATCTTGTCATGAAGGTATTAGCTCCGTAGGTTGTCTTATGATAAGGCTTGAAGAAGGACAACGTAGATCTAGTATGTCTAGAGCAGGAGTGCTCAAACTTGAACTGCTGGCGATCTACCTCAATATAGTTAGACTACGATCGATCAACTCTGAGAGGCTGCAAATAAGTGTGATGCAGGATTGTCGTCTAGGTAGGGTGTATCCTGGCATAGATATTAGTTTTCCGCACAATATGCATTTTTTTAGTCAAGGTAAGTGTAGGTCTGCTCTAAAATGTCAATGAAAAAACTCATAATTATTCAAAATTTTTGGTTAATTATTGGTTCTTACAAAACAACAAAACGAGTTCTAGTGTCTAAACTTAACTAAAGAGTGACTTGTGGCACTGCATGTCCTCAGCATACTTTTCATAAAATGGTACTAATTACCGAGTGCTAATCGCAAGCATGATGACATATGTTCGTCAGTTAGTCGATTGCGATATTTTGACTTAATTATCTTCATTTCAGAAAATGCAGACTGGCACAAGTAAGTTGACCTAAACATTGTCGTCAGTTGAAGGGCGATTTGCCTTAGATTCGGATATTTATCTTCAGATATAAAACACCAGAATTTTGTATCAGATGCTATGGCTTTGAGATGTATATCTGATATAATCTGCACTAACTCATTTTCAACAGAACATAAGTCCATGTTAAACTGACTTGCTATTTCAGTAGCTAATTCCTCAATGTTTTTACACAAAAAGGATAACTCAATAAATGCTGCGATATTTTGCCAATTTACTGAAATCATAAAAACGTATTTCGAATTGGCCCAAAAAATTTGATAATTCTGCCTCATAAATATCAACAATTCAACTGAGAATCCTTGCTTTCAAAGACGGAAAAATTTTCAGATCCGTTTCTTGTCAGTTGATCTATTATAAGTTGCAATTTTTACTTTTGAATGCGTTTATTGCGCTAATCATCTCAATAATAGTTTTTTCCTTTACCTTGAAGCTCCATTATTAATGGTGCATGCATTGTGATGTCTGTTAAAAATGCCAAATCAGTCAGCCATTTTCCGTTTTTCAGCATCTGAGTGTCCATCACCTCTTTCGTCCAGAAAAGCTGTTATTCGTGGCAATAATTCTTGAAACCTTTCTAGGAATTTTCCGCGACTCAACCACCTGACGTCCGTGTGAAGAAAAGAACTAAATTCAGTGTGTTTCAGCTAACTCACTATCTTCCAACTGTAATTTAAAGAGCCGTCGTTGCAAGCTAGCTACGTGCACGGATAGAATTCACAATTTTTATTGCAATGCCCATAATCTCCTCCATGTTTAGACACTTTTGAAACAAAACACTTGTTGATGTATAATGCAATGGAAGGAGAAAAAATGAAGGGAAATTTATCATTAGCTCGACACAATGCCCAAAAATCCGTTTTTGTTTCCATGTCATTGCTGGTTGCTTCCATCGCGTAAGTAATGTATACCTAGTTTATATAATTGGTTAGCTTGTAGTTTGTTATAAAATTGAAGAAAACGTCATATATATCTTTCGCCACGGGTCTCTTTCCTTTCAGAGGAATCATTGTCAAAAAACTCTTCCTTAGCCGACAAAGTCATTGAATTACCATTCGAATAAAAATACACAGCTGGGCAGTGTCTGTCCATATCGGTGAGTATTCGTCGAACTGTAAAGAACAGTATGTACATTCCATGATATCATGTTTTAGATTCAATAAATGCTTCCTTCACAACAATCCATTATCAAATGGTTTTTTGTGTTCCGCCAGTATTTGAGATATTTTAAATGGCGCGATCGTTGCAGCGGCTTTTGATTGTTTTTGGCTGGTTTTGTGAACATGGTTTGTTCTTTTTCAAAAAAGTTATCAAAATCACGTACTTTTCGTTTTTCTTAATTCACATCTTCCAATGACGGAAAATCCTTTTCATAGTTTTTATGAACCGTTTTAAATATGATGCCCTCTCTAAGTTCCCACGCTTATAGGTATTGCAACAGACGCACGGCAAATGAGGACAATGCACTTATCCTTTACTCATACGAAAGAAAAAGTCTTCCTCACCATCGTTATAAAATGATAAATTTTACTTTTCTCTTCGCCGCACTCATTTTGGGACTATTTATTAATAAACTTTGTATCGATGTATTTGCCTTCAAGTTACAACTCAGACTGACTCCTATTCCCTGCAGGCGCAACATTTATAATCGGCGCGAACGAAGTCCTCGAATGTTTCCCGTCGAACACGCCGACTCGAAGTTTCTAGAAAAAATCGGCGGAAATCAAAAACGTGGGGCGGCTTTTCGTTTGACAAAGTACCGCGCGTTTCCTTTTTTTTTATTGAAAGTCGCCTTTTGCCGCTAGCAGGGGGTTTATTACGAATAAAAGAAAAGTGATGAGGGGGGTTATTCTGGCCTAAAGGTGTGGATCGAATAATTTTTAGTAAGTTAATTCATACATTTTGTTTTTAGTTACCTAAAACAAAAATCGGAAAATTTTTTCTCGAGATCGATTCAAAAAGCACTCGCGATCGACTTGTCGATCGCGATCGACCGTTTTTTGAGCACCCCTGGTCTAGAGGGTGCGTACAAATATTAAATCTGAGATAAAAGTTCTGGACAATTTACAATGGAATTTAAAATTTTAAAAAACATTACACAATCGCGCTGAACTCTCCGGTTAGGCAGGGGTATTCAAGTTTAATATAGATGTCAGTTTTAAATAACTAAAAGAATCATTTTAAAGAATTAAATAATTTTTAAAATTAATATGACGTAGAAAGAATTTTTACTCTGAACAAGCTACAAGCTCCTAGCATGGCAAACAAAAGGTAGGGTTCCAGACACATGAGCTATATTCCAAGAGAGGCCTAACCAACAAGCAGTACAGCATTTTAGAATAGACGTAATGGATGTTGAAACGCCTAATTAACCTAAGTATCCTCAAAGATCTAGACGTTACCTCGGTTATATGAGGAATAAAACTCAGTGCCGAATCAAACTTAACCCCAGGTCCTAACATAACCACGGACACGTAGGGAAGTCCCATTTATGCTGTAATCAAAAAAACAATGGATTGAGCGATCTCGAGAAAGACACATAGAGAAAGCATTTAGAAAGTATTTAAATCCATACCGTTTAGCTGAAACAAAAACAAACCACCATCACTAAAGTTTATTCCAAATCACCCTGCAATCCCACACATTCCTCAATCAATCCAACCGCTGTTATGCATCAACAAATGATCAGGCAAAGAGCAAGAAGCCCCTGGCAGACCGAAAGCAGTCGGCCACATCATACAAGAACAAGGTTAAACAGCAGAAGGCTGGTATGGGAGCCTTGAGGCCTCCCGAGTAGGCACAGTAATGTTGACAGACTTAAAAGTATTAGCTCGAAACCACCTGAACTCTGCCACACAAATAACTCCTAATCCAGCCAAACAGTGGACCCGATATGCCACCGATTATTGAGCTTTCCTTAAGAAGAACAACCATGGTTGCCCCTATCAAAGGCCATCGAGAAAATAGGTATAATGATGAAATGTACCTCAGATACACTCTCCAAGAGTCCTCGCCATATGTTCCCGTATAGGAAATCGAAGTTTCAATTCAGCAGACTTGCCTCTCTGAAAACCAAACAGTTCATCTATTTATAGATGGTCCCCAAGATAGAAGCCAATTACTTTAATAACTTGGTTTTCATAAAATAATATTAAGAAAACAGTACTCAAAATATTTATTGGC
>CM032448.1:14523891-14705762 GCA_019049505.1 Pachyrhynchus sulphureomaculatus
AAAAATCTTATTTCTAGTGGCGTAGCAAATAAGCGGTTACGGTTAACAGAAAAAGCGCTCCCCCTACAACCCTCGGCCTTTAATGTTTCCCTTTTTTCTTAAAAATCACTTTTTGGAATACTGTCATCTGCCCGCATCATCAGCATTTCAACGTTAGATTAAGCTAAAAATACAAGCAATTTATCTAAAAAGTAAATGTCCACGATGTTATAAAAATATGACAATTTAATCTCATCTGACTTATACTCATGAAATTCTAAAAAAAAATTTTCAAAACTACACGGCTACTGAAGAGCCATCAATTCCTATATTAGTGCCAAATTTCAACTTTCTAAATATCTATAAATAAAAATATTGTTTTTAGTCAATTCCCACTGGTTTATTTAAATTGCGATGACGCGTTTCGCTGTCGATGCAGCTTCTTCAGATCTACATTTTACACTGTCAAGTTAGGTTTAATGTTCACAATTTTATATAATTTCTTAATTATAATACTACACACCTAATTAAATTACATTGACAGTATTGGAAAACCCCACACAGATATGGAATTAGGAGAATAAATTCAATAATGGGTGAATTATTTAAATCTACCTGTTCGTTGAGGTTAAAGTACCTGTAGTCCTTAATCGATTTACGAGGTATATCCACAAAGTAAGTTCCGTTTGGTTATATAAAAAAAACGTGTACAGTTATACAGAAAAAATATTTATTGTACAAAAATCTACAACTGTTTAAACTAATTTTCTATATAGCTTCCGAAATTTTGTAGGCACTTGTCATAGCGTGGCACAAATTTTTGTATGCCTTCTTTCAATAGAAGGTTGCCGCCTGTGTTTTCAACCATGTGGTAACATGTTCTTTCAACTGGTCATCATCGTAGAAGTGTCGACCACCAAGGAAAGATTTTAGGTGTAAGAAGAGATGAAAGTCGCTAGGAGCGAGGTCCGGGCTGTACGGAGGATGATCAAACACGTCCCAGTCAAATTCCTGTAGGAGTTCTTTTGTCACGTTCGCAGTGTGAGGTCGGGCATTATCGTGGAAAAAACAACACCTTTCGACAGTAATCCTCGGCGCTTGTTCTCGGCGCTGTTCTCGGCGCAATTTCTTAATGGTCTCGCAGTAAACATGTGCATTGATTGTTTGGCCTCGTGGTAAGAAATCAATCAGCAAAATGCCTTTTCTGTCCCAAAAAAAACGGTGCACATGAGTTTTCGAGGTGTCAAGATTTGCTTAGGCTTAACTTTCGTTGGGACGAAGTGTGCCCATTCCATTGATTGCCGTTTAGTTTCTGGGGTGTCGTAAGATACCCAAGTTTCATCCCCCGTGACTATCCGAGAAAGAAAATCATCACCGTCTTCATTGTAGCGTGTCAAAAACTGAAGTGCACTGCCCATCCGTTGTTTTTTGTGTTGTTCAGTAAGAATTTTGGGTACCCAACGTGAGAAAAGTTTTCGAAATTTCAGTTTTTCATTAACAATTTCATGAATTAGTGATCGTGAGATTTGCGGAAATTCCATAGCAAGAGCACTAATTGTAAACTTACGGTTTTGCTTAAGCTTCTCTTCAATTGCGTGAACCAGTTCATCAGTAACCAAAGACGGGCGTCCACATCGTTCTTCATCGTGCACTTGATCACGTCCTTCATTGAACTGTCTGACCCATCTTCTAACCATTGAATCACTCATAGCAGTTTGTCCGTAAACCTCGCAGATTTGCCGATAAATTTCACTTGGTTTAACTTTCTTTGCATTTAGAAAACGAATCACAGATTTGATTTCACAAGCGACGGCATTTTCAATTAAGGCTGACATCATAAAGAAGCACACTACAAAGAACTACACGTCGGCAGCAGCGATCTGAAAATGGCGTACATTTCTTCTGCTTGAGTCAGAGTAACTGCCACGTATGCTCGGAACTGCGATCGCAGCGCTGCCGCGGTTAGAAATAGAAACGGAACTTACTTTGTGGATATACCTCGTATTTGCATTACCTCTAAAAGGTTTAGTTTTAAACCTTTTTGTTGGGGGTGTAAAATTTTGAAATTCTTGTTAAATGTGTAATTTTCTGTTAAAAGATGATTAGCATATGTTGAATTAGACTTTCTATGGATGAAACTTTTTTCGTGTTCTGTAATTCTTTGTATAAATGTACGTCTAGTTTGTCCTATGTATGTTTTAGGACATGACCCACATGTTAATTGATAAACCCCTGATTTATTGTCTTTAGTGATTTGTGGCTTGTAGTTTTTGTGATATTTCCCTATAGTATTGTTAGTCTTGTAAGCTATGTTGATATTTTTTTGATTTAAAAATTTTCCCAGTTTTTCTGTTGGTTTGCCGAAATAGGTTAAGCATTTGTCCTTAAGTCTTGGTTGATGTTGTTTTTATTAGATATGAATTCTTTTTTAATAATTTCGGCTGTTTGAAATTTTGATAATATGTTGTTAGATACTGAGGTAGTCTTGAAAGATAGTCCTAACAACATATTATCAAAATTTCAAACAACCGAAATTATTAAAAAAGAATTCATATCTAATAATAACAACATCAACCAAGACTTAAGGACAATAAAAACCATTCAGAGTCTAAACAGTGCACTTAAGAATAAAGTATTTTAAATAGTAGATTATTCTTATGTGATTATGTTGCCGTGCGATTGCCAAGTCATTATATTTATTATAGAAATAAAGATGTCTAATATTGATAACGGTCACTATAAATGTTGGTAGGTAACTAAATAGATAACAATTTATGACAAAGTTGTTGAATAGGTGCTTCCATATATACTAACTAAAATAACTGACTTGGTTTTACATGAGATCTCACAACTTTTTGTGGTGGAAGGACTGCCTTGCGAGACTTGGCTTTTTTACATTTTATGTTTTTGATGAGATCTCATTTCTTTTTGTAGGTAGTTCTCTTTTTTTTCTTCTCGGGTAATATTTCTTGTACGTCAGTTATAGATTTTCTTAAAAGCCCACTCCCTGTCTCTATTGGTTCTTCTTAAAGGCTATGATGTAACAATTTTTGACAAGTCTGGACGATAAGTGCTTTTAAGTCGATTATATTCAACGACTGCGGACTCCTGAGCTTTGATACTACCGAAGTCGACATTAATTAAATGTAATCTACCCAGATTTGTCACTCTCGAAAGTGCCATGTATGCTTGACCGCATGTGAACACTGAAGAACCGATGTCCATCAGTGCACTGTTTAGACTTAGCCCCTGACTTTTGTGTATGGTAATAGCATAGACTATACATATCGGAAACTGTTCGCGATGAACATAAGCTCTATTAAAAATTTCAAATTTAGTTTTGACTGGGCCAAGCTCGTAAAGATGTTCATTATTAAATGTAATATGTATTTTTTTAATTTTATTTTGTATTTTCAGGATCAACCTTTACTCCTTGTACTATACCGCTAGAACCGTTGACTAAGCCAAGACTCACGTCAATATTTCGTCTTAACATGACTTTTGCTCCTATTTTAATAACTATATTTTCTTCTAGCCCTGCTGTCATGGAAGCATCATCTTCATACTTTCTTATAATTAAAATATACTTGAAGTATTTCACTTAACAATTTTTTAATTACACGAAGTAAAAATGTTTAGAACAAAATTTGTAGAGAATTTTATGCTCTACAATTTTCATAATAGATGCAAATATCATTGAAACCATAGAAAGCGAAATATTTGCGAAAAAAAAACCGATTTTTGTGATCTTTGACCTTGAATATCTTAAGATGCGGACACGAGATTTTATGAGACTTTTGAGACAACTTTTAGAATGCCAAAAAGAGGTTTCTACAAGTTTACAGCTTATTATTCTCTCATTCCGAGGTTGACCCTCTTTTTTGGCTTAAGTGACTGTACAATTTAGAAAACGAGACTGAAATTTCGGGATGTTTCATTTTTTTCTTAATTTACAGGCTAAACACTAACTAAATTCAAATTTGAAGCTTGTGTGTCAGTGACAAAATTAAAGAACTTCGACTGGCGATAGTTCGTAAACTTATAAGGTATAAATAGTAGGTAATTTAGGAATATAGCTAATATAGTATGTCCTCTTCTTCTTCTTCTTCCTCAGCCATCTCTCGACTGCTGGATATAGGCCTCCTCAAACTCCCTCCATCTGTCTCTATCCTGTGCGAGTCTCGTCCACTTTCTTCCTGCAATTGTAATGATGTCATCAGCCCATTTTTTTCTGGGGTCGGCCGACTCCTCTCTTTTCATCCCCACGGTCTCCAATTTAGGACTCTGGATGCCCATCTGTCTCCTCCCTGTCTAGCCACATGACCCGCCCATTGCCACTTCAATTTGGCAATACGGTCTACCACGTCGACGACTTTTGTTCGGCGTCTGCATTCTGCATTTTTTCCATAGACCGGTGTGCACATTTTAATTTATGCGTGGTGTTGGCTGTTAATGTTATAGTTTCCAGTCCGTATGTCATAACAGGGAGAATACATGTATCGTAGACTTTCCTTTTCAGGTTTATAGGAATGTCCCTACTTTTTAAGATAAAATCCAATTTTCCGAACGCCGCCCAGCCCAGTCCAATCCTTCTGGGTATTTCTGCAGTCTGATTTTCTTTTCCCAATTTTATTTTGTGTCCCAGATAAATATACTCATCCACAGCCTCGATAAACTTGTTGTCTATTATCAAATTTCTGTGGGATGGACTCATTATTTTTTAATTTACTTATGTTCATCTCGAGACCGGTTGTCAGAGAGGCATCATGAAGTTCTTTAATCATAGTGTTTAGCTCATTTAAATCATCACTTATTAGGACTATATCATCTGCGAACCTCAGGTCGTTTAGGTACATCCCATTTATCTTTAACCCTTGTTTTCCCAGCTCAACAGCTTGAAAATATTTTCCAAAGCCAATGTAAACAATTTGGGTGAAATAGTGTCACTCTGTCTAACGCCTCTCTTGATCTCGATCTTATCCGTTTTCGTCTCATCATCCACTCTTACATCCATTGTGGCATGGCTATAGATATATTTTATCAGGTTCGTGTATCTAGAGTCGATTCTCGCGTCCTTAAGTGCATTCATTATTGTCTACTGTTCTACAGAATCAAAGGCCTTTTTGTAGGCAATGAAAGCCAGATGAATTTGTATGTTGTATTCGGTGGCTTTTTCGATAAGTAGGCGTAGGGTTTGTATATGATCATTAGTTCTAAAACCCTTTCGGAAGCCCGCCTGTTCGATCGGTTGATAGGAATCTAGCTTCGATGCTAAGCGGTTTGTGAGGATTTTGTCAACAATTTGTATAAGTGGGACAGCAAGCTAATAGGTCGATAGTTCTCTAGATTCTCAGGATCTCCCTTTTTGTGTAGTAATATGACTTCAGCATTCTGCCATTGTTTTGGTATCTTTTCTTGTTCTAGACATTTATTAAGTAGAATTCTCACAGCATCAACAAGTTCATCACCTCCGAGTTTCAACATGTCGACAGTCATTTGATCTTCTCCTGCACTTTTATTGTTTTTCATATGTTTGAGTGCATTTTCCATTTCGGTAAGTTCTATCTCTGGCATCTCCTCTGATCCAACATTTAATATGATCCTGTTACTCTCTTCTTGTTGTTTCTTTGGTTGATACATTTCTGTGTAGAATTTATGTAGGGATTCCACTATCATATTTTTATCGTTTATTGTTGTTTCATTTTGATCCTTTATTTTAATAATATTTGATCTGCCAATGTTTTTACCTAATCTAAGGACTTTCATATTTTTATTTGATTCTATTGTATTCATAATGAGTTTTGTATTGTATGTCCTCTTGGTCACTGAAAATTCAAGCTTCTAGCTTTATCTACAACGAAGTTACTGGGGGGTCGACAGTGCCGCAAGTGGCTTCGAGAGAAGGATGGTACGGCTGTGCTTTCTGCTCGACTTGGCGCAGATATGTTACTTATTTATGTTGAATACTAATAAATATTTGATTTGTTATAAATACTAACTTTTTATTTATGATAATCCATATTTTTTCTATATCTGTGAGCTACACGGATTTATTAAAATCAGTTGTGCGTCGACGGTATTTCAAACTTCCCCGGAGTAGGGTTCGTATGTTAAAAAAGCAAATTTTAACCGCCAATATTTACAAATTTAGTGACGTAAGGAGTATTGAAATTTTTTCTACACTAAAAAGTATGTACAGTGCCACCTCAATAATCCGGATCTCCATTAAACCGGATTCTTTAATAATCTCGGACAAACATTTCTATTGCATTGTGTACTTTATAATCCGGATTTGATAGTACTAGGTAATCCGGATCTGCGTTTTTAGACTTCTACTTAATTTAAACTACATGGAATGCTGAAATCGATAATGAGGGGATTCCCCTAACTTCCAGTCTAATACATCTGGGATTCACACAAACTGTAGGTGCCTTTGATTTGCCTACAACGCATGGCGTATCGCGTCTAAAGATTAAGGACTTTGTAGTTGTTTGTTTATTGTCACAAGTACAACATACCTACGTTCTATTTTACTTTATGTGGTTCATATAAGTATGTAAACTTTTTTTTACGTATATGTACCTACATATTAAAATGCCTTCTAAAAGAAAACATATTACACTAACAATAAAACAAAAGTCCGATATATTAGAAAGACTAGTTCGTGGTGAAAGCGAAAAACTGTTGGCAAACGAATACGGAGTAGGAACATCCAGAATTTCGGATATAAAAAGAAGCAAGGGAAAATCAAAAGGTATGTATATACGATTTATTTTAAAGATAATTTTGGACACTCACTATGGACGTGTAACTTTTTTTAGATTTATTTCCAAACGTGATTCCGCTCCTGGCGTCAGAAAAACCTTACGAAAAGTCGAATATCCAGAAATGGAAACTCGTTTGTATACATGTTTTTGTACGCAATGATCAAGGCACGTCCCAATTTCCTACGAAATTTTATCAGGGAAAGCAAAACAGTTTTTACACTGAAACCTACGGGAATGATAATTTTAGAGCTAGCAGAGGCTGGATTTCTAACTTCAGAAAAAGACATGGTCTGCGTGCTTTAAAAGTTTGTGGTGAAAAACTATCCAATGATGAAAGTGCCGTCGATCCTTTCCTAACTTTATTCGCAAATAAGATAAAAGAATTAAACCTTGGACCTATCAAATATACAATGCAGATGAATCAGCTCTGTATTGAAAAATGTTGCCTGAAAAAAACGCTGGATCGTTCTCAGGAAAAGACCGCACCGGGTCGAAAAATAAACAAAGAACCTTTCTAGCATGTTGCAATGCTGATGGATCACAAAAATTAAAGTTGTTAGTGATACGAAAGGCAAAAAATCCGAGGGCTTTTAAAAATGTGAACATACCTGTTGAATACAAATCATCTGCCAATGCATGGATGACTACAGCAATTTTCTTAGACTGGTTTCATCATTCTTTTATTCGACAAGTCAAAAGTCATTTAATAAGTCTCAACTTGTTTGAAAGAGCCCTGCTAATCGTTGATAACGCTTTGAGCCATGGAACTATAGAAGAGCTGACTAGTGAGAATGGACAGTTTACAACATTATTTCTTCCACCAAATTGTAGTGCACTTTTGCAACCTATGGACCAGAATGCAATCAGACTGACAAATTTTTTTTTATCGGAAAAGTCTTTTAGCCCATATTTTATCAAATAATGAAGAGAACCTGGTTAGGTTATTAAAAAGCGTTAACCTAAAAGATGCTGTATGTCTACTATGCAATTCATGGGAAAAAGTCTCCTCTGAAGTCTTGAAAAAGTGCTAGCACAAAATTATGGCTTATGTGGCAGATACCAACCCAGACACTGAATATGATGCTGAAGATCTGATTTCTCTGAGTGAATTGCGGCACAATTTGCTTTCCACGAATGAAGAAATGAAAGGTAAAGCCTGAAATGTTTCTTTCAGTATTTTTTTGGTTAATTCGTAAATATTTAACAGATGTTTCAGATATGCTGAATGTTCTCACTGAGCAGAATCTCACAAACGTGGAAATATGTAATTGGCTTGAAAATGATGAAGATTTGTTACCACTGGAAGACATAGATAATACAGATGAACAACACGAGAGTGATAATGAAGGTTCAGAGTTAAATACTAATACAAACTAGACTGTTAAGAACACTGTGAAGAATGATGAGGCAGTTAAAAGTTTCAATGTGTGCCTGAGATGGGCAGAAGAAAATGATATCCCTCTAAGTGATGTTCTTGTACTTCAAAGATTAAAAGAAATTGCTTTTATGATGAACCAGAGAAGGGTCAAGCAAACAAAAATTACAAATTTTTTTACAAAATAAGATAAAACTTGATAAGATAGCTTCTATTTTAAATATAATTCTATGTATGTACTATTTTTTAGCGGTTTCGTATTAAATGATTCGAGTTCGAATTATTTACTAATTCGGATCACCGCGGTTTTAATTAGTCCGGATTATCGAGGTCGCCCTGTATATTCAAATTTTCTAGATAATGGTAAGAAAATATATTTTCTTGAGATCATCCTTAAGAGCGATACACTTATTTCAGCGATTTTCCAACATTTGGATATCTTTCGTATCGTACGATTTGTCGAATTCTCTAAAATAAGCCTCAGATAGACATTCGACGTTTTCATTTGAGGGAAATATTGTTCCCTGGAGCCACTTTTTCAATTTTGAAAAAAGTTTAATAATCGCTGGGGAGTAGATCTGGTGAATACGGCGGATGAGGAAGCAATTCATAGCACATTTGATCCAATTTCACCATCGATTTTATGGAGTTGTAAGCTGGTGCATTATCTTGGAAAACAACACACTTTTTCTTCGCTAAATGCCACTTTTTTTTTCTCGATTTCACTATTCAAACGATCCAATAAACCAATGTCTTTGGTAACTATCCACCCCTTCCCACGAGAGTCGATTAGTATTATTCCACGCGCATTGCGAAAAAAACTTGGCAAAACCTTTCCAGCTCATGTTTCTGTTTTTGAACGTTTCGGTCGGCTTTCATACGGTTCCAGCCACTCTGCGGACTGCCTGTTGGACCCAGGCGTATAGTAGTGAATCCATGTTTCGCCCATTGTTACGAATCGACGAAAAAACTCCTTTGGAATAAGCCGAAAGAGTCCCAAACAGCGTTCTAAAACTTTGAGACGTTGTTGTTTTTGATCAATGGTGAGAGTGCGCGGCACCCATCGAGCGCATAGCTTTTTCATATGCAAATATTCATGCAAAATATGCCTCACGCGTTCTGCTGTTATTTTCATGATGTCAACTACCTCTCTTACTTTTGCATGCAAACATTTAAGTTCACTAAACGAACCGACACATAGTTGCTCTCGACGGAGCAGATATCCCATAACATCTCTCATGTCATTCTTGGGTTCTGGCTGTATTTTTCCCATCAGAAAGCAATATTTAATTGACACACGAAATTCCTTTTTGCAAAAATCAAAGGTAGCGTCACTCAAACAGCAGTAACTCATAAAGTAAAAAATAAAATTTTACACGTATCTTCCGAAAGTTCACACTAACTAAGAGGAACGGAAAGATATTTTTCGTGAAAAACTGATCTCTGCAAGTATCAGCGAAGTCTGAAGTTCAGGAGTGCCGAGAATTTTGCCGAGGACACCCAGTGATTCTCTGATACTTCGAGAGTCGAAAAAATCGCCGACTACGTTTTTTTTTTCATCTGACAAAGTTTTTTTTCACACTGAGCCAGAGTGAATTATGCTAAACCAAGACTCAGCCCTTTCATGTAGCCCTAAAAGTTGACTTGTGCTTCTTCTCGATCCTAGTGATTGAATCAAGGTCAGTCTTTAACTAGCTCTAAAGTATTGATATAGATTGAAAAAAATGATTGTCCCAAGACTGAACCTCGAAGCACTTTCATAGTCACAATTCAAATAGTTTCAATTAAAGATATACCAGATATGTAAAAGTTATTCGTTTCCAATTTAAAAAAAAAATCATGAGAGATACACTCAGATACTGCATTTATGGTAGTGATAGAAAAAGTAACATCAAGAAAAAAGTACAAATTAGGACGGGTCGTAATATAATACGTCCATCGGTTGGTTTGTTGGTTGGTTATAGGTAGGGTAGGCGATTGTGACTGCACTGCAGCCTCTTGGCTTATTGTGCTCCCCCCTCTCCTGGTTACAGGAGCGTCGTCCCTTTAAGCAGGTTTATTACCTTAAACTAATAGACAAATGTCATGTCATGTTCTGAGAGTTGACACTAACTGAAAATCATATGGGTTATTTGTTTACGCTGCCATCTTTCAGAAAGTCTCGGTACTTTTCACCCCATTAAAGCATGTATTTGTATCAGTTTTACGAAGAGTACTTACTTATAGACGGCCCTTTTATCAGCCTCAAACTGTGCCTGATCAGTATCGGGTGGAGGGAAAGCCGCCTGGACTGATACAGGTGACGATGCGACAGCTGAATCACCCAGGGGTGGTACGGGAGCTGTGGGCGCCGGTACGCTTAGCATCGTGCCGGCGCTTGATGGTCAGATGGGGAAGGAGGAGAGATCACCTAAAAATAAGAGAATAGTACTAGTTTTTTTTTTAATAAAAACCAATTGTATTTTTTTAGACATTTGATAATGTCTTTCGATTATGTTGTGTTTCTCACATGTATGTTTGGCGACGTTTCTGTTGGACAGAAAATAAATAGAGAAACTGAATCTACTCATAGAAAATTAACTTAGGGTTAAAACACATCAAAAAGATCTAGTCATTAAGAAGTTCAGAAATTGTAAAAGGAGTAAAGGGTTTTCCCAGCTCACAAGGAGTTTTAGTGGGTATGCCATCCCTTCTGGTTGGAGAGCCCCACATATCTGAGGGATTTTGGGGCACCCTTATGGTGACGCAAACTGCTTCAGAATCCATAAAGCGGATTTCTCCCTGTAAAAAAAAAGATAAACTGAACCAAAATTTTGGATGTGTCTATGTTTTTAACGTTTAAGTTACAACTACGATAAATAGGCTTTTGCCTATATTTTTAACAAAATAACCGTATATATATATATATATATTATATATATATATATATATATATATATATATATATATATATATATATATATATATATATAAACTTACACTATATTTTATTTATTTGAAACTTTTAAAGTATTGTATCATAAATAAAATTCAACGAGTAAGGTCAAGGAATACTAGGAATGGAAAGCTGTTCCGTTCTAAGTTTTTAATAAGATAATAATAAAAATGCCAGTGGACTGACCGCCGGCCCTGTAACGAAGTTTTACACCTGATCAAATCATCCTGTTGCCCCAAGTATAAATATATATTTAGAGCAACAAGCCCAAGTGTCAAGGCAGTTAGTGATAAGTCAGTTAGTATGTTAACAAAATATCTTCTCCAACGAAACGCCAAAAGTTCGGTCAGCTAACCCATAATGAAAAGCGCAGAGTTAAAAATATATTTGACTACGTTAAAAACGACCAAAATTGTGATTTTGGTGTAGACGATTGTGTGACAAAATGTTCCTTAATGACCAGAGCTGGTAAAGCCACAGTTTACAGAATTTTAAGAGAAGAAAATGAGGGGGATATAGACTCCCCAAAAAAAAGAGACCAGACAGAAAAAAACTTCAGCTGACAGTCATCACAAAAACACGCAGTAAGACGTATTGTTCATGACTTTTTTATGGAAAAAAGAACTCCAACGTTGGATATGATCTTGCAAGCTGCGATAAACCACCCAGAAATACCGAAAATGAGTAGAGTAGAAAAAATCGCTCTGACGGAAAAAGGATATATTATTTAGATGAGACATAGGTAAATGAAGGGTACACAGTCAAGAAATTTTGACAAGATGGGGATATCAAAAATCCTCGCCAAGCATTCAGTGAAGCTCCCTTTACTGGTCTTAAACCGTCATCTGGTAAGGGATGTAGGTTAAGTATTACGCATATTGGAAACGAGAGTGGTTTTGTAGATGGAGATATTTTAACATTCGTATACAAGAAAACAGGAGATTTTCACGAAGATATGAATTCCGATGTATTTGAGGACTGGTTTTCGCAGATTACAGACTTAATACTAGACGGTTCTGTTTTTGTAATGGATAACGCAAGCTATCATTCTAAAAAATTAGAACGAGTTCCAATCTTGGAGTGGCTGAAAAAGGACATCCAATCTTGGATGACCGAGAAAAACATTTCAATTCCAAAAGACAGCGTTAAGAGAGAATTATTAGAACGTGTAAAGCTTGAAGTTCTCAGAAATAAAGACAAGTTTCGTTATTGACGAAATGGCAAAAAAAACATAATATTACTGTTTATCGCGTGCCACCATATCATTGCGAAGTCAATCTGATAGAACTTATATGGTCACAGGTTAAAGGTGAAGTCACCAGGATCATATGATGTATAAATTAGCACACGTACAAACTCTTTTTCAGAATGGCATATCTAATATTTCCACAGAAAATTGGCGAAAATGCGTCGAGCATGTATGGTATTGAGGGTGGAAGATAAAATGTAGAGAGTGGACATGGCAATGTATGCCATTGTTTATTTATTTATTTACGGGGCAGGCCTATTAACTCATAAAGAAAAAATATAAAAGTTTACATCTATAAATGACACTTAAACTACAACCACCACCTACTATTCCCATATTGCAGTCAAGGATGCCCGATGTTGTCTTCAGACAGCGCATCATAAAGCGTATTTTAATGAAGCTAGACACCAAGAAGGCTTCTGGCGCTAACGGAATACCTGCCATAGTTCTCAAAAACTGTGCAAGGGAACTAACACCAGTTTTCTGTAGACTTTTTAACCTATCCTACAGAAAGGGAATATTTCCGTCCTGCTGGAAATGTGCCACGGTTGAGCCGATACCTAAAAAAGGCAAGAAGACCTTGCCAAATAACTACCGACCAGTTGCACTGCTTTCAATAATATCAAAAGTCATGGAAAAGGTTATCAATGAGCATCTTCTAAAATATCTTGAACGATTCAATATTATTAGCGATCACCAATATGGTTTTCGTAAACATAGATCAACAGGAGATCTCCTGACTTATGTAACACATGTTTGGAACAACGCAATTGAACACTTTGGAGAATCTCGAGCGGTTGCTCTTGACATATCCAAGGCATTCGACCGTGTTTGGCACGATGGACTGTTGGCTAAGTTACGCTCTTATGGTATGTCTGAAAGGTTCTGTTTGTGGCTCTCATGTTTCCTCAGAGAGCGTTCTTTACGAGTGGCGGTCGACGGATTTCTTTCTAACACCCTCACTATTAACGCCGGTGTGCCCCAGGGCTCCATACTGTCTCCTACTCTCTTTCTCATTTACATTAACGATCTGCTGGAAAAGACCGGGAATCCAATCTACAGCTTTGCAGATGACAGTACGCTTGTCTCTTCATTCACCTTGAACGCTCGGATATCGGCTGCTCAGGCGAAATGTCCGCAGACCGCAGGAGGTCGTTCAACTTAACAAAGACCTGGAAGAAATTCTATCTTGGGGTGACAGTAACCAAGTGGAATTTAACGCTACAAAAACTCAGGCGGCAGTTTTTTCTAAAAAAGTTAACGTTGCTGAACCCGACATAGTTATGTCGGGGCACTCCATTCCCCTAGCATCGTCGCTCAATTTGTTGGGCGTTAGTTTGGGAGCAAATATGTCCTGGCATGAACATGTTGCAGGCATAGCAAGGAGGGCTTCTCAAAAGTTGGGAATATTATTTAGAACCAGAAAGCTTTACACCCCACAACAACTGTTAATTCTTTACAAAGCCCAAATTCGACCAACTATGGAATACTGCTTCCACGTTTGGGGCTCCGCTCCCAAACATACACTGCATTTGTTGGATTCTGTTCAGAGAAGAGCGGTCCGTCTGATTGGGGACCCGGAATTGACCGGCGGCCTTGATTCGCGGGAACATCGAAGAACGGTTGGCGACTTGAGTCTGTTCTACGAGTATTTTCATGGAAGGTGTTCGAAGGATGTAGCCCGCTTAATTCCTCCCAAAGCGGTGCATGTTAGAAATACACGTCGCGCTGGTGCTTCACATCCGTATGAGGTTCAGCTTGTTACTCCGCGTACAACGCTTTTCAAGCAATCTTTTATATGGAGAACGTCATCCCTTTGGAATAATTTGCTCAGCGCTGTGTTTCCCACCGAGTACAATTTACAGCGATTTAAGAACAACGTGAATCGCTTTTTTTCCGCACTCGTGCCGCTCCTGGAGCGCTTTAGGGACTTCCCTGCAGCACGTGTGCTAGACCCATAAAAAAAAAAAGAAAAAAAAAAAAAAACTACTTAAAAACTAAAGGCTAAAACTAAGAAATTCAGAAAAGATCCCCGATCTGCCTCTTAAAAAGAGACAAGGAGCTAGAGAACAAGTCCAGTGATGGGTAGTTATTTACAATGCCCATAGATCTTGTCATGAAGGTATTAGCTCCGTAGGTTGTCTTATGATAAGGCTTGAAGAAGGACAACGTAGATCTAGTATGTCTAGAGCAGGAGTGCTCAAACTTGAACTGCTGGCGATCTACCTCAATATTGTTAGACTACGATCGATCAACTCTGAGAGGCTGCAAATAAGTGTGATGCAGGATTGTCGTCTAGGTAGGGTGTATCCTGGCATAGATATTAGTTTTCCGCACAATATGCATTTTTTTAGTCAAGGTAAGTGTAGGTCTGCTCTAAAATGTCAATGAAAAAACTCATAATTATTCAAAATTTTTGGTTAATTATTGGTTCTTACAAAACAAACGAGTTCTAGTGTCTAAACTTAACTAAAGAGTGACTTGTGGCACTGCATGTCCTCAGCATACTTTTCATAAAATGGTACGTAATTACCGAGTGCTAATCGCAAGCATGATGACATATGTTCGTCAGTTAGTCGATTGCGATATTTTGACTTAATTATCTTCATTTCAGAAAATGCAGACTGGCACAAGTAAGTTGACCTAAACATTGTCGTCAGTTGAAGGGCGATTTGCCTTAGATTCGGATATTTATCTTCAGATATAAAACACCAGAATTTTGTATCAGATGCTATGGCTTTGAGATGTATATCTGATATAATCTGCACTAACTCATTTTCAACAGAACATAAGTCCATGTTAAACTGACTTGCTATTTCAGTAGCTAATTCCTCAATGTTTTTACACGAAAAAGGATAACTCATAAATGATGCGATATTTGCCAATTTACTGAAATCATAAAAACGTATTTCGAATTGGCCCAAAATATTTGATAATTCTGCCTCATAAATATCATAATTCAACTGAGGAATCCTTGCTTTCAAAGACGGAAAATTTTTCAGATCCTTTCTTTTCAGTTGATCTATTATAAGTTGCAATTTACTTTTGAATGCGTTTATTGCGCTAATCATCTCAATAATAGTTTTTCCTTTACCTTGAAGCTCCAAATTAATGGTGCATGCATTGTGATGTCTGTTAAAAATGCCAAATCAGTCAGCCATTTTCCGTTTTTCAGCATCTGAGTGTCATCACCTCTTTCGTCCAGAAAAGCTGTTATTTCGGGCAATAATTCTTGAAACCTTTCTAGGAATTTTCCGCGACTCAACCACCTGACGTCCGTGTGAAGAACTAAATCAGTGTGTTCAGCTAACTCACTATCTTCCAACTGTAATTTAAAGAGCCGTCGTTGCAAGCTACGTGCACGGATAGAATTCACAATTTTTATTGCAATGCCCATAATCTCCTCCATGTTTAGAACTTTTGAACACAAAACTTGTTGATGTATAATGCAATGGAAGGAGAAAAAATGAAGGGAAATTATCATTAGCTCGACACAATGCCACAAAACCGTTTTTGTTTCCAGTCATTGCTGGTGCTCCATCGGTTGTAATGTATACTAGTTTATATATTGGTAGCTTGTAGTTTGTTATAAAATTGAAGAAAACGTCATATATATCTTCGCCACGGGTCTTTCCTTTCAGAGGAATCATTGTCAAAAACTCTTCCTTAGCCGACATGTCATTGAATACCATTCGAATAAAAATACACAGCTGGGCAGTGTCTGTCATATCGGTGGATTCGTCGAACTGTAAAGAACAGTATGTACATTCCATGATATCATGTTTTAGTTTCAATAAATGCTTCCTTCACAACCAATCCATTATCAAATGGTTTTTTGTGTTTTCGCCAGTATTTGAGATATTTTAAATGGCGCGATCGTTGCAGCTTTTGATTGTTTGGCTGGTTTTGTGAACATGGTTTGTTCTTTTTCAAACAAGTTATCAAATCACGTACTTTTCGTTTTCTTAATTCACTCTATGACGGAAAATCCTTTTCATAGTTTTTATGAACCGTTTTATGATGCCTCTCTAAGTTCCCACGCTTAGGTATTGCAACTGACGCACGGCAAATGAGACAAATGCACTTATCCTTTACCATACGAAAGAAAAAGTCTTCCTCCCAATCGTTATTAAAATGATAAATTTTACTTTTCTTCGCCGCACTCATTTTGGACTATTTATTAATAAACTTTGTATCGATGTATTGCCTTCAAGTTACAACTCAGACTGACTCCTATTCCTGCAGGCGCAACATTTATATCGGCGCGAACGAAGTCTCGAATGTTCCCGTCGAACACGCCGACCGAAGTTTCTAGAAAAATCGGCGGGAATCAAAAACGCGGCTTTTCTTTGACAAGTACCGCGCGTTCCTTTGATAAAGTCGCCTTTTGCCGCTAGCAGGGGTTATTACGATAAAAGAAAGTGATGAGGGGGTTATTCTGGCCTAATTGTGGATCGAATAATTTTTAGTAGTTTATTCATTACATTTTGTTTTAGTTACCTAAAACAAAATCGGAAATTTTTCTCGAGATCGATTCAAAAAGCACTCGCGATCGACTTGTCGATCGCGATCGACCGTTTGAGCACCCCTGGTCTAGAGGGTGCGTACAAATTAATCTGAGATAAAAGTTCTGGACAATTTACAATGGAATTTAAAATTTTAAAAAACATTACAAGATCGCGCTGAACTCTCCGGTTAGGCAGGGTATTCAAGTTTAATATAGATGTCAGTTTTAAATAACTAAAAGAATCATTTTAAAGAATTAAATAATTTAAAATTAATATGACGTAGAAATTTACTCTGAACAAGCTACAAGCTCCTAGCATGGCAAACAAAAGGTGGGTTCCAGACACATGAGCTATATTCCAAGAGAGGCCTAACCAACAAGCAGTACAGCATTTTTATAGACGTAATGGATGAAACGCCTAATTAACCTAAGTATCCTCAAAGATCTAGACGTTACCTCGGTTATATGAGGAATAAAACTCAGTGCCGAATCAAACTTAACCCCCAGGTCCTTAACATTAACCACGGACACGAGGGAAGTCCCATTTATGCTGTAATCAAAAAACAATGGATTGAGCGATCTCGAGAAAGACATAGAGAAGCATTTAGAAGTATTTAAAACCATACCGTTTAGCTGACACCAGTCACTAAGTTTATCCAAATCACCCTGCAATCCCACACAATCCTCAATCAATCCAACCGCGGTATGCAACTTCAAATGATCAGCAAAGAGCAAGAACCTGGAAGACCGAAAGCAGTCGGCCACATCATTCAAGAACAGGTTAAACAGCAGAGGCTGGTATGGGAGCCTTGAGGCCCTCCCGAGGGCACAGTAATGTTGACAGACTTAAAATTATTAGCTCGAACCACCTGAACTCTGCCACACAAATAACTCCTAATCCAGCCCAACAGTGGACCCGATATGCCACGATTATTGAGCTTCTTAAGAAGAACACCATGGTTGCCCCTATCAAAGGCCTTAGAGAAATAGGTATAGATGGAATGTACCTCAGATCCACTCTCCAAGGTCCTCGACAGATAGTCCGTATAGGAAATCAAGTTCAATTCAGCAGACTTGCCTCTCTGAAAACCAAACTGTTCATCTATTATAGATGGTCCCAAGTTAGATGCCAATACTTTAATTACTAGGTTTACAAATAATTTAGAAACAGTACTCAAAATATTTATTGGCCTATAGTTTGCGATATCAGCCCTGTCCCCTGACTTGAATACCGGGGTGACAAAACTGATCTTCCAATACTCGGGAAAGTAACCCTCCTCCAATGACCGGTTAAACAACATGCATAATGGTCGCGACAATACAAAGCTACATGCCTTTAGTAATCCAGGAGGCAAACCATCAGGAGCAGACCCCTTTCTGTGATCCAATCTCGAGAGCCCCTCGTAAATTTCAAAGATTGAAATCTTAAATTTGTAGATATTATGAATATTAGTAGAGGGTAAGGCTGGATAATCAAGTAACTCATCAGAGTAAACAGAGCCGAAGTAACTTGTAAAAAGATTAGCCACATCAATGCTCATATCCACAGATTGATCATTATAAAACATCCTAGGAGGAAGGTCATTTGTGCCACGCTGTGCGCCAACAAAGTCCCAAAAGCTTTTCACGTCATCTCTACTAGAGAGTTCAATGTTGGAGATATAATCAACGTGGCACCTACGTGATAGATTCTTAACCTTTAACCTTTAATTTTACATGTAAATCCCAATGAGATGGACAATGATAGTTTTTCAAGCTTGTCGGAGATAGAAGAATGGTAATACTCTTTTCGTTATTGTTTGATTTACTCTTTTGTATATATTTTTTAATTAATAATGTTTCCTTATAAAATGTTATTTCTTTTTATTAAATGTTTAAACATTATTAAACTTTTTCATTCATACTATTCGCAAATAATACGTATACGCCCAGGCGCACCATCACTGGCAAAAGGATCGTTTGCCTATTGTATTCAAACATAAGAGATTGCGAATTTTAGACCGATGCCAGATGGTATTCCAATAAAGTCGTTGAACTGCTGCATTACAGGTAAAATGTAGGTAAAACTCTGGGGCTCTTACTACTGTTTGGCGCTAATTTGCATAATTCTAGATGACTTATTGCTATCATTTTCAAATAAATAGAGTATAGTAGATAAATAAATTAATTAGAAAGTACAAATAAATAAAAAAATAGTGGATTTACTCGAGTGAAACCGCATCAACCACAAAAAACACTCAAATCACCATTTTTTTTTCTATTCGAATAACCAAGAATGAAATATATAATGCAGTGGTCTAAGTAAACTTTTCCGCATCGTAGAAGCGCGCTGTACGTGGGGCGCGCGTGCAGCTTCGCGACACTACGTTCGGGATTTTGCTTCTCGACCTTCGTCCGTAGCGATCATGTGTTTCTAAGCAAACGCGACTAGCATCAGCTTCAAAATTTTACTTAATCTTTAGTGTTTACGTATTACATTTTGCGTATTAATTATTAAATCACATATTACTTGCATTTCGTAGGTTTTTCGTTTAGAGTAACAACAGTGAAGGTTTCTTTTGCCAATTACAGATTTTTTTTATAAATAGGTAAAGACTTCTTCATTAATTTGATTTTTTGCTTCTTAAGATAAGTCAACGCCAGGGGAAAAGGTGTTAGGTGATTGCATGCTCATGAAACAAGAATTTTGGTGCTGTTATAAAATTCTTTTTTGGAGTAAAGTGAGTGGAGGTCAGAAAACAACATTATAAATAAGAAACTTGAGATTTGCAAAGACCCAATTTAATAGTAACATTATCTTTATGGATGAGAATTTGTAATACGAGGGCTACCTTCTAAGTTTTTACAAAAACAATAAAAGAAAAAAGTTTTTTGGTACAAATAGTTTTATTGTTTCTCAAAATATTCGCTTTTAAGATTGCATTCGTTCGAACTAATTCTCGAAAAAAATTTTCCACTCTGAAGTTGGCACCTCAAAAACATGGTTTTGGAAGGATTTAACAGTTTCTTGAGGTGATGAAAATCGCTGTCCACGCTGACACTCGGCAACAAAAAGAAGTCGTCAAGCGATAAGTTCTGTGAATACTGGCAATTAGTCATTAATTTGATGTTTTTCTCAGTCAAATAATCAATGTGCTGGCATTGTCATGATGAAGAATAATGCGACGTTTTCAGTTGTTTTTCCTGATTTCATCAATGACTTCTGGCAAACAAATTGTTCTATACCATTCAGCATTAACTGTTCTTCGATTCTCTAAAGCAATGGTTGCAACATGTCCATGCCAACCAAAGAAACAAGCTCATTTTCTTGGAAGTCCTTTGCGAACGGACCACTTTTGGTGGATTCGGTTCACCTTGGAACACCCAAACAGTTAATTGTTGCTTAGTTTCAGTCTTTTCTGATGGTAATTTATTACCAAAAGTTGAATGAAGCGATTCGAGGCATTGTTGTTGAGTTAGGCCTTTACTAAAATCGTAAAAAATCATCCAACGAAAACTTTCACGTAAAATTTATATATGATTGAATTTAAAAAAAAGACACGTAAATCGGATAAGTGGTTCTCGCGTGATAAACGCACTAATGGACAGACAGACAGACAGAGAAACATTGCATTTTATATATATTATAGATATTCTCTGTTACATAACATTGTTCCATATTTAATGGTTTAGACTGTGTATTGCAAGAGAACGCGCTAGCAGCCAACTTTTTTCCGACTTCACTCACTATTTTACGTCAGTGATCATTCCTTATGCTACCTATCGTAATAAAATATAGCCTATAACCTGGCCGGAGAACATATGTATGTTTTAAAAAAAAAAGTACGAAAATCGGATAAGTGGTTCTCCAGTGATAAGCGCACTAACGGACAGACAGACAGACAGAGATACGTTGCATTTTATATATATTATAGATGTAATAAAATATATATCTATAACCTGGTCAGAGAACATATGTATGAATTTAAAAAATCACATATATCGGATAAGTGGTTCTCGAGGGATAAGCGCACTAACGAACAGACAGACAGACAGAGAGACGTTGCATTTTATATATATTATAGATATAGATTATTATTATTATTATTATTATATAACCTGGCCAAAGAATATATGTATGAATTTAAAAAAAGACAGGTAAATCGGATAAGTGGTTCTCGCGTGATAAACGCACGACAGACAGACAGACAGAGAGACATTGCATTTTATATATATTATAGATTATAGATTATGGATATTCTCTGCTACATAATATTGTTCCATATTTAATGGTTTAGGCTGTGTATTGCAAAGGAACGCGCTAGCGGCAAACTTTTTTCCGACCTCATTCACTATTTTACGTCACTGCTCATTCCTTATGCTACCTATCGTAATAAAATATAACCTATAACCTAGCCAGAGAACATATGTATGTTTAAAAAAAAAGTACGTAAATCGATAAGTGGTTCTCCAGTGATAAGCGCACTAACGGACAGACAGACAGATATACAGACAGACAAACAGACAGACATGCAGACAGACAGAGAGACGTTGCATTTTTATATATATTATAGATTATAGTTTAAAGTTCATGGTATTTTTAAATAGAGGGTACGTATATATCCCGTATACTCAAAACATCCCTCAAAACTCTACTCTATTTCAGACTTTTCTTCCCCTATAAACTTTACATTTCATAATATATTTAGAACAACCTTTCGCTCGGCTTTTCTTAATACCCAAGGGCTCATCGGCGGTCCGGGGAGAGAAGCACGGGGGGCGATCGAGGATGTTCCACTATGTTCTGCTCTTACGCCCCCCATTCAAGAGTTTCTGATTAAAATATTATTAAATCGATGAGCGGGGGTAAAAACGGCTGCCGCACGTTGTCGGTCGAAGAACAATCATTATATCGTTAGGAAACAAAGTCGGGGCCAAATTAGTTAAATTAAATTTTAAGGAGGGAATCTTGAGATCTAATTTAACAATGTATTTTCTACTTATCTATTTTTCGAAAAAATTGTGAAAGAATGTTTCTTTTTCTCTAAAAGGGAAACTCGTTAGTGTGTCCTTAACAACATATTCAAGTAAGAAATTTGGAGTTGAATATATAACACGTAAGCTGAAAAGTTTTTAGTCTGACACATAGATGTTACCCTTTTCAAAAAAATCTATATGATTTTTAGGAAGTACCAATCTTCAAACGATACATGTTAAAATTTCATGACATTTCGACGATTAGTTTATAAGTTATAGTTGTTTTAGTGACGTTACTTTTGATATTTTCAAAACAATGGAAAAACTCGAATTTCATATGTTGATTAAACACTGTTTTTTGATGGGAAAAAATACCGTTCAAGCAAAGCAATGGCTTGATAAGTGTTACGGGGACTCTGCCCCTGGATGATCACTCATCATTTACTGGTATGCTGAATTTAAACGCGGTTGTAGAGATACAAATGATGCTGAACGCTCTGGACGCTCACATGAGGTGGGTACACCGGAAATTATCAAAAAACTCCATAAAATTGTTTTGGATGACCGTAAAGTGAAATTGCGTGAGATAGCTGACCCTAAAGATATCAAAAGAACGTGTTGGTCATATTTTGCATAAACATTTGGCCATGAGAAAGCTCTGTTCGAAATGGGTACCGCGTTTGCTTACATTGGACCAAAAACAACAATGTGCTGATGATTCTAACCACTGTCTGGACCTATTTAAGATCAATAAAAAGGATTGTTTCATGCGATATGTGATAATGGATGAAACATGGATCCACCACTACACACCGGAATCAAATCGGTAGTCAGCTGAGTGGTCAGCAGTCGATGAAAGTCGCCCGAAACGACCAAAGACGCAACAGTCGGCTGGGAAGGTTTTAGCTTCTGAATTTTAGGATGCGCATGGAATAATTTTCATCGACTATGCTGAGAAGGGAAAAACCATCAATAGCGAATATTATATAAAATTATTGGTACGTTTGAAGGCAGAAGTCGCAAAGAAACGGCCCCAAATGAACAAGAAAAAAGTGCTCTTTCATCAAGACAATGCACCGTGGCACAAGTCAAAGGTTACGATGGCAAAATTGCATGAATTGAAGTTCGAATTGCTTTCACATCCACTGTATTCTCCAGATTTGGCCTTCAGCGATTATTATCTATTCGCAGACCTCAAAAAAATGCCTGCACGAAAGAGATTTGGCTCCAATGAAGAACTTGTCGCCGAAACTGAGGCCTATTTTGAAGGCAAAGACAAATCCTTCTACAAGAAAGGTATAGAAATGTTGATAAATTAAGTCGAATTTTGCAAAAAAAAAAAATGTGTTTTAAGTTGCTAGACCAAAAACTTTTCAGCCTACGTGTTAAGGCCCCCACAGACGTCGTTCCTTTTTTGCAGTTTTACCCGCACGGGTAAAACTGCACGGGTAAAATGGTTAGTGTGTGGCCAAAAACCGTCCTTCTTGCCGGCGGCGTTCAAAAATATCTGCTGCAGCTTGATTATAACCGTCCGTTTTCTAACATGTTCGTTCAAGTCGGCTCGTGTGTGTGACGACGCAGTTAAAAAGGACGGGTTTTTGTCAGTGTCGACTCTGTCCTCTGATTAATCGCCAGTGATTTTAGTTTGGAGAATTTTGTGTTTTGTGGCTAATAGAAATTTTGATCTTCACAATGACAGACCTAAGGAATTATAACAAAGAATTTATAATTGAGTTCATAGAACTATACAGAAGCCATCCGTGCCTTTGGAAAGTTAAATCTACTGAGTATTCTGATACAGAGCAAAAAATAAAGCCTACGAAGACATGATAATAAAATTACAAGAAGTAGATAATTCCGCAACGAAAGAATTTGTTAAAAAGAAAATTGACTCTCTACGTGGTTGCTTTCGGAAGGAATTAAAAAAAGTCATGCAATCTAAAAAATCTGGTTTGTGGTACTACGAATATTTATTATTCCTTACAGACCAGGAAACACCGAGAGAAACAGTAACTAATATTGATGAAGAGACAAATAGCAATCAAGTAAGTAAAACATATATCTTTTATTTATATGTACTTATATTTATTAATAATAATAAATCTTAATATAACAAAGTATTAAAATCTAATACAACAAAGTATTAAACAAAGTTTTTCTTGCCAGGGTACTGATCCCTCATTCTGAAAATAACTCATAAATAAATTACGAACTCTTTTTGCTTCTTCAGATGCATGTCTGTTGTATCCACGCTGTAAATTAATAGTTGCTTGTTCTGCACTTAAACCATTTTGTCTGTGTCCTGTGTTGTAATCTTCTGAATAAAAACAAGTTGAAGGTGCATAATTTTCCTGGCGCTTCTTAATTAGAAAGTTATGAAGAATGCAACATGTCATAACGATTTTATCAATATTTTCGAATTTTAAATTAATTGTAGAATGAAAGATCCTGAAACTTGCAACCATTATTCCAAATGCATTTTCTATTATCCGGCGCGCTCTGGATAATCTGTAGTTAAATATCCTTCTTTCTCTGTTCAATTCTTTTTGGCTGAATGGTTTTAAAAAATTGTCTCTCAACGCGAAAGCTTCATCTCCAATAAATACATAGGGCAGTGATTCATTACTGTTATCTGTTTTACAACTGGATGGTAATTGAAGAGTACCATTTATAAGTTTATCATAAAATAAAATGTTTTCCATTACACCATCATCAGATATTCTTCCGTTTGTGCCACAATCGCACATGATAATTCGCATTAGCGATCGCCATTAATACGATACTATTTTTGCCTTTGTAATTCCAACTGGAGGTGGCACTATATTTATGTGTTTGCCATTTAGAGCACCTAAACAATGAGGAAAATTCCACTTTTTTTCAAATGTTTGGGCTATGATTTTCCATTCTTCTTCGGTCCTAGGAAACTATAATAAAAAATCATTATCAATATAAATTATTTTTAACATTCATAGTTAATTATTGTAGAATTTATTTTAATATAATTAATTGTTTTTCTTTCAGGATGAAACTAACTATACCCCCATACAATCCCCGGCATCTTTTGAAAATAATGTAATGCACAGATCGGTCGCTATCAGCATGTTCCAATACTCCTTCAGTACGCTCTTCCTTTAGTAGCACAAGAAAGCGTTACATAAAGGACAGAGCCGACGAAGGTTTCAAGAAAGTGAGTGCAAAGCTGGATATGAATATTACAGAAGACAACTTTGACGTGATAGGAAAAAAATGTTGCCAACAAATTAAGAGAGTTACCCCGTGATGCTGCTTTAATAGCGGAAAAATTTATTTCTGATATTCTCTCTTTGAAGCTGCATTGGGAAACATTACGAGAAATACAAAAAATGTCTTTAACAAAAAAAATGGAGTAAATCAACAAACAGCTTGCTACAAATCTTTATATTAACTCAGCCCACTATTATCAGAATCAGCAATCTGATGGTACAAGCTCCCATGTTGATTTACATTACGGAAGAGACTACGGAAATACATCTAATCAAATACTTTTTTTCTCAACAAACACATGGAAATGCGAAATCCTTTTTGGAAACTTTTTTTACCCGATATTACTAATTTGTAAATAAATGTCCTTCATTATATTTCTTTCGGTAATGTATTTTTAGTTTTGTCGCCCGTTGAAGAGAATAAATAATTTGTTCTTACCTTTAAGTAATTGTGTTTTAAAACAGAGTATATGGCACTGCACGTTTCTGGTATAATCTGCCCAAGAGCTTGAGGTGATATAACAGTTGAAAATTTTAGGTCTTCGTAACTCCTTCCAGTAGAAAGAAATCTTAGTGTGGCGGTAAGACGCTCATGTGATGAAATACTTTGTCTCATACACGTATCTTGCTTTTGTATTAATGGTGTTACTAAAGTGAGCAGCTCTAAATACGTTTCTTCGTCCATTCGCAGATAATTAAACCAATCTCCTGGTTCTAGTCGTAATTCATTTAAAAGATTTACGTGTGAAAATTGTCTTCGTTTAAGTAACCATCCTTTAGTCCATTTTGAACGTTTTCTTTTTAAAAATTTTAATTTTCAGCCACTGCGGCTGCCACTGCTATTGTTGTCGTAGGATCCATCATAGATCAAATGATGATAATGACGCTATGATTTCACAAAAAACTGAACGAAACAACGCCTAGTGTGTGGATGTGGTCGTTGTTCATGTTTACCCGTGCGGGTAAAACTGCAAAAAAAGAACGACGTCTTTGGGGGCCTTTACAGTACTACATGGGGTGAAAAGTTCTGAGATTTTCGAAGAAAAAACAATGTTTTCGTCAAAGATCGACTTTACTTTTCAACACAGTTTCCTTCAAAAGCGATACACTTATTCCAGAGATCTCCCAGTATTTGGATACCTTTCATGAAGTACGATTTGTCGATAAGCCTCAGTTTCCCACTAGACTTCCTAATTTGAGTCAAATTTATTGCCCTGAAGCCACCTTTTTAAACTTGGAAAGAGGTAATAATCGCTGGTGGCCACATCTCGTGAATACGGCGAATGAGGAAACAATTCGTAGTCCAATTGGGCCAATTTCACCATCGATTTTATAGACTTGGGAGCTGGTGCATTATCTTGATGAAACAACCCTTTTTTCTTCACTAAATCTGGTCTTTTAGTGTTCCATATGGAACACTTATAAGATCACTTCGGTGTCTGTCTGTCTGTCTGTCTGTCACACCCGATTTTCTCCGAAACTATTTGTCATAGAAAGTTGAAATATGGTAATAAATAAATAATAAATAAATAAATAAATAAACTTTTATTTCATGAGACCTGATACAAGGTATGGAAAAAGTCAAGTCAAGTCACAAAATGTATACATCCTGTGAAAATAAGGATCTAAAAAGCTTTACAGTTGCACGTACTGCAGCTAACATACAAATATTCATGATATAAAGATCCAAAAAGTTACAATTACACGTACTCTAGTTTACATACAAACATTTATAATGTAAAGTCCTCAATCTGAAAAAAAAATCCTGAGTGCTATAAGGGACATTCTCAATTAACAATCTTGATATTAGTCTCTTATACATACTTAAATTTAAAGATTTAATACTAGTCGGCAGACTATTAAAAAGCTTTATGCCGCTGTAATAGGGACTCTTTTCAAATAGAGATAATGTGTGTTCTGGTATAACTAAATTTTTGTTATATCTTGTGTAGTAATTATGCATGTCGGCCATGGCTACAAATTTATTCAAATTACTCTTAACATAAATCAGAACCTTCAATATGTACATAGCAGGCAGAGTGAGTATAGCAAATTTTTTTGAAAAGTTCACGGCATGAATGTCTTGATCTGACACCTGCAATATTTCGAACTGCTCTTTTTGCATTCTAAATACTCTGACCATATTAGGGGAAGCACCCCAAAATATTAAGCCATATTTCAATCGAGACACAAAGTGTGCATAGTAATAAGACATTATTGTATTAAAGTTAACGACACTTTTTAATCGAAAAATGGCAAAACACACCGATGAAAGCCTTTTGCACAATTCATTTATATGACATCCCCAATTTAAACTGTTGTCTATATAGACACCTAACAATTTAGTCTCCGTTACCTGAGCAATGGAATGTCCGTTTACATTAGTCCTAATCAGAAAACTTTCAACAAATTGGGATGCCCTAGGCACAAAATTTATAAAAACAGTCTTTTCAGCATTAAGACTTAACATATTAGTTTTGAACCACTGTTCAAAAACTCTTAACATATTCTGAAGTTTATCTAGAGCCAAAGTAGTGGTGCTGTCACAGCATACATAACTGTTATCGTCTGCAAACATGGTTAAATTACTTTGGTCATTAACGATATTCGGTAAATCGTTTACAAAAATTGAAAAAAAGCAGCGGTCCGAGAATGGACCCCTGTGGAACACCCGTAGAAACTTTCATTCCATTCGACCTCACTCCATCAATATCCACAACTTGATCTCTACCTTTTAGATATGACTGTAACCAGTCACTCACATTACCTCTTAGTCCATATCTGTTCATCTTTGATATTAATAGATTATGATTGATCAAATCAAAAGCCTTACTTAGGTCCATGAAAAGTCCAAAGCACTTTTTACTATTATCCAGCTGCTCATAAAGCCTTTCAACCAACTGCAATATTGCAGAAGATGTATTTCTGCCCTTCCTAAATCCATGTTGACAATCGGTAAGAATTCGAAATACTGTTAGGAAATTACTTATTTGTTCAAAAACAACCCTTTCCAGTACCTTAGAAATTGAACTTAATAAAGATATAGGCCGATAGTTTTCAGACAACATACTATCGCCTTTTTTAAATAAAGGTATTATTCTAGCAGTTTTAAACACATCTGGAAATGTTGCACGTTCCAGAGATATGTTTATTAAGTACGAAAGTGGTTTCACTATAAAGTCAGTAATGGACTTTAATACATTATTGGAAATCTCGTCAATTCCAAATGAATTTGATTTTTTTAAAGATCTTATTATCCTTAATATATCTTGTTCTAGGACAGGTGAGAAAAACATGGTATTGTTATTTATTGGAAAATTCAAGTATGCCTCATCAGCATTTCGATTCAACATAAATTTTTGAGGTGCGTTAACAAAATATGTATTGAAACCATTAGAAATTTGGAGTTTATCATCCGTTGCTTTACTATTAAATATCATACTAGAAATTCTGTTCGTATTGTTGCAAGATAATGTGTCTGTGATAATATTCCAGACGGCTTTACTTTTATTAGTAGAGGCGGTATATGACTTATCATTATATACTTTCTTAGCAGTCCCTATAACATTCTTGTATATTTTTTTATATAATCTATAATGGTTTTTGATTATGACACTATTTGAATCAACGACCAACTTATAAAGTAATTTCAAATTTTTCGAAGACGTACGGATGCCCCGAGTAATCCAAGGCTTTTTTCTATTTCTATCCAGGAAAACCTTTTTTAAAGGAAATGCTATATTTATATAGGTTGACAATAGTTCTATAAAAACCCTAAATGCATCATGGACATCGCACGCTTCATACACTGACATCCAAGTCTCTTTGCGCAAGTAATGGTAAAGCTCATTATAGTTGGCCGCACTAAAAAAACGTTTATAAACAAAACGTGTGCCGCACACCTCAAGAGGTCTTAAATTAATTTCAAATAATTGATAGGAATGATCAGATAGACCATTATCATCAACTACAGCCTTATGATCATCATTACAAAAGTTGGTACAAATGTAGTCCAGGGAAGCATTAAGTCTTGTAGGTGAATCAACATGGCATGCAAAGCCGTATGCAGCCAACAAATTAATTAATTCGTTTCGTTCGATAGAGTTACTAAGAAAATCAATATTTAAGTCCCCACATATGATGATATGTTCATGCTTATTATTTTTTACGTTGGTTTCTAGGAAATTTGCAAACTCCTCAAGAAAAATTATTTACATTAATAGATGGGGATCGATAAATACAAAATATCCCAATAGGTACATTATTCTGCAAGGAGATGCTGACTCCACAAAACTTCAAAAATTTTTTCAATACTAGTCAAATTATTTAACTCGCTACTTACAGAAAGAAGATCTGACCTGCAAAACACCGCAACACCACCATGAATATTCTCCGATCGACAAAAACTCGCGATTAAACTAAAATCTTTAAGGCCTACTTTATTAAACTTATTTTGCGTCATCCAATGCTCAGAAATGCACAATATATCAACAAGACCTTGCGCCAAACTAACCTCCAGAACATCAAACTTATTTCCTAAACCCTGAACATTCTGGTGACACAAAATCTAACAACACTATGTGCTTTCGTCTCACTCGACGTACATTGCTGTAGTTGCTATTCGCTATCCAACTTAATTATTAGTTTTGCTGAATTCAGGTGTCGTTGCAATGTTTGACAGTTTTGCGCATCAAATGCAGAGTGACAGATGTCAAGAGATAGATTTAGTTTTTCGGTTTGAGTCCAGACAGTTTACACATTTTAGTTCCTTACACTGACAGTCACCTTGTACGTGATCACGTTCACCACACTTTATGCAAACAACACCCACCTTACAATCTTCCGCCTTATGACCAAAACCCGCACACTTATAGCATCTGAACAACCTTACGTAATCAAACACTCTACATGACGCCGACCAGCCAATACTCAGCCTTCCCTCCTGCAAAGCAAGTTTCCAGGTGGAAGGATCACATTCAATTATAGCCATATAACGAGTCTTCATTTTTTTAAAAGCTAATATTTTCAAGTAAGTTTCACTATGACAAATAAAACTATTTTGACTTTTTATAGACCTAAGCAAGTCTGCATCACTTAAATTTTCCTCAATGTCACATATTTTGAAACACGGATTTTTTAAAGATGGTGTATTTACTTTGTAGTTTCTGCCCAGAGATTTTTCAGCTTCATTCTTTATTTTTTCAATTTCTTCTTTTGTCTTGCATTTAATAAGTATGCCTCCATCTTTGACGGGCTTCAAGTCTGTGATACCCACCTCCATATTTAAAGGGTTTAGTCTTTTTGTAACCACTTCTCTTGTTTTATTGCTGTCTTGCTTAGTTTTTGGCTTAATAACTATTACTTCACCCCTTTTCTTTGCCATATCTGCATAAGAAACATCATTGTTTTTCGGCATTTCAGCTGTACTCTTTGTTCCAATTGAGTTTTTCATACTTTCCAGTTCAGGCGACGGCGGATGACGAGGCTATCAATTCCATATAGGAATTGATGGCCTCGTCAGAGCCATGTAGTTTTGAAAGTTAAATTTTGACATAAGGGGTTAGTTTTGGGGGTGAAATCGGAAGTGAAAAAAAAAATTTTTACTAGGTAATCGAGTGTGGTGTTAAATGAAAGCTTGTGAAAACACGAGTAAAATATATATATATATATATATATATATATATATATATATATATATATATATATATATATATATATAATGTAATACTTGCGCGCATTTTTCTTTGTATTATTTTTAAAAAATCGCGAAAAATCGCTGTCCACCCGCCTTATCTCGAAAAGTACTAATCAAAAAATTTTGAAAAAATTCTGGAATATTTTCCAGGGGGTGTAGATTGAACGAAATTATCACGAGTACATTACCTTTAATAATTTATCTGGTATATAAAAAAACAAAAATTTCAAGATCATCAATTTTCAATAAAGATTGGAAACAAACTTTGTTGAAAACTCATTTGGGGTGTGTTTTGTGAAGTCACTGATCATTTTTAAGTTCTATTTAGCAAATCGAACACAACAAGTACGATGTAATGAGACTTTAAGTACTGCAAGAAGGGTGAGTTCTGGAGTTCCTCAAGGGACAGTCTTGGGACCTATTCTATTTTTGATTTATATAAATGAATTAGAAACCATAATAAAGAATGGGTCAATTATTTGCTACGCCAACAGGGGTCTTGATGTTACATATAACTGGATATGTGATAATAAAATTAGTCTAAATATATTAAAAACAAAATTTTTAACATTTTCTTTGACAGATGCCGATCAACCAAAAAAAAAATGACATTAAAACTCAGGACTCATCATGTAAATTACTAAATAATAATTGCGCCTGTCCACATATTCAGAAAACTAATAAAATTAAATATTTAGGCCTATACATTGATCAACATCTTCGTTGGAACGAACATGTTATCGAAACCTCAAAAAAAACTCAGAAAACCCTATTATAAATTTTATCAACTACGGAATGTCTTATCTGAAAAAACAATAAAAATAGTATACAACTCACTAGTATAGTCAATTTTAAGATATTGTGTAGTAGTTTGGGGAGGTCTCAATGATAATGCAATGCAGGTTTTAACAGTATGCCAAAACAAAATTCTCAAAATCATTTTAAACAAAAACAATCAATATCCTACAGTTGACCTTTATTCTCAATATGATGTCTTAAATTTTAGAGGACTATTTGCAAGTGCAAGCCCTTTTTTCTATAAAAAACACACCTTTGGAGAACTAGACCATCACTACAACACCCGCTCTAAAATATATTATAATTTACAGTCACACTTTTTCAACAAATCACACTTACAAAAAAACATACTATTTTTACTTCCCAAGTTTTTAGGAATGTTACCTTTAAATCTTAGGGCGAAGATTGAAAAAAATGATTACAATGGGCGGTTAAATTCCTAAATAAAAAAATTTATATTCATTCACAACTATGACAGTTTTTAAAAAGCTAATGAAACCGTAGGAAAGGAAAAAATTAAATGCATGAGCCCATATTGCGTAGACAAATCAACATTATTTACTAAAACTCAACCTATTTTCTATTCTTATATGTCATATTGTATTTTCTTTTCGATCCTTATACGAGGCTAGTTTGAAAAGTCAGTGCAAAAATAAAAACTACTTATGTGTTTGGGGTAAACCTTTTTTATTTTTCGACATAGTCTCCTTTTATAGGCTTATACACTTCGTCCAACGATGTTCTAGTTTGTTGATCCCTTCCGAATAATAGGATTTGTCCAAGTCTGCAAAATATCCATTAGTGTCTGCAATCACCTCCTCGTTGAATAAAATCTTTGTCCCGCCAGCCATTTCTTCAAATTGGGGAACAAATAGTAGTCCGAGGGAGCCAAGTCTGGAGAATAGGGGGATGTGAAACGAGTTGGAATCCTATTTCCATTAATTTTGCGACCACGACTGCTGAGGTGTGTGCTGGTGCGTTGTCGTGATGGAAAAGGACTTTCTTGTAGGCCAATCGCGGGCGTTTTTCTTGCAGCTCGGTTTTCAAACGGTCCAATAACGGTGAATAATATTCACCTGTAATAGTTTTACCCTTTTCCAGATAGTCAATGAGGATTATCCCTTGCGAATCCCAAAAGACAGTCGCCATAACCTTTCCGGCCGAAGGAACGGTCTTCGCCTTTTTTGGTGCAGATTCCCCCTTGGTAACCCATTGTTTAGATTGTTGTTTGGTCTCAGGAGTATAGTAATGTATCCATGTTTCATCCACAGTGATGAAACGACGCTTAAAGTCCTCCGATTCTTCTGGAAGAGCTGCAAACCATCCTTGCAACACTTCACACGATTCCGTTTTTCTCATGTCCAAATGTTTATGCAAAATATTATGTACCCGTTCAGTCGAGATGCCCACAGCACTAGCAATCTCACGCACCTTAACTCTTCTGTCATCCATCACCATATCATGGATTTGATCAATGATTTCTGGAGTCGTAACCTCCACAGGCCGTCCAGAACGTTCAGCGTCACTTGTGTCCATATGGCCAGTCCGAAAATTTTGAAACCACTTATAAACTGTTCTAATCGAAGGTGCAGAGTCACCATAATGTTTATCAAGCTTCTCTTTAGTCTCTTGAGGCGTTTTGCCTTTCATAAAGTAATGTTTAATCACCACACGAAATTCTTTTTCGTCTATTTCTTGAAAATCACTCGACTTCCTTGATTCACACGAATGCCAAACACAAAGAAATAGACCAATATGGCTGAAACTTGGTGTGCGTTCATTCAAGAGATGCTACTAACTAAACATGACCTCGATACGCGCCGGTGGTGCCATCTCTCGGACCTTGCACGGACTTTTCAAACCAGCCCTCGTATATATTATACTAGCAACCCGTCCCGGCTTCGCACGGGAGTTGTGGTTATGTTACTGATTAACTCGTCCTTTTAATTTAGGGTAGACAAAAATAGCATGTCTAAAATATTTTTTTTAAGATAGTTTAAAATATTTCTTTATACAACACATTAAGTGTCTCTTCCTCGGATGCAAGAACAAACAGTCCTCGTGAAACACTCTATCCATTAGTGAAAACCGGAATAAAATCCGTTCAGTAGTGACTGAGAATATCGTGCACAGGCAGATAGGCAGACAGACAGGCCACTTTCATCAACTTTATATCAAAAAAACAACCCCACTAACTTCATTAATGCCTTTTTCGCATCTACACTTGCACACATCAAACCTCTTCTAATGCCTTTTTAACAACTTCACACAGAGTTGACAACACTGTCTCACCCCTGGGCATGCGCAAATACACCGGAGTGGTTCCAAAATGGCACAAAAAAATGCAGATTTGAGAGCCATAAGAAAATACATGGGATTTTGCGGCAGAACACTATAATTTTGGTGGATTTAAATTACCTAGCAATATTACAGGAGCCCCAGCTTTTAAAATCAGTTTGTGGGCGGCGCGAGTTAAAAAACACCATTGTAAAATCTAAACTATTCATCCAAATGTTACAATTTAAAGACAGTTTTAACGCACTTAATTTAATGAGGATTTATATTTTCCTACCTAAATTACTAACATATCTTGAAGTAATGTAAGACATCTACGTATTTTTAATATCTTTCCTTCGATAATTTGGGTTAACCTTTGTAGGCAGATATATGCTGTCGCGGACTTTTTTGTAGAACTATTTGAGGCGAATAATATTGCCTTACATTGTTTTCACGTATCTCTAACTATTGACGCAGAGTAAGCGAAAATATCTCTTAGACGATTGATTTTTTTTTCCGACTTCATCGCCACAAGTCGATTAATTTAGAAAAAATATCCACAAATTATACGAGGCTGGTTTGAAAAGTCCATGCAAAGTCCGAGAGATGGCACCACCGGCGCGTATCGAGGTCATGTTTAGTTAGTAGCATCTCTTGAATGAACGAACACCAAGTTTCAGCCATATTGGTCCATTTCTTTGTGTTTGGCATTCGTGTGAATCAAGGAAGTCGAGTGATTTTCAAGAAATGGACGAAAAAGAATTTCGTGTGGTGATTAAACATTACTTTATGAAAGGCAAAACGCCTCAGGAGACTAAAGAGAAGCTTGATAAACATTATGGTGACTCTGCACCTTCGATTAGAACAGTTTATAAGTGGTTTCAAAATTTTCGGACTGGCCATATGGGCACCAGTGAAGCTGAACGTTCTGGACGGCCTGTGGAGGTTACGATTCCAGAAATCATTGATCAAATCCATGATATGGTGATGGATGACAGAAGAGTTATGGTGCGTGAGATTGCTAGTGCTGTGGGCATCTCGACTGAACGGGTACATAATATTTTGCATAAACATTTGGACATGAGAAAGCTATCCGCAAGATGGGTGCCGCGATTGCTCACGCTTGACCAAAAACGGAATCGTGTGAAGTGTTGCAAGGATGGTTTGCAGCTGTTCCAGAAGAATCCGGAGGACTTTAAGCGTCGTTTCGTCACTGTGGATGAAACATGGATACATTACTATACTCCTGAGACCAAACAACAATCTAAACAATGGGTTACCAAGGGAGAATCTGCACCAAAAAAGGCGAAGACCGTTCCTTCGGCCGGAAAGGTTATGGCGACTGTCGTTTGGAATTCGCAAGGGATAACCCTCATCGACTATCTGGAAAAGGGTAAAACTATTACAAGTGAATATTATTCATCGTTATTGGACCGTTTGAAAACCGAGCTGCAAGAAAAACGCCCGCGATTGGCCCACAAGAAAGTCCTTTTCCATCCCGACAACGCACCAGCACACACCTCAGCAGTTGTGGTCGCAAAATTAATGGAAATAGGATTCCAACTCGTTTTACATCCCCCCTATTCTCCAGACTTGGCTCCCTCGGAGTACTATTTGTTCTCCAATTTGAAGAAATGGCTGGCGGGACAAAGATTTTATTCAAACGAGGAGGTGATTGCAGACACTAATGGATATTTTGCAGACTTGAACAAATCCTATTATTCGGAAGGGATCAACAAACTAGAACATCGTTGGACGAAGTGTATAAGCCTAAAAGGAGACTATGTCGAAAAATAAAAAAGGTTTACCCCAAACACATAAGTAGTTTTTATTTTTGCACGGACTTTTCAAACCAGCCTCGTACACCTAAACCTTCCTCGACAAACACTCTATCCATTAATGAAAGCCAAAATAAAATTCGTTGAGTAGGTACTGAAAAAATCGCGTACAGACAGAGAGACAGACGTGGAGGGGAACTTTGTTTTATAATACGTGTATGTATTGATATGGTGTAAAAGATTATAATAATGTGCATGAAATGCTTAAGGTAACTAACGTATTTAAGTTGATAAGGATTAATACTGTATCCGTCTAAATAGCTTTCCAATTACCGCATTGTACCTGACCATTTTTTAGAAAATAGAATGGGTATAGTAAGCTATCCCTAAAAGATAGATATATGCCATCCGGACTTTTTTGTAGATCTATAAAAGAGGAATATCCCACCATGCATTGTTTTGTTATATCTCAAAGGGATTAGGCAGCGTTTTCGATGAAAGCTCCCAGGCGGCTTGACTTTTTCCGACAGTTCCAACAATTATCGTTATATTTCAGCCAATTGACACAAAACCTTGACAAATCATATACCTAAATCTTCTTCATGAATCACTCTATCTATTGGTGAAAACCGCATGAAAATCCGTTCAGTAGTTTTTGAGTTTATCGCGAACACAGACAGACGCGGCGGAGAACTTTGTTTTATAATATGTAGTGATTTTCGATTTCTTTTGCTTCACCAGGCTGCCACCCTGGTCCATAGGTTTTCGTGGTTGCTCGGTCTTTTGGTTTCCCCTCATGTGCTCCTTCTTATATAACAGAATACTTGTTATAATCGAATGTGTTCTTTTCACTTGTAAAATCTGTATTAAAACGAATATTTAATTTCTGGAACATAGGTTTACTACCATACAGGTCAAGGAATAAAAGACTTCGAATACAGGCCAATGAATGGTCTAGTGAAGTTTTTATTCCGTAGTAGACAATGAGGATATGATGTGTAAACACCTGAATTATATTAACTTTATGTATTGTAATGTAATGTAAAAAACTAACTGAAATAAATATTTTATTGTATTGTATTTTATACCACCGTAACAACATTTTTAGTGTTCCGTACGGAACACTTATAAGATCACTTCGGTGTCTGTCTGTCTGTCACACCCGATTTTCTCTGAAACAATGTGTCATAGAAAGTTGAAATATGGTAATGATATAGGAATTGATGGCCTCATCAGAGCCATGTAGTTTTGAAAGTTAAATTTTGACATAAAGGGTTAGCTTTTGGGGGGTGAAATCGGAAGTGAAAAAAATTTTTTTGACTAGGTAATCGAGTGTGGTGTCAAATGAAAGCTTGTGAAAACACGAGTAAAATATATATATATATATATATATATATATATATATATATATATATATATATATATATATATATATACGAGGCATGTTTTTTAAGTAAGTACCGTTTTGCGATTCCGCCGCCGCAGCGATACGGTCGGCGTTCCGCGCATGCGCGCTGGTAACCTACATCTCATGTCTACGCACTGACGCCATTACAGTCTGATTCTTCATTGTATACGTTGTTTACTGAGTGTTTAAGATGCCTCCGACAATCGTGAGTCCCGCCGATTGTGAAGTACGGGCTGTTATAACGATTTCTTAGTGCTAAAGGCGTAAAAAACCGATCGATATTCATCGTGAGATCTGTGAAGTTTACGGACAAAACATTATGAGTGATGGAATGGTAAGGAAATGGGTGAGAGCATTTAAAGATGGCCGCACAAATGTGCATGATGAAGAACGGAGTGGGCGTCCTTCGGTCGTTAATGAAGATTTGGTGCAGAAAGTGGACGAAAAGGTGAGAGAAAAAACAGACGCTTTACAATTTCATCATTGTGCGACTGCTTTCCTCAATATTCTCGTAGTGTTTTGTGTCGCATTGTGACCGAGAACTTTTTTCTCAGGCGGCAGAATTTTATGAGGAGGGTATTCAAAAACTGGTGCCACGTTATGACAAGTGCCTCAATATTCACGGAAATTATGTAGAAAAGTAGATTAAGGTACAGGCTTTCATGTAAAAATAAAATTATAGCGATATCTTTGCACGTCTTTTTTTAATTCCAAAACGGTACTTACTTAAAAAACATGCCTCGTATATAATGTAATACTTGCGCGCATTTTTCTTTGTATTATTTTTAAAAAATCGCGAAAAATCGCTGTCCACCCGCCTTATCTCGAAAAGTACTGATCAAAAAATTTTGAAAAAATTCTGGAATATTCTCCGGGGGGTGTAGATTGAACGAAAATTATCACGAGTACATTACCTTTAATAATTTATCTGGTATATAAAAAAACAAAAATTTCAAGGTCATCAATTTTCAGTAAAGATTGGAAACAAAGTTTGTTGAAAACTAATTTGGGGTGTGTTTTGTGAAGTCACTGATCATTTTATACCACCGAAACAACATTTTTAATTTTAAAAGCTATCAACGTACGGAACACTAATTGTGCAAGTTCAACTTGCACTTGACCGGTTATTTTACTTAATTCCACCATTCAAATGGTTCAATGAACCAACGTGATTGTTCGCCTCTTCTCTCAAAGTCTTCTTCTTCTTAAAGTGCCTTTTCGGTTCGAATGTTGGCAATCATTCTGGCTATTATTACTTTATCCATTGCAACTCTGAAAAGACCGGTAGTATTTGTTGAGAACCAATTTCGCAGATTGTTAAGCCAGGAAATACGTCTGCGTCCTGGTCCTCTTTTTCCAAACCAAACCTTTCCTTGGAGTATTTGCTGTAGGAATCCATATTTGTGGGGATTTTCTCATTATGTGTCCTAAATACTCCAATTTTCTTACTTTAACAGTTTCCATAATTTCCAGCGTTTTGTTCATGCGACGTAAGACGTCCTTGTTGGTAATATAGTCAGTATAAGAAATTTTCAAAATTCGGCGATATAGCCACAATTTAAATGCCTCAAGTTTCTTACAAGTGGCTTCAGTCAGCGTCCAGCATTCCACACCCATAAAGAAGGACACTGAAGACATAACACCTTAGGAGTATCATTTTCGTGCTCAATTTTATTGCTGAGCTTTTGAAAAGTGATGTCATTTTGAGGAACACTGCTCTAGCTTTTCCGATACGGCAACGAATTTCCTGCAAGTGATTTCACTGTTCATTCATCATGGTATCTAGATGTGAATATTATAAAAACACGAGCTTAAAAATATATATAACTGGCCGTGCCCGCGGCCCCGCTCGCGTGGACTTGATTCACTACTATCGTCACTGCTTATTCCTTATGTTACCTAACGTAATAAAATATCTGCCATTATTTCCCCTTATCTCCCATTATTTCTTCTTATCTCCCATTATCTCTACATAATTTCCATTATCTAGGCTTATCTCTGCTCTCATCTCTCATTATTTCTCCTTATCTCCCATTATTTCCCATTATCTCACCTTATCTCCCATTATCTACGCTTATCTCGACTTATCTCGCAATATTTCTCCTTATCTCCCATTATTTCTCCTTATCTCCCATTATCTCAACATAACTGCCATTATCTAGACTTATCTCTGCTTATCTCCCATTATTTCTCCTTATCTCCCATTATTTATACTTATCTCCCATTATCTCTACATAATTTCCATCATCTAGGCTTATCTCTGCTCATCTCCCATTATTTCTCCTTATCTTCCATTATCTCACCTTATCTCCCATTATCTAGGCTTATCTCGACTTATCTCGCAATATTTCTCCTTATCTCTTATTATTTCTCATTATATCCCATTATCTCATCATAACTCTCATTATCTAGACTTATCTCTGCTTATCTCCTATTATTTCTCCTTATCTCCCATTATTTATACTTATCTCTCATTATCTCACCTTATCTCCCATTATCCAGGCTTATATCGAATTATATAGAACATATGTATAAATTTATAAAAACACGTAAATCGGATAAGTGGTTCTCAAGTGATAAACGCACTAACGGACAGACAGACAGACAATCAGAGAGACATTGCATTTTATACATATTATAGATAGATAACCTGGCCAGAGAACATATGTATGTTTTAAAAAAAAAGCACGTAAATCGGATAAGTGGTTCTCCAGTGATAAGCGCAGTAACGGACAGACAGAATGACAGGCAGAGACATGCAGACAGATCGAGAGACGTTGTATTTTATATATATATATATATATATATATATATATATATATATATATATATATATATATATATATATATATATTATAGAAAGAAGATTATAGATATCCTGGCCAGAGAACAAATGTACAAATTAAAAAAAAATCACGTAAATCGGATAAGTGGTTCTCGAGTGATAAGCGCACTAACGGACAGACAGACAGAGAGACGTTGCATTTTATATATATTATATTCTTTGCTACATGATATTGTTCCATATTTAATGCTTTAGGCAGTGTATTGCAAGAGAACGCGCCAACAGCAAACTTTTCTCCGACTTGATTCACTAACGTAATAAAATATATCCTATAACCTGGCCAAAGAACATATGTATGTTTAAAAAAAAAAGCACGTAAATCAGATAAGTGGTTCTCCAGTGATAAGCGCACTAACGGACAGTCAGACAGACAGAGAGACGTTGCATTTTATATATAATATAGATATTCTTTGCTACATAATATTGTTCCATATTTAATGGTTTAGCTTGTTTAAAAAAAAAGCACGTAAATCGGATAAGTGGTTCTTCAGTGATAAGGGCACAAACGGACAAACAGACAGAGAGACGTTGCATTTTATATATTATTATATTCTTTGCTACATGATATTGTTCCATATTTAATGCTTTAGGCAGTGTATTGCAAGAGAACGCGCTAGCGGCAAAGTTTTCTCCGACTTCATTCACTATTAGCGTCACTGCTTATTCCTTATGTCACCTAATGCAATAAAATATATCCTATAACCTGGCCAGAGAACATACGTATGTTTTAAAAAAAAAAAACACGTAAATCGGATTATAGATGTTATAAAAAATATATCTATAACCTGGTCAGAGAACATATGTATGTATGGTTTAGGCTGTATATTGCAAGGGAACGCGCTAGCGGCAAACTTTTTTTTTCCGACTTCATTCACTATTATCGTCCCTGCTCATTCCTTATGCTACCTATCGTAATAAAATATAGCCTATAACCTGGCGAGAGAACATATGTATGTTTAAAAAAAAAAAAAAGTACGTAAAAATCGGATAAATGGTTCTCCAGTGATAGGCACACTAACGGACAGACAGACGTTGCATTTTATATATATATATATATATATATATATATATATATATATATATATATATATTATAGATGTAATACTTGCATACACTTTTCTATGCATTATTTTTAAAAAATGGCTAAAAACCGCTGCCCCCCTTATTTCGAAAAATACTGATCAAAAAATTTTGAAAAAATTCTGGAATATTCTCCACAGAGTGTAGATTGAACGAAAACTATCATGAGTGCATTATCTTTAATAATTTATCGAGTATATGAAAAAAAAATCAAGGTCATCAGTTTTCAATAAAGTACGGGACACTAATTGCGCAAGTCCGACTTGTACTTGGCCGGTTATTATTATCACAATAAAGTGCCTAAAATATCGAATTGGGACGTTTGCATTAAGTTATTCTATAGTGTGAGAAAAGCAAATTCAGTATTCATTTCAATATAAATGCAAGAGATGTCGTGACGCCAGAGATTAACTGCGTACAACAAGAGATTCTATTTTTAAACACTTTATCTGAACATCGACAAATAAATAAAATATAGATTATACAATATCGACCCAACAGCGTGTCCCAAATTGATGATGAATGTGCTGCAATCTCGACAACTAGTAGAGATAAAAAACGATTAAATGCAAAAGAACTTGGTACAGTCTGTCAAGTAAGAACGTAGCCGTCGTATTCTTAAAAAAATGTGTTTCGAGAACATTTTTTGCCATCAATGTACGAGGGTGGATCAAATATAAACGAGATTTTCTGTACTGAGCGCTTAGTATCGTTCAGAGCGGGCCGCAGCTTCTAGCAATGTTGGTGTTGTTTGTTAGGAGTGGGGAGAACGATCGATTGGCCTCGCCAGATGCTTTCAGTAGTACAGCTCACGATATCCGAATGAGACGTGCACTCTTCAATTGCGTAACGCGTCATTAAAAATTTCTCACTCATGAAGGCGTGAAACAGACCGAAATTTTGCGGAGATTGACGGCACACTTCGGGGGAAACACTGTCGAGGCCTCGTGTCTTCTTCACCTGGCATAAGAAGTTCATGGGAGGCCGTGAAGAGGCCGAAAATGAGAGCCATGATCTTCGTCCACGGATCGGGCGTTTGATTTTTTGTACGAACGTCGCACCATCAATGCGGCGTACTACTGCAACCTTTTGGATGAGGTTAAACTTGCTTAGAACCACAAAAGACGTGACCAACCGATAAAAGACGCAATTCTTCTCCATGACAATGCTCGACCCCACATTGCAACTCTCACTTGCGAAAAATTGGAAAAAATGACTTGGACAACACTTCATCACCCTCCGTACAACCCTAACCTATCGCCCTGCGATTTTCATCTCTTTGGGTCACTCAAAAAAGCGCTGGGAGGCCAACGATTTGAAGACGACGACGCTGGGAAAAGTGCATTTCCAAAGCAGGAGATTATGTTGAAAGATGATAGGTACTTGCTTTATTTGTTGTAGTAAATAAAAAAATTAAAGAAAATAAATCTCGTTTATATTTCTTCTTCTTCTATTAGGCAATGCCTTTTCTTCATTGATAGTCTTATTGTCTTTGTGGTGATTCTGTGGACGATGGCATCCAGCTCTGTGCCCATCGTTGTGGTGGTCTGCCTCGTGGTCTCCTGTTGTTTGGCTTCCCGTCCCTAGCGATTTTGGGAAGCCTAGTGGCGCTCATTCATTCCACGTGATTGTTCCATTCTTTTCGTCGTGTTTTGACGAATTTTATAATGTCCTGGATGTCACACTCATCCCTTATTTGCTGGTTAGGTATTCTTTCTCTCAGTGTTCTTCCTGTTATACACAGTAGGGTTCTCATCTCGGTTGTTCTAAGCAATTGTTTAGTTTTACTAGTCTCTGATCTAGTTTCCGCAGCGTATGTTAACACTGGTCTAATACAAGTTTTATATATCTTTATCTTGTTTGCTATCGACATGTACCTGTTACGCCATATCACATCTCTTAGCTGACCGGATGCTGTGGCGCCTCTTCGTCTTGTATATTCCTGGCGCTAGAGATGTTCACGCCCAGATATTTGAAGGTCATGACTTGTTCGACTATATGTCCTTGTATTTCCAGCTTACATCTTAAGGGTTCTCGAGACACTGTGAGACATTTCGTCTTTTCTTTGGCACTTTCATGTTGTGTTTGCCAGTCGATCCGACAAATCGATATAGCAGCCTTTGTAAGTTGTCTTCGCTGTCCGCCACAAGTACAGCATCGTCGGCGTAGCAAACTATATTAATGTTTTCATCATTCTTTTTGTATCCCTACAGTGGTCGTATTTCAGCTATTATTTCGTCCAGCATTATGTTAAACAACATCGGGTTCAGGGAGTCCCCTTGTCATATTCCAGATGCTACCTCTATCTCGTTAGTCACTGCTTCCGTTGTTTTTATTTGCGTTCTGGTTTTCTGATATATTTCCCTAATCAACTCTCTCAGTCCTGGCGGAACCCCTTTCTCTTCTAGTATGAACAGCACATCTTCTTTCAAAGGTTTTGGTCATGTCCACAAAGCACATGTAGGCGGGCTTATTGTATTCGATGGACTTTTCGCATATCTGTCGCACCACAAAAATAGCGTCGGTAGTTCATCTGTTTCGGAATTCCACCCGTTCTTCACTGTTTTCAATCAGTTCGTCTAATTTCTTAAGCAATAATTTTGTTAGTAATTTTAAAAACGAACTCAGTGGGAACTGTTATGCTTGTCTTCATGTCTTCAAGGATTCTTTGGAATTCTGTCACGATGTTAAAGAATCTTTGTAGTTGGTCTAGTAGTGCTTGTCCGCCATATTTCAACATTTTGTTGGTAATTAATTTCATCTCTTCCGGGCGTTTTTATATTTTTTAGCTTTGAGAGAGTTGTTTGCAGGTCTTCCGTAGTTATTCCGGTATCGTATCCTGCGACTGTGACCGGTTGTCTGGTTGTGCTGTTGTACTGATAGTTTATATTTGACCCACCTAATATTCTTTGGTGTGCTAACACCGACGCAATTACTTTGGTAACTTGTCCAATCGCGTCCTGCATCAATAATAGCCTGCCATCTTCGAGGCAGGCTGTCAACGAGATTTTCTGCATATTCTGCAAATTTTTCGAATCTCGCTAGGCAATTGAGTCAAACTCCTCAGAGTCTTTCCTTTGAGCTTTCTCTTTACAAGAGACCAAACGTTTTCAATGGGGTTGGCGTCCGGCGATTGTGAGGGTCACTCTAGTATCATATCGTGGGCCCAAGCGAGTCGCTTCGCAACGTGATCTTCACCCAGCAAAGGTTTGGTAAACGTGCTTCGGAATTTGACATCATGAGCATGAAGATGTTGTCGAATGGTCTCATGGGACACATTCAAACCCGATTTTCTTAACGCAGTGTCAATTTAGAGTCTCGTGAAAAAAAGACATGATTCGTTTTTCGACTTTCGGAGTGACGGCATGCCGAGCCACGTTGATGATGATGATTTACTCATTTTTTTCACAAACGACACCGACTTTTTGATATATTTAGAGGAAGCAGAATGTGTAATTTTTGGCCCCTTTGGACGGAAAAAAAGAGACTGCTTCGAACCAACGCGCAAACAAGTGATTCAATTTGGATTTTACGTGATTTTGGCGAAAGTTCGGAATCGACCGATTCTTTTACTAAAATATGTCGTAGACAAAGGTTTCCGCTACCGATTTTTTGTTGAATCGTTAGAATCGCATCTACCAAAAATGAATTATCGCGGACACGTTGACCGACTGTACTTCATAAAACTAAACCAAGAAATAATCTTTATTTTTATAGATATTTCGGAACTAAATGAAATTTGTCAATTTTGACAATAAAACAGTCAATTCATAATGCCCCTAGTCTGATTGTTGAGCTCCCTAGTGCATTTTTTAAGAGTTTTTTCAATTCTAGTATTCTACCATATCTATATATCTGGTTTCATAGCGTTCTACGCACAAGTATTAGTGATCACCAATATGGCTTTCGTAAAAATAGATCAACAGGAGATTTCCTGACTTATGTAACACATGTTTGGAACAACGCAATTGAACGAGAGGTTGCTCTTGACATATCCAAGGCATTCGACCGTGTCTGGCACGATGGGCTGTTAGCTAAGCTACGTTCTTATGGGATGTCTGTTTGTGGCTCTCATGTTTCCTCAGAGAGCGTTCTTTGCGAGTGGCAGTCGACGGATTTCTTTCTAACACCTTCACTATTAACGCCGGTGTACCCCAAGGCTCCGTACTGTCTCCTACTCTCTTTCTCATTTATATTAACGATCTGCTGGAAAAGACCGAGAATCCAATCTACAGCTTTGCAGATGACAGTACACTTATTTCTTCATTCACTTTGAACACTCGGACATCGGCTACTCAGAGGAATATCCGCAGACAGCACGAAGTCATTCAACTTAACAAAGACCTGGAAGAAATTCTATCTTGGGGTGACAGTAACCAAGTAGAATTTAACGCTACAAAAACTCAGGCGGCAGTTTTTTCTAAAAAAGTTAACGTTGCTGAACCCGACATGGTTATGTCGGGGCACTCCATTCCTCTAACATCGTCACTCGATTTGTTGGGCGTTAATTTGGGAGCAAATATGTCTTGGCATAGACATGTTGCAGGCATAGCAAGGAGAGCTTCTCAGAAGTTGGGAATATTATTTCGAACCAGAAAGCTTTACACTTCACAACAACTGTTAATTCTTTACAAAGCTCAAATTCGACCAACTATGGAATACTGCTCCCATGTTTGGGGCTCCGCTCCCAAACATACACTGCATTTGTTGGATTCTATTCAGAGAAGAGCTGTTCTTCTGATTGGAGACCCGGAAGTAACAGGTGGCCTTGATTCGCTGGAACATCGACTTGAGCCTATTCTACAAGTATTTTCATGGAAAGTGTTCGAAGGATGTGGCCCGCTTAATTCCTCCCAGAACTGTGCATGTTAGAAGTACACGTCACGCTAATACTTCACATCCGTATGAGGTTCAGCTTGTTTACTCCGCGTACAACGCTTTTCAAGCAGTCATTTATATGAAAAACATCATTCCTTTGGAATAATTTGCCCAGGAGTGTGTTTCCCACCTAGTAATCGCTTTTTTCGCACACACGTCTCTCCTGTAGCGCTTTAGGAATTTCCTCGTAGCACGTTTGCTGCAAAGATAAAAAAAGAACAGTTTTTCATAAAATTGTTTCCCGTTAAATCACTCATCCATTTAAAATTCCAACTAGTGCACTCAGGAAAAGTAGAAAATAGTGGACCAAAATCATTTAAATACGTAACTGAAAAAACAAACACCAATAATCATTAAAAGCTAACGCCGGAAATGATTCTATTAAAACACGATACGACAGAATGATTTACCAAACAGGCAGAACAACAAGCCAACCACAAGGTCCTAGCAGGGAATGAGTATATGGTATTTAAATATTGTATTTGATAAACGAAACAGATTAGCCCAGTCGTCAGGGGTTTTGAGCTCTCATTAAATGTTAACAGGCTGCATTTTGGCAGACATGTAATGTTTTGGACCTAGAATATGATAAAACAAAGTTTGCTAAAGTTTGATGTACGCTAAGCCCACAAAATCCAAAATAATATTAAAAATTCGATTTTTCGGTAATTCTCGAAAAATAAAACCGATATTGAAAAACTAATAGCACCAGTGAAAGCGCGGGAACTTTTACAAAAAAATAGTGTATAAATTTTTTTCACAGATTTTTTTATTAGCGTGAGAATTTATTAAAAAATTCGGATAGGTGATTCGAAAACTGTAGAGCGCCAAACAGGTTGATTTGAAATTCTACGCGCACCGCTCGAAGGTTAATCGATATTACTTGTTTTCAGAGAGTAAAAAAAATTAAAAGAAAGTTTTTTAAAGAAGAGACTTTTAGCTTTCCTATGAAAATACTAATTGTTTTTATTTGTGTTGCTTTATAATTTATAAAACTGAAAACGAAATTTTTGTTTGCATATTTTTAACGGACATGCAGTAAATTACAAATATTGAATAAAAAACGTAATATCGAAAAAAAATCCTAATGCATATATCATTATTATGCTTTAAGTTTCAATATAAGAGTAATTAAAAATATCCACATTGTCTGTGTGGTTTAAAAATTGAATTTTAAAATATGAAAATTTGCCTGCTGTAGTGCGTCGCCGCGCTGTGGCGTTTCGTTCAAAATTATCTACAGGTCTTAATTTCCAACCGACTTGGATAATTTTTTTTCTTTATACTCGTAACTAAATTTCCAAAAAATCTCTACGCCGATTTTTGAAATATGGCCAGTTTTTTGGTTATTTTTCTACCACCGTGATAATTTTTTCTAAATTTGCAATATTTGAATGAACAAACCTGTGGTTATGGTTATGTTTCTCGATCCGCATAATCTAAAATTTGTTGTTTTAAGATCTAAAGGTCGCAAGGTGAATTAACATAGCCAATTTTCTGCCATTATTTGAACATATTTTCACCATTTATCCTCATTTTAGCCAGATTTATAATATTGATTAGAACAAACCAAAGCGATTTGTGTTTAAAAAAATGCTTGCGACCTTTAAGTCTTGAAACAATAAATTTCAGATTATGTGGAGCGAGAAACATAAATTGCTTTGGTTTGTTCATTCAAATATTGCAAACTTCGAAAAAATTACTAAAAATTATCCAAATATGATAGAAAAATGACCAAAAATTGGCCATAGTTCAAAAATCGAATTCAAGAGATTTTTTGGAAATTTAGTTACGAGTATTAAAAAAAAAATTATCCAAATCGGTTGGAAATTAACACCTGCAGATATTTTTGAACGAAAAATTAAATTCCTGGACTAAAGAGCACTGGCAATTTTACGTTCAAGGAAGTGTTCACGATAAACGTGTTTTTTGCTTATTGGTGGGAAATTAAAGATAAAAGTCTAAGCTTTAAATATAAAGTATTTATATTTCATTCAAACATCCAGGTACAAAGAAAATAGTTAATGAAAACACAAAAAATCTTTATAACTGGGAATTTTCAAATTACTTTTACTTATTTTTCAAAAAAAAATCGTAAAAATTGCAAAACGCGACGAATTCGTAAGAAGTTTCATCAATGTACGACGTACAGACAGACAGAGAGACATTGCATTTTATATATATTATAGATTATAGATAATCTCTGCTACATAATATTGTTCCATATTTAATGGTTTAGACTGTGTATTGCAAGAGAACGCGCTAGCGGCAAACTTTTTTCCGACTTCATTCACTATTATCGTTACTGCTCATTCCTTATGCTACCTATCGTAATAAAATATAGCCTAAAACCTGGCCAGAGGACATATGTATGTTTTAAAAAAAAAGTACGAAAATCGGATAAGTGGTTCTCCAGTGATAAGCGCACTAACGGACAGACAGACAGGCAGAGATAGGTTGCATTTTATATATATTATATATACATATCTATAACTTGGTCAGAGAACATACGTATGAATTTAAAAAATCACGTAAATCGGATAAGTGGTTCTCGAGGGATAAGTGCACTAACGGACAGACAAACAGATAGAGAGATGTTGCATTTTATATATATTATAGATACAGATTATTATTATTATTATTATATAACCTGCACAAAGAATATATGTATGAATTTAAAAAAAAAACAGGTAAATCGGATAAGTGGTTCTCGTGTGATAAACGCACTAATGGACAGACAGAGAGACAGAGAGACATTGCATTTTATATATATTATAGATTATAGATATTCTATGTTACATAATATTGTTCTATATTTAATGGTTTAGGCTGTGTATTGCAAGGGAACGCGCTAGCGGCAAACTTTTTTCCGATTTCATTCACCATTTTACGTCACTGCCCATTCCTTATGCTACCTATAGTAATAAAATATAGCCTATAACCTGGCCAGAGAACAAATGTGTGTTTTTTAAAAAAAAGTACGTAAATCGGTGGTTCTCGAGTGATAAGCGCACTGACGGACAGACAGAGAGACGTTGCATTGTATATATTATAGATAATAAGGAGATTTTTGACTTTGACCAAATTGTAGAGGCGCATATCCTGAAATCGAGGGTTGTATCCCCACCGGCTCATTTGAAATGAATGATGTTAAAATTAATAATAACACATTAACCAATGTATTAGAAATATGTATATTTAGGGCATCTTTTTAAACTAGGCAAAGCAAACCAACAGGCGGAAATACATAGAGGAATTCGATTGGACTGGGCCCGCGTTTGGCAAAATGTCATGGATCTTAAGAAACAAAAATATCTCAAATTCCTTAAAAAGAAAAGCATTTGGAAGTTGTATCCTGCCAGTTCTAACATATAGAATATGGAAACTATCACTTTAACGGAAGACAGTATCAGAAAGTTGAGAGTAGAACAACGTGGAATGGAACGAGCAATGCTGGAGGTGAGCATAAGAGACAGAATCAGAAAGGTTAACATAAGGTCCAGAACGGAAGTTACAGATGTCATACGAGAGAGCAGCATCCCTCAAGTGGGAGTGGGCTGGACATGTGGCCAGAGAAAACCTAGAGGAATGGCCAAGAACATCCAGGAGAAGTGTTGGCAGACCGCAAAAATGTCGGTTGGATGATGTGAGAAAATATGCAAGCAGGCGATGATATGAAGTGGCACAAGATAGGAGAAGATGAGGGAACATGAAAGAGGCCTATGTCCAGCAGTGGGCGGAGAGTGGCTGATGATGATGATCCCCACCGGTCCTGACAAACTTTTTTTAAACTCTCTTGTAGTTGTGTCTTTACCTTCGCATATTTTTCCGTATAGTCATTGTTGCGGGGACCCGAGAGCAAATATTATTTTCTTTCTTAATTGTCTCGTAGTGGAGCGATAATTCTCGAATGAGATATCGATTTCAAATATGATACACATATAATACTTGAATTAAGAATGGAATCTTCAATTTTTGAGAGATATCCTATTAGGACAAGAAGGTGAAATAGTTTAAATAGTAATGTGGGAACTGAGTTTTGATTGTGTTCATGAACAAACTGTAAGCAATAATATTTATAGTCAAACATACATATAAGAGGTTAACGAGGTGAGAGGAAGGAGTTCCGATTGGTTGCATCAAATATATAGGGTTAAACGTTCTCTTTGAAGCTCTCGCTTCTATATCCACCTTTCTTAAACCCTTCATTTTCTAACACTTCTTCATTTAACCGTTTTGTATATCTTACACTTGCCAAAATCCCGCTACTGGTACCACAACATGAGGCATACTGTATAGTTTAAAAAACCCAAGAAACAATTCGACCTCAAACACCAGGAGGTAACGTTTTTTTCTTTTCCTCCAAGGCGACTTAAACGTACCAATAAAAAGCAATTAGAAACACTACTAGTTGGAGCAAAAGCGAGAAGAAATACTAATTTAAGGCAAGGAGACCCATTAAAAGGCGCTTCTTAAAATTTAATTTAACTAATTTGGCCGCCCTAACGACATAACGATGGCCCACTCGTACTCCGTAAAGAAAAAACTGTTGTATTGCTTTGTTTTCCATTCAAGGGATTTTAAAATTAGGTTTTTATACAGAACGTTTATAAATTTCATGGTATTAGTTACAAAAAAATCTGGTTTTATGATAGTTTTTACTACGATAACATAAAATGACGTTAAAATGACGTACATACGACGTCATATTCGGGTCAAAACAACGTAACGTGCGAGTTTGAGATACACTTTATCAGGCCAAAATATCGATGATGTGTACCTTTAGTTTAAGTAAAACAAATTAGAAACTTAACTGAAGCCACGAGTAGCTATTAAAAGACGTTTCTTAAAATTTAATTTAACTAATTTGGCCGCCCTAACGATATAACGATGGCCCACTCGTACTCTGTAAAGAAGCACTGTTGTATTGCTTTGTTTTCCATTCAAGGGCTTTTCAAATTAGGTTTTTATACAGAGAGTTTATAAATTTCATCGTATTAGTTACAAAAAATCTGGTTTTATAAGAGTTCTTACTACGATACCATAAACTGACGTCAAAATGACGTATATACGACGTCACATTCTGGTCAAAACAACGTTGATATGTAACGTGCGAGATTGAAATACACTTTATCAGGCGAAAATATCGAAGATGTATATCTTTAGTTTAAGTAAAACAAATTAAAAACTTAACTGAAGACACGAGGGGCTATTAAAAGGCGTTTCTTAACATTTAATTTAACTACTTTGGCGGCCCTAACGACATAACGATGGCCGACTCGTACTCCGTAAAGAAAAACTGTTGTATTGCTTTGTTTTCCATTCAAAGGCTTTTAAAATTAGGTTTTTATACAGAGCGTTTATAAATTTCATCGTATTAGTTACAAAAAATCTAGTTTTATGATAGTTGTTACTACGATACCATAAAATGACGTCAAAATGACGTATATTCAAAGTCACATTCTGGTCAAAACAACGTTGATATGTAACGTGAGAGTTTGAGATACACTTTATCAGACAAAAATATCGACGATGTAGATCTCTAGTTTAAGTAAAGAAAATTAAAAGAATAACGAGCTATTAAAAGATGTTTCTTAAAATTGAATTTAACTAATTTGGCTGCCCCAATGACATAGTCATCCCACATTTGAACTTCGTAAAAAAAAACGGTGAATTGTTGGGTTTTGTTTTAGAAAATACGGTTTTATTCAGTGTATATATACTTAAACACAAGACAGTATGATATGTAATAATTAATAATAATATATATATATATATATATATATATATATATATATATATATATATATATATATATATATATATATATATATATCAATCGGTTTTATAACGTCTTCCGTCTTCCGATGCCTAATTTCCACTCCTCCCGGTTTCGCCATCCCTCCTCCTCCAGATCTCTCTCTAGTACTTCTTTGTTGATTCCTGCTCTCCAGCTTTGGCGTGGTCTTCCTCGCTTTTTTTTCCATGAGGGTTCCAATTTAAAATCTTTTTAGGCAGTCGGTCTTGTGACATTCTCTGTACATGTCCGTACCATACCAACTTGGGTTCTGTTTTCGTCCACTATATCGTGCTTTATTTCTAAAGCTCGCCTTATCGTGTCATTTGGTATGCGGTCTTTTCTGGATTTTCTGGCTGCTCGTCTCCAGAAATCCATTTCTGTAGCTTTTAGTATTTTTTCTGTTCTTTCCTTTAATGACCACACCTGGGAGCTGTAAGTTATTATACTTTTCACTATTGAGTTGTAAATTCTCTTCTTATTTTCAATGGTTATGTTTTTGTCCCATAGTATACTATTAAGCATTGCAATCGCTTTTCTTCCTTGGATATTCCTCTCGAATATTGCTTCTTCCAGTGTTCCGTCCCTAGATATTCTCGTTCCCAAATACTTATAACTGGCACAGTGTTTGATGGTGTGTCCTGTGGCCAGTTTCAAGTCCTGCTGTTATCCTCCGACGCACATGTACTCGGTCTTTTTAATATTGACTTCTAGGCCCCATTTTTCATATTCCTCCATAAGTTTTCGTGTCATGTATTCCATATCATCGATGTCCGGAGCGACTACTACCTGGTCATCTGCGAATGATAGTGTGTACAACGTAGTATCGTCATCCAGTTCTTCAGTGCACTCTCCAAATAGATTTTAAATAGCGTTGGGGATATACAGCAGCCCTGTTTGAGACCCTTTGTGACCGGGAACCCTGTTGTTATACCATATTTGGTTTTCACACTACTTCTTGCGTCTTGGTATAAGGATTTTACGGCTTTAATTATTTCGGTGCTTACATTACTCTGTTGTAGTGTTTCCCACAATCTCATTAGGGGCACGCTGTCGTAGGCCTTTTTTAAATCGACAAACAAGTCATGGACTTCCTGATCAAATGCGGTTTTCTTTTCCAGGATTTGTGTCAGTGAGAAGATTGTGGATCTTCCTGCTCTAAAGCCTGCCTGTTCTTCAGCTTCTACGTCCGCGTATTCCGTTTCTATTCTATTTTTAAGTATTTTTCCGTATATTCTGCTAATAGATCCTGTAACCGTTATTCCCCTATAGTTATCGCAATTATTTTTGTCTCCTTTCTTATGAATTGTTGATATGTATGGTATTTTCCATTCCTCAGGTACTTCTGATGTGTTAATGCATATTTGGAATAAGTTCCTCAAAGCGCTAAATAGCTTTTCAGTTCCGTATTTTACTATCTCTCCTGGGATGTTTCCTGGTCCTGGAGCTCTACCATTTTTTAGCGTTTTATATACTTCTTTAACTTCTGATGTTGTTATCCTTATTGGGGATCCTCGTATAACTATATTTGGGTTTCCATGTTGGGTACTTTTGAACTCTGGTCTATCTTCTGTTAGCATATTTGTAAAATATTGGTTCCATTTTTCTGGTGTTATTGGTGAGAAGATTTCTCTTTTCCGTTCTGTTCTCATATTTTTAAGAAGTCTCCAGCTTTCTGTGCTTTTTCTTCCTCCTATGTAAGTGTTGAGTCTTGAGCATGTCTTTTCCCATTGGTTGTTCTTTTTGTCACTAATCATTTTGCGTACTCTAGCTTGGGATTCCTTGTATTTTACTTTGTCATTTGTGCTCTTTGAACTTAAGTATTTGTGATAGCTTTTCCGTTTTTCTTCAATTTCGTATTTAATTTCTTCATCCCACCAATATGGTTTTTGCTGTTTTTCCCTTTTCTCTTGGTACCCTAATGCTTCCAGTGCGGCTGCGTGTAGGCATTCCTTTATATACTTATATTCTTCTTCTATATTAACAAATCCCGTCCGTTGTATCTTTTGGTCCAGTCTACTCTTGTATAGATTTACAGATACTTTCATTTTGTAAGCTATCTGTATTATATCTTATTGTTGTTTCACTTGTTGTGTGCTGTGTACTTGTATCTTCCAGTTTGCTTTCCCGTGTTGTTCGTGAGGTTATCTTTCCTTTCACGAGGTAGTGGTCGCTGCCACATGAAGCCCCTCTTTGGACTCTTACATCTAGGAAGTTTAATCTAGATCTCTGACGTATTATCATATAGTCGATAATACTTTTTAAATTTCTTGTTGTTTGTCTCCACGTATATTTATGAATATCCCTATGCTGGTAGTGTCCGTTTAATATTGTAAGGTTGTTTTGTTCACATATCTCTATAATTCTTCTTCCGTTGTCGTTAGTAACTTCTTCGCCATATTTTCCTACCACTTTATCGTGTTCTTTCCTTCCTATTCTTCCATTTAGATCACCCAAAAGTAATATCTCTCTTGATGTTCCAATTTTGCGTATTTCCTCATTTAGTTGTTCAAAAAATGAATCCTTGTTATTAGCCAGATCGTCGTCGTTGACAGCGTATACCCCCAGTAAGGTTGTGTTATTACCTAGTATTTTGAGATTCATCTTTATGATTATTTCACTAATCGGTTCCCAGGTGGTTATGAATTTCCTCAGTTTTCTGTGTATTAGTATGGATACGCCTTGTTTTGCTCTATCTTCTTTGGGCACTCCACTATAAAAGTGATCGTAATGCCCCCAACTTTCGGAGCCTTTTCCTTTCTTCTTTGTTTCCGTCAGTACTGCAATTTCGACTCGAAGATTTTCTAATTCATTTACAACTTCATTTACTTTCCTGGAGAGACCTTGTATGTTCCATGTACCACATATCGTTGTCCTTCTTCTTTGCTGTTTTCGTCTTCGTATATCCGTTCGATTCCGAGGCTTTGGATTAGGTTTTTTAGCAGAGGCTTTTTTTACATAGGGTAGGGAGCTGGCCTACCGCTACAACCCTCCTCCTTTGTCCGGGCTTGGGACCGGCAGTGATAACTGTAAGCTACTCAATCCACCTACAGCCGCCCCAGGCGGAGTTAGTCATATCTACATTCATTCTTTAAAAATCCGCTATACTTAAAACAGTTTACAATGGTTTCTCTACTGACTATTTGCCAAGCCATAGGGATAAAGTTTATAGCGTCCAAGAGCGTTACAGAAAAAATGTTACCTTTATCGATCGTCTCTAACATTTAAATAAGTAAAATCTATCTATAATTACATTTCAAAGAACGTATCACACCTTGATCCATAGGCCGGAGCTTTGCACTTGTGTTTGGAGGCATAAAAACCAATTTTATTTGCTGTAGATCAACTTCAGGGTACGCTGGACAGTTGTCAATTAAAAGTAATATTTTTCTGTCTGTGAATTTTAATTCTTTGTCCCATTCGATCAGTTCGTTTATAAAAATGTCTGATGTCATCCAGGCTTTACTGTTTGTTTTGTATTTTACTGGTAAATGTTTGTTTTTAAAACACCTGTAATTGGCGGACTTTCCTATCACCAACATCACGTCATCATCTTTTCTCTGTTCCAAACATATTTGCAGTTACCAACACAGTAATCCTTACTTTTGATAATTTTCCACCAGCACAATTCTCTCCGACAAACTTTAATGTCTTATCAGGCGTCATCTTGTAAAACAAACCCGTTTTATCCGCATTAAATATGTCCACATATTCATAACTTTCTCGAATTTCCGGCCATACATTGGCCAACCACTGATCAACATATCCACTCCTGCAGTTTCTCCTACTATCTTACCCTCACTAGTATTATGTCGCTTTTTAAATGGTTCAAACTAACTTCTAGAACAGTTAAACTCTGTGTTCTCCATTTTCCTTCCCAATTCACTAGCTTTCTCTTGAAAAGTATAGCCGGTAATAGGAACATGTTCATATCGTTTTTGACTAAACCATTTAAGAAGTCCTTTATCAACTTGGTCATGTGTAGATTTTCTTACTTTTTTACAACTAAAGTTTCTTTTATCATAGATTGATAAGATTTCTTGCCTCTTCTTCCATATGGTAGAAACCGTAGATTTAGTTAAATTCAACTGTTTGCAAACATCACTTCGTTTACCTCCATTTTCTATTTTCTTTATAATATCGTGTTTGTCTTTTAAAGTAAACGCTTTACGTTTTTGTATACTCATTTTAAAATAAAAACTTAAATATTCACTTTGCTACTTTGGTCAAATATGCATTAGAACCGCATAACACAACAAGTGAATTGAAAATAATAGTGCTCGAACTAGCGACGAGGCGAAAACAAGTAGAATAGGCGTTCCCAGCGAGTTTCGGTGAATTCCCTAGATCAAGTTGCGCGACATCGAGCACAGGAAATGGCAAGTTCGTTATAAACGGACAGAAAACATCCAAATTTGGTTCGATTTATCAGAAAGTTCGTTATAACCGGGTTCGTTATAACCGATAAAAATTTGCATTGGTCTTATGAAAATTTTTTAGTGTATTAAAAAATAGTTCGTTTTAACCGGAAATTCGCTATAAACGGGTTCGTTATAAGCAGACTTCACTATATATATATATATATATATATATATATATATATATATATATATATATATATATATATATATATATATAGGGAAAGTCGTCCTAGATAATTAAGGACCTATAGTTTAGGTCGTTTCTGACAGATTTGACTCTATAACATGATGTCCTAAACTTAACCGGTTTCGAGATATTGAAGTTTAAAGATTTTCTAAAAAAAAAAAACATGTTTTTTTGCTTTTATATCGATTTTTTTTTATTAGAGGTTCTCGAGTGCGATTTTTGCTTATTTTTAGTTAGTCTGTATGTCAAGTATCAAAAATCATCAAAAAAATTTTGAACTAGTTACTAACAGTTTCAAATGGCGGCTTGTTAATGTTTCTAAATCACGAAATTTTACCAAGTGTTTCCTACTTTAAATCAATAAAGAGAAAAAAAAATGTATGGAAGTTATTCTCCAAATTATTTTAAAAACTTTTACGTCTTTTTAGCTATCAAAAAAGGTATAATACTAGGAGTTTAATAGGAAAACTGTACACAGAATGACACCTAAAGCGGACTCGGGTAGCAAAAGGTAAATTTTTAGTTCTAGGTGAAAATACGAAAAATACACAAATAAAACAAAAAACCTTGCAATTTAATATTTTTTATTAATTATAATTAATGTTCTATATGGTCGCCCCTATTTCTAACACAAATTCTCATTCTTTTTCTTAAATTACTTTTCACAACGCTGGTTGTGAGGTGCCGCCTCATTTCGTCAGCCGCATCAATTATTTTTTGTCTTAGGATATCCACGTTTTCGATAGGAGTCATCTAGTCGTATACGAGACTTTTCATGTGACCCCACACATAAACATCCATCGATGTTAGGTCTGGGCTTCTCACCGGCCAAGGTATGGGTCCGCTTCTTCCAATCCATTTGTTGGGATAATTGTCATTGAGCCATGCACGAACACTTCCTCTGTAGTGAGCTGGGTAGCCATCGTGTTGAAAGTACATGTTTTGTCTCAAACCAATAGATAGGTCTTCCATCAAATTAGGTAAATCGTTCCGCAAAAAATTGTCGTATTCCTCGCCATTCAAATTATATGGCAGGAAGAATGGCCCAACCAAATAATTTGAAATTATACCCATCCACACATTTAAGCTGAATCTTGTTTTGTGATCCCTTCGTTCTTTTTTTGTTTGGGTTGCCTTCCTCTTTAGAAGCCCAATAGTGGGCATTGTGGTAGTTTGTAAGACCGTCTTTGTCGAATTTCGACTCGTCAGTCCATAGTATTTTCTTAAAAAAGGATGCATCTTCGACATCGGTATTGAGCATAAATCTGTAGAATTCTAATCGTCGCAACGGATCCCCTTCTTCAATGACTTGCACGGGCGTATAGTGGTAAGGGTGTTACCCAACAGTATGCATTACAAACTATACCTTCCACTGCGAAATACCAAGCTGTTGTGCGACAACATTTGTAGATGTGGTTGGGTCCACCTCAAAGAGACGTCGTATTTCGTTTTCTTCGTCTTCGTCAAAGATACGTGGTCGTCCCATGTCAGTCCGCCGTCTTTGTACGGAACCAGTTTCTCGTAGTCTTCGATAAGTTCCATAAAATACGCTAACATCAGGTACACGACGAGTAGGATATCGCAGTATGTATTCATCACGTGCACGCGACGACACTCCTTCGCAAAATCCGTAACACATTAGGATGTCAGCATATTCCTCGTTGGTATACGTTGCCATATTCACAAACAGAGATCAAAATCCAGTTACGAGCCAATTCGCACAGTCAGAAGATGAAACACAGATATTTTTGAAAAGCACGGTATAGCACATCTACCACGGACGAATCGCATGAGCAGACTAAAAATCATTCAATAATGTTTAGTGAACAGAAAATGTCACTCGCACAGAGAGTACCCGACCGGAAAAAAAAATGGTTACCCAACCCTTTTTATTGTTTGAAGGTGCAGGTAGTAAACCGGTAATTGATAGTATCTAAATTATATTATTATGTTACTCTACATTTGGGCCTATTGAAATCTCATTTTCTTAGAATTTTCAATAGATCCAGTAGATATTATACCGTTTTAGATAGCTAAAAAGACGTAAAAGTTTTTAAAATAATTTGCAGAATAACTTCCATACATTTTTTTTTCTCTTTATTGATTTAAAGGAGGAAACACTTGGTAAAAAATTCGTAATTTAGAAACATTAACAAGCCGCCATTTGAAACTGTTAGTAACTAGTTCAAATTTTTGTTTGATGATTTTTGATACTTGACATACAGACTAACTAAAAATAACCAAAAAATCGCACTCGAGAACCTCTAATAAAAAAAATCGATATAAAAGCAAAAAAAAAAACATGTTTTTTTTAGAAAATCTTTAAACTTCAATATCTCGAAAAACGGTTAAGTTTAGGACATCATGTCATAGAGTCAAATCGGTCAGAAACGACCTAAACTATAACGTCCTCAATTATCTAGGACGACTTTCCCTATATATATATATATATATATATATATATATATATATATATATATATATATATATATATATATATATATATATATATATATATATATATATATGCCTACGTCCGTACCGGAATTGGCACTTCAAGAAGATATATTTAATTTTATAACTTACGTAAAATTGCTTTTTTGTAGTAATCATTAGTGCAATATGTTAAAATTGCGTAAAACTAACGTCAATATAGAAGACGATATTTTCACATCAAAAAAAAAAAAACATTGATTTGCAGCGTGCAAAATTATTAGGCCGAAATCGACGTTGTATGTCTCTAGTTTACGACACATCAATTAAAAAGATTAACTTAAGGCATGTGGATTCATTAAACTGCACCTCTTTAAATTTAACGTAACTAATTTAACAGCCCCAACGACATAATGGCCCACTCATACTCCGTAAAGAAAAATTGTGGTTTTATTGCTTTGCTTCTTCAAGTATCTTTCATTAGGGAGATTCTACAATTAGGTTTTTTTTACATGGAGTCCAATATTAAACATAAGTAAATAACTATAAACCGCGGTTTTAAAATTAATAATTTATTAGGTATTTAATAAACGTAAATGACAACAAATCGACCTCGGTGACGTTAATACGGCATATGCGGAAGGATATCAAAAAAAAAATACACACCTAAAAAAATTAAAAAATATGAACCAAAATATAAAATACTGGGTGATTACAAAAGTTGGTGCCCAGTTAGAAACCAAATTAAATCCAACACATTTTCATGAAAAATAGTATTAATTAATCAATAATGTACTCTACATCATTTTCTATAACTGTCTCCCATCGTTTTACACATTTTTGAATTTCTTCTTTGTAGAAACTGCGTGATTTCTCTTCAAAGAAAGTCGTAATGTTGTTTTTAACTTCTTCCATAGAATCAAATTTTCTGCCATCCAGATTATTTTGCACAGGACGAAACAGATAAAAATCTGTATTTGCATCTACAATGAGAGAATTCTGCTATCAATTCCAAACAAATGCAGTTTAATGTCTATATAGAAAGCGAAATATTCACGTCAAAATGATGTTGATTTGCAGCGCGCAAAATTATGTTGCTGTATGTCTCTAGTTTAAAAAAAAAATCAATCAAAAAGATTAACTTAAAAATTGTGGTTTTATTGCTTTGCTTTCTTCAAGTATCTTTCATTCGGGAGATTCTACAATTAGGTTCTTTTACATGGAGTCCAATATTTAAACATAAGTAAATAACAATAAACCGTGTTTTTAATATTAATAATTTATTAGGTATTTAATAATCATAAATGACATCAAATCTACCTCGGTGACGTTAATATGGCATATGCGGAAGGATATCGAAAAAAAAATACATACTTAAAAAAAATTAAAAAATATGAACCAAAATATAAAATACTGGGTGATTACAAAAGTTGGTGCCCAATTAGAAACCAAATTAAATACAACACATTTTCATGAAAAATAGTATTTATTAATCAATAATGCACTCTACATCATTTTCTATAACTGTCTCCCATCGTTTTACACATTTTTGAATTCCTTCTTTGTAGAAACTGCGTGATTTCTCTTCAAAGAAAGTCGTAATTTAGTTTTTAACTTCTTTCATAGAATCAAATTTTTTGCCATCCAAATTATTTTGCCCAGGACGAAATAGATATAAAAATCTGTATTTGCATCTACAATGAGAGAATTCTGCTATCAATTCCAAACAAATGCAGTTTAATGTCTATATAGAAGGCGATATATTCAGGTCAAAATGATGTTGATTTGCAGCGCGCAAAATTATGCTGCTGTAAGTCTGTAGTTTAAAAAAAAATCAATCAAAAAGATTAACTTAAGGCATCTGGATTCATTAAACTGCGCTTCTTTAAATTTAACGTAACTAATTTAACAGCCCCAACGATATAATGGCCCACTGATACCCCGTAAAGAAAAATTGTAGTTTTATTGCTTTGCTTTTTTTCAAGTATCTTTCATTCGGGAGATTCTAACAATTAGGTTCTTTTACATGGAGTCCAATATTTAAACATAAGTAAATAACAATAAACCGCATTTTCATAATTAGTAATTAATTATGTATTTAATAAACGTAAATGACATGAAATCGACCTTGGTGAGGTTAATATGACATATGAGGAAAGCTATGGAATATAATACATACTTAAAAAAATTAAAAAATATGAACCGAAATATGAACCGAAATATGAAAAGATATATTGGGTGATTGCAAAAGTTCATGCCCGATTAGAAACTAAATTAAATACAACACATTTTCATGAAAAATAGTATTTATTAATCAATAATGTACTCTCCATCATTTTCTATAACTGTCGCCCATCGTTTTACATGTTTTTGAATTCCTTCTTTGTAGAAACTGCGTGATTTCTGTTCAAAGAAAGTCGTAATGTAGTTTTTAACTTCTTCCATAGAATTAAATTTTTTTGCCATCCAAATTATTTTGCACTGGACGAAATAGATAAAAATCTGTATTTGCATCTACAATGAGAGAATTCTGCTATCAATTCCAAACAAATGCAGTTTAATGTCTATATAGAAGGCGATATATTCACGTCAAAATGATGTTGATTTGCAGCGCGCAAAATTATGTTGTTGTATGTCTCTAGTTTAAAAAAGATTAACTTAAGGCATGTGGATTCATTAAACTGCGCTCCTTTAATTTAACGTAACTAATTTAACAGCCCCAACGACATAATGGCCCACTGATACCCCGTAAAGAAAAATTGTGGTTTTATTGCTTTGCTTTCTTCAAGTATCTTTCATTCGGGAGATTCTACAATTAGGTTCTTTTACATGGAGTCCAATATTTAAACATAAGTAAATAACAATAAACCGCATTTTCATAATTAGTAATTAATTAGGTATTTAATAAACGTAAGTGACATGAAATCGACCTTGGTGAGGTTAATATGACATATGCGGAAAGCTATCGAATAAAATACATACTTAAAAAAAAAAAATAACAAAAAAAAAAAAAAAAAAAAAAAAAAATAAAAAATATGAACCGAAAAATGAACAGATATATTGAGTGATTGCAAAAGTTCATGCCCGATTAGAAACCAAAATTAAATACAAACAGATTTTCATGAAAAATAGTCTTTATTAATCAATAATGTACTCTCCATCAGTTTCTATAACTGTCTTCCATCGTTTTACAAGTGTTTGAATACCTTCTTTGTAGAAACTGCGTGGTTTCTTTTCAAAGAAAATCGTAAGGTAGTTTTTTACTTCTTCTATAGAATTCGAATTTTTTTTGCCATTCAAATTATTTTGCAGAGAACGAAATAGATGAAAATCTGAAGAGGAAACGTCGGGGGAATACGACCGGTGCTGGAAGATTTCCCATTTTAACTCCCTAAGTTTTTTGCAGCGTTTGTTGAGCGATATGTGATCTAGCGTTATCATGATAAAAGATTATGCCTTTTCGATTGACCAAATTTGGACGTATTGCTTGAATTTCAACACTGAGTTGGGTGAGTTGCTCACAGTACTTCTCTGCACTTATTGTTTGGCCACGTCGAAGAAGCTCGTAAAAAATTATTTCTCTGTAGTCCCACCAGATACATAACAACACCTTCATTGGATGCAATTCAGCCTTTGCCATAGATTCTGCTCTGTCATTTCCATGCTTCCAGCTTCTTTTTCTTATTATGTTGTTAGACACAACCCATTTTTCATCTCCAGTTACGACTTGATCCAAGAAAGGCTATTTGTTGACGGGCGAGGACAGATATGGCCGTAGAAACACGGCTCAATTTGTTCTGTTCTGTCAAAACGTGCGGAACCCATATAGCGAGTTTCGAAGTATATCCAAGTTGTTTTAAATGACGAAATGCAGTCGAATAGTCAACATTTTGTCTCTCACCAATCTCCTCAGTGGTAATCTGTGGATTATAATCCACGGACCTCTGGGAAAAGGCGTAAGGTCAAACAAACTACGGATTCGGACTCAGGGACCTCAAAAACATACGCATGAATTTTTTCAGATTTTTCCTACAGTTTTTTTTTCTCTATTTCACCTTCAAATGACCTTGAATCTGATGTGATGAAGGTTAACCAACCCGCTCATCGTAATCAGCGACCCAAAAACCCCATAAGGACCATACCGCTCCGAGTGTTTTTTTTTAGATCAAATGTTGACCTGTGTTATTATTCACTAAGGCACGGATAAACTCATTATCAATACCGGGAGATCGCCTAGAGCGAAGTTTACTGTTTAGATTGAAGTCACCATTTCGAAATCGACCAAACCACTTTTTAACTGTCCTAACACCAGCAGCACTATCCAAATAAACGTCATGAATATTTTTTGTTGTAGTTCCAACACTCTCTCTCTTTTTAAATTCATATAACATAACATGACGAAAATGTAATTTTTCATTTTGAATATTAACCTTGCAGACAAATTAATTTAAATAAACTTTTTTAAGGTTATGTTAACTCACGACTCATTCAGATAACTGTCAATTAATAATATGATTATAAAAGAAACACCAGCACAGTCAAAAGTGCATGCTTCTGCCGTCTATGAAAATCGGACACGAACTTTGGCAATCACCCAATAGTAAAAAGCACAAGAACGAACACGAGTTAATAATAAGGCAAGTTGACAATAAGGAACAGATAGGATTGATACAAACTTCAAAAAAGAGGTATTTTGAAAGGAAAACTCTAATAATTTTTTTTAAAGCTGTGAATTGACTTGCGACTGAATAGAATGAGCTACTCAATTATAAGTAATTACAAATGCGTAACTAAAAAATCTTTGGAATATCGCTTTTATGTGCTTAAGCATTTCTAAATGATAAACATTTCGAATACTCATACCCTGCTTACAGACCCGATGTCTCAACTTTTCTAGCATGCCTATCATCTGCCATGCGTGATGTCCATCTACTGAACATACATAGTCAACCTAACGCTACCAATCGAGGAGAGACATGATTCCTCATTCGCAAGCCACAAATACATCTAATACAAGGGTTTAAAATTTTTTAGAACCTGGAACATGCCAAGACATGGGTCAAAAACCACATTTGTATAATTGGCATAACTCAACAATAATGTCTCACACAGTTTTTTTCTTAAATTTCTATTTAAAATATGCTTACTGCGGTACAGACTCTTCATGACTGAGAATGCCCTCTGCACTATAAGCTCTACGTAACCTTTGAAACGCAACTCCCTATCTTCGATAAGCCCAAGACAGTTTCGCTCGCTAGAGGCGAACTTCATCCAGAACAACATATAAATTTATAACGCGAGTGCATTTCCCAAACTGAGTACCAATATATATATATATATATATATATATATATATATATATATATATATATATATATATATATATATATATATATATATATATAAAGGGTGGGCCATCTATCGGTTTTTAAATTTGAACCACCGGTTATTTCGAATCTGGCAATACTTATGTCATTCTATTCTGTCACAAAATTCAGTATATTATCTCCACTGAACGAAAATGAATCGATTTACGCTTGAGCAACGTTGGGATTTATTGGAAATTTATTTCCAAAACAAAGACAATTGGTCGGAAATTGCACGAAAATGTCGTACAAAATTTGGTCGCAGAGAAGGACCAACAGTGCCCGGTATACACAAGTTTATTGCTAAAGTTCGTGAAACTGGTTTCATTGCTGATGCGCCAAGACGTGAGCGTGCTCGTACAGTGCGTACACCCGAAAATATCGAAGCTGTGGACGGCGCAACCATTACGGTCAATGGAGACACCTATCGCACCATGATAACCGATTTTTTTGTGCCCGCTCTTCATGGTATTGATGTAAACGATGTTTGGTTTCAACAGGATGGTGCAACTTGCCACACATCTCATGCCACAATCGATTTATTGCGTCAAACGTTTGATGGCCGTTTAATTAGCCGAAATGGTGATGTCAATTGGCCGCCAAGAAGCTGCGATTTGACACCGTTGGACTATTTTCTGTGGGGCGCCGTTAAAGACAAGTGTTATGCGACAAACCAGAGACAATTGAGCATTTGAAGGCCAACATTCGTGATGCCATTGCCGAGATACGACCCCATACACTCTAAAAAGTGCTCGAAAATTGGTCCGATCGAATGGGGTACTGTGAAGCCAGCCGCGGCAGCCATATGAATGAAATAATATTCCATCTCTAACCGGAACAATTGTACTTCACAACAAAAAAATAAATTTGGCAAAATTTCAAACCGTTTTTGTTTTATTGCATTTTTAAATTTAAACTTTTAAATGGCCCACCACCAAATTTCCAAGTTTTGCATGATAATCGTTTTTAAGTGATTTCTGAGAATTCCAGTTGAAGTATGATCTCATTTCAAGTTTCTAGGGATTATGGAAATTCCTAGTGACATTTTATGATAAAAACTATGCTATAAATACCATTGCCCTTTTGGAAATTAACCATTCGCAAACAGTACTTTGTCATTGATACAGGCTAAATTGTTTTGTAAAAATGCCAAAAACGAAACAAGTTTCCGTTGAAAATCGGGCTTTGATAATTGCGAGTGATATGCGGATGCCAAGGAGCATGGTGGACTACATCGTAAAAAAAATTTCTGCAGGACATGGAATTTCTAACCAAAAAACGTTCAGGAAAAACGACTCCCGCTGAAGACAGAGCTATAACAATGTCTAGCAGACGTAATCGCCGCCTAACCGCACCTGAAATCACGGCTCAAGTAAACCTGGGGCGGCCCATCCCCATCAGCGTGACAACCGTGCAGAAGAGGTTAGCAGAGGGTGGACTACACGGAGAGTTGCAGTGAGAAAACCACTTCCACTCAAATGCTTCCTTCTGGAAGAGAAACTCTGAAGAAACTACTGAACAGAATGCCGAAACTCTGTAAAGTGGTAATTAAAAAATAAAGGGAATTTTCGGCAATCGGTCTTGCTACAAGGATCCACCAGTTTCAATATATGTAGTGAATTCCATAATATATATATATATATATATATATATATATATATATATATATATATATATACGCCAATAATTGTAGCCAATAGAAGCATAAAAAAAATACAGAAAATAACCTTCGGTGTCGAAATATTGCAAATTAAAGGAATTTTACCGTTTTAAGTTCAAAAAAAAAACAAAAATGGTATACAAGAAGAAAACAGTAATTTGGAACGAACCAGAAAATATCGATGAATATGTAGATTCTATAAACCTGGGATTGAGTCATAACCTTCCAAACGACGTCGAACCATTGAACGACAGAATTACAAAAATACTGATATCATCACGCCACTCTAAAAAACCAAATTTAAAAGATGAAAAACTGAGTGGCGACACTAAAAAACCTATAATGGAGAGGGCACTTAAGAGAAAAGAACAAAATGGAGATTTAAAGGGATTAAAAAACTTAAATAAGAGAATCTCAAAAGAGATATGGAAGGACGTAAGAAGCAACAACACAGAGAATACACAACGAACGATTGAAGAAAATAAAAGCAAAAAAGTGTTCAGAAGGAAATTAACAGATAGAAGAAGAGAAATACACAGACTTAAAGATGGTGAAGGAAATGAAACGGCAAATAGGGAAAGACTTACAGAAATTGCACAAGAATTCTATAAAAGACTATACACAAGTCAACAAAGAGAGTCAACAAATGAAGCTTTGAAATCATAAATTCATAAATTGATCAACCAAGGTTCAGAAGAATTACCGGAGATAACACTGGAAAAAGTAAGGTTTCCTCTTAGAAAATTGAAAAATAACGAAGCTCCCGGAGAAGATCAGATCATATTTGAAGCTGTAAAAATGGGTGGCGAAGGCTTGTTGAACGTTGTAATTTCCCTTGTTAACTTCTGCTTGAAAAATAGCATAATCCCAAGCAAATAGAATAACGGATTGACGGTCCCCATTCATAAAAAGGGGACATAACCGGCCTTGAAAATTATAGACCGATAAGTTTGCTCTCCCATTTGTATAAGTGATTTACCAAAATCATAACAAAACTAAGCGAAAACTAGATTTTTAGCAACCATGCTTTAGAAGTGGGATACGGTGCTAACGATCATTTACAGACCATCAAAATCTTTAGAGAGAAATCTTCAGAATACAACAAACCACTCCTTAGTATTTGTGGATTTTTAAAAAGCCTCTGACACCGTGGAGTTGCCAGCGATACTGTCTGCCCTGCAGTAAATGAGAATAGACTACAGATATTCTCAGTTAATTGAATTCATTTATAACAACGCAACAGCAAGTGTAAGACTCCATGAATCCAATAGAATGGAGACCTAGACAAGACAAAAGGAGCACAGATAGACCACCAACAAGATGGAGCGGTAACATCAAAAGAGTGGTAAGAAATTGGGTTAAAACCGCTCAGGAGAGAGATCAGTGGAAATTCTTAGAAGAGGCCTATATCCAGCAGGGGATGAGGATGATGATACTAGCTGAGCCCGCAGCTCCGTTCGCGTGGACTACAGAATTATTGTTTAGGCTGATTCACTATGAAGAAGAATCAAGACCTAGACAAGACAAAAGGAGCACAGATAGACCACCAACAAGATAAAGCGGTGACATCAAAAGAGTGGTAAGAAATTGGGTTAACACCGCTCAGGAGAGAGATCAGTGGAAATTCTTAGAAGAAGCCTATATCCAGCAGAGGATGAGGATGGCTGATGGATGATGATACTAGCTGAGCCCGCGGCTCCGTTCGCGTGGACTACAGAATTATTGTTTAGGCTAATTCACTATTATCGTCTTTGCTTATTCCTTATGTTACCCAACGTAACAAAATATATCCGTAAACCTAACCAGAGAACATATGTATGAATAAAAAAAAAACGCCTAAATCGAATAAGTGGTTCTCGAGTGATACGCGTACTAATGGACAGACAGACAGAGAGACGTTGCGTTTTATAATATATATAAATATAGATACACATACATCCGTTCATCTGTTACATTCTTAGTGGAATTTTGCAGATGTTTCGCCAAGGTTTCACTTGGCATTTTCAATGCATTACTTGGAGTATCGTGCCTTACTGATAACAGGTTACAGTAAGACGTACTCCGACGAGTCAACATTGAAAATGTCAAGTGAGACCTTGGTAAAACGTCGGCAAATTCGACCTGGAATGTAACAAATGAACGGATGTATTCTAGGACTAATTTCTTACTTCCTTCAAAGTAATTCTTTGGGTTCGTTTCTAAAACTAATTTGATAAAATGAATAAAATAAGGAAAAGAAACTAACAACCCCATTAAATACGACGACTCCACTGAACTCTTCATAAACCTTTCGGAAAAACGAAACGAGAAACAAAAAAGACGTCCTTATAAAACGTCTTGCGAGGTAGAAAAGGACGGCGATAGGGTGATTACGGCCAAGTGTCACCCCGGAGAGAGATTCCGGAGTGCAATAATTGCGAAAATCCTCTCGTCCCGCTTCGCCGTTTTGGATGAATTAAACATGCCGGAGTGCAGGAAAACAGTGGCGAAACGGCAGGAAAATCGAGGACTGTTCTTGTATTAGAACTTATTTAGTCAATATTTTGAAAGAGCATTTTCTTGAGGTGCCGTGTGCTCTTTAAGTTGTCGTCCATCAATTATTCATGGGTTTACGGCTATAATATGGAAATCAAGACCCAGTCGTTATAAGGGGTAATCCGAAGAACGCCGCCCCTACCGAAAACAGTTCGATAGGTTGATCCAGTTTGAGGCTGTACTACATGGGATGAAAAGTTCCGAGATTTTTGAAGAAAAAACAGTATTGCGAGACACCAAAATGGTCACTCGAGTCGACAAATCGCGAGTGATATGCGGATGCCAAGGAGAACAGTGGACTAGATCGTAAAAAAAAAATTCTGCGGGACATGGAATTCTGAACCAAAAACGTTCAGGAAGGCCTCGAAAAACGACACCCTCTGAAGACAGAGCTATAACAATATCCAGCATACGTAATTGCCGCCTAACCGCACCATAAATCACGGCTCAAGTAAACCTGGAGCGGCCCATCCCCATCAGGGTGACAACCGTGAAGAACAGGTTAGCAGAAGGTGGACTACACGGGAGAATTGCAGGGAGGAAACAAGTTCTTAGGCAAGTGAATAAACGTAAACGATTAGAATGGGCCTGAGAACATGAAAATTGGACATCAGAACAATGGAATTCCGTCCTTTGGAGCGACGAGTCTAAACTGGAAATTATTGGTTCAAATCGACAAGTTTACGTGCGGCGGTCAGCTAGAGAGATGATGTTGGAAGCCTGTTAGTTACCTACGGTAAAACATGGTGGATGTTCAGTAATGGTTTGGGGTTGTTTTGGCAACGGTAAAGTTGGAAACACCTTTAGGATAGAAGGAATCATGCGAAAAGAACAGTAAAAAATTTACTGGGTTAGCCGTTACTTGATGGAAATTCATTATAACTTAATACAAATAAAACACTAATAATGTTTTTTTTTTTTTAATTTCCACTATATTATTATTTTTCGTGACAATTGTTTCGGCATACGTTTAAAATTCTTATCCGTCCGAAGAAGGCACAGTGTGCCGAAACAATTTTCACAAAAAATAATAATATAGTGGAAATTAAAAAAACATTATTAGTGTTTTATTTGTGTTAAGTTGAAAAGAACAGAATCAAGAAATTTTGCTAACTCAAATGCTTCCTTCTGGAAGAGATATATTTCAGGGGAAATTTATTTTTCATCATAACCATGACACCTAAGAAAAAACAGTATTAATGACAAAAAAATCGATTTTATTCGTCCTTCAAGAGCGACACACTTATTCCAGATTTAGATACTTTTCATATGGTACGATGTGCCGACTTCTCTAAAATAAACCTCAGTTTCCCATTCGATTTCTTCATTTGAGCCAAATCTCTCTCTGGAGCCAGTAAGATTCAAACAACGGTAAAAAAAGGAATGGATTCGAACTCAAGACATCGGCGTTTGCAATCAGGAGCTATGCCGTTGAGCTACGAAGTATACGTTGTTAAAACTACATTTTAAACTTTGAAAGAAGAGGGCTTTTCCCACCATACTCGTAGCGCTTGTGCACAACGTGCCCAGTATTTAGAGAGAGATAAAAAGGGTCGTTTTCTGTCTCGCACTCTACATGATACCTCCACTTACGAGCGTTAGTAACATAGAAGTATTAAATATATGGTCAAGGGGAAGTTTGTGTTGTACGGTTAGTACTTGTAAAAATATATGTGGTATCTCTAAACAAGTTAGTTTTTTTAGATTTCCCAAAGTTAAATGGAGAAACACTTAATGACATAAAATATGCTGACGATACAGTAGTACTCGCTAGCAGCATAGATGAGCTAGATAGCTTGATGGAAAGGTTCCAAAGAACAAGTGAAGATTATGGGCTAAGCCTAAACCTCGCGAAAACCAAATGGATGCTTATAAGTAAAAACCAACAACCAGCAAAACAATTAATAGTAAACAACCAGAGAATTGAACACGTAGAATCTTACACCTATTAACTCAGGATGGGACCAGGCAACAGAAATACGTGTCAGAATAGAAAGAGCAACAGCATCGATTAATAGTATGAAGAGCATAGTTATCTCCAATGGTGTAACCCTACCTCTTAAAATCAGACTGCTCCAATGTTATATATTTCCGGTACTGTTGTACGGAGTAGAATCGTGGACACGAAACGCTCATGAAAAAGTTTGAAGCCTTTAAAATGTGGGTGTGCAGACGTATCCTGAGAATATCTTGGACGGACCACATCACTAACGAGGAAATACTGCGTCGGATTGGTTAGGAAAGAGAGGTGGGAATAACTATTAAGAGAATAAAGCTGGAATACCTCGGACATCTTATGAGGCACAGTAAATATCGGACACTTCCGTTAATAATCCAAGGAAAGATAGACAGCAGGAGGGTACCCGGGAGAAGAAGATACTCTTGGCTCCAGAACTTGCGCCACTGGTTTGGCATGTCATCTGCCCAACTGTTCAGATCTGCCACAAATAGAATCAGAATATACATGTTAATAGCCAACGTTCGCAACGGACAAGGCATGTGAAGAAGAAGAAAGATCCTATAAGGTAATCTATTCATAATTCTTTATTTCTATTACGCAATATATTATGTAACTAGCCGGGCTCGCGGCTCCGCTCGCGTGGACTTGATTCACCACTATTGTCACTGCTTATTCCTTAATTTACCCAACGTAATAAAATATCTCCCATTATTTCCCCTTATCTCTCAATATTTCTCCTTATCTCCCGTTATCTCTACATAATTTCGATTATCTAGGCTTAACTCTGCTCATCTCCCATTATTTCTCCTTATCTCCCATTATCTAGGCTTATCTCGCTTATCTCTCAATATTTCTCCTTATCTCCCATTATTTCTTCTTACCTCCCATTATCTCACCATAACTCCCATTATCTAAACTTATCTTTGCTTATCTCCCATTATTTCTCCTTATCTCCCATTATTTATATTTATCTCCCATTATCTCACCTTATCTCCCATTATCGAGCCTTATCTCGACTTATCTCCCATTATTTCTCCTTATCTCCCATTATCTAGTCTTATATCGAATTATATAGAACATTTGTTTTAAATTTATAAAAACACGTACATCGGATAAGTGGTTCTCAAGTGATAAGCGCACTAACGCACAGACAGACAGACAGAAAGACGTTGCATTTTATATATATTCTAGATAGAAGATTATAGATAACCTGGCCAGAGAGCAAATGTATGAATTAAAAAAAAAACACGTATATCGAATAAGGGGTTCTCGAGTGATAAGCGCACTAACGGACCGACACACAGACAGAGACACGTTGCATTTTATATATATTATATTCTCTGCTAAATGATATTGTTCCATATTTAATGCTTTAGGCAGTGTATTGCAAGAGAACGCGCTAGCGGCAAACTTTTCTCCGACTTGATTCTCTATTATCGTCACTGCTTATTCCTTATGTCACCTAACGTAATAAAATATATCCTATAACCTGGCCAGAGAACATATGTATGTTTAACAAAAAAGCACGTAAATCGGATAAGTGGTTCTCCAGTGATAAGCGCACTAACGGACAGACAGACAAACAGAGAGACGTTGCATTTTATATATATTATAGATATTCTTTGCTACATGATATTGTTCCATATTTAATGGTTTAGCATGTTTAAAAAAAAAGCACGTAAATCGGATAAGTGGTTCTCCAGTGATAAGCGCACAAACGGACAAACAGACAGATATACGTTACATTTTATATATATTATAGATGTAATAAAATATATATCTATAACCTGGTCAGAGAACATATGTATGAATTTAAAAAATCACGTAAATCGGATAAGTGGATCTCCAGGGATAAGCGCACTAATGGACAGACAGACAGACAGAGAGACGTTGCATTTTATATATATTATAGATATAGATTATTATTATTATTATTATTATGTAACCTGGCCAAAGAATATATGTATGAATTTAAAAAAAAGACACATAAATCCAGGTGTCAATTTGGATATTAAAAACTATATAACACATATAGAAAAAAAAAAAGTAGTCTGCATTTCAAAAATTCAATGTTTCTCAATGACCTCTAGAATCGATTGCAAAATAATGCTTATCCAGTCATCAATTTGAGAAATGAAGTTGGAATCCCATTAAATGAAGAAAGTAAGTATATCCATAAATAACAATCACTATTTTACATGATCCAATCAGAAGATAATGAATGTATGTCTCTAGATCCCAACGATAAAGTTGTCGCTAATGTTTCGAACACACCAAATCACCTTCGCTAACCGAATTTTCACAACTCAATCTGGGCATGCAAAAATAGTATTCTCCAGCACGAAGGAGTTTGAATAAATTAGTGCAAAAATTTAATTTTTTGGTATAAGTAGTATATAGGCACGAAAAGTCATTAGTTGTATGCAAATTATTATATTAGATTTAACCAATGATAAAATGGAGCAAAAAGTGTGTTCATTTCAAGTTCAGAAGAAAGACGATCTCATCTTAAAATGATAATTATAATTATTTTCAATCTCTCCAGATTACTGGGATTCGCTGAAATATAAGGAACATGATTGGTGCGCTCTGGACGCCCAAATTAGGTGGTTACACAGGAAAACATAAAAAAATGCACAAAATTGTTTTGGATAACCGCAAAGTGAAATTACGTGAGATAGCTGACAACAGCTAAAGATAACAAAACAACGAAGGTGTTGGTCATATTTTTTTCATGCATGACACAATTGGGCAGTCAATAGCGAATATTATATAAAGTTATTGGGGCGTTTGAAGGCAACAATCGCAAAAAAACGGCCCCAAATGAACAAGGAAAAAGTGCTCTTTTATCAAAACAATGCTCCATATCACAAGTTAATCGTTACGAGGGCAAAATTGCAGGAATTGAAGTTAGAATTGCTTCCTCATCCACCGTATTCTCCAGATTTGGCCCCCAGTGACTATTATCTATTTGCAGACCTCAAAAAAATGCTTGCCAATGAAGAAGTTATCGTCGATTCTGAGGCCTATTTTGAAGGGAAAGACAAATCCTTCTACAAGAAAGGTATAGAAATGTTAGAAAAGCGTTGTATCGATTGTATCGCTCTTGAACGAAACTGTATTGATGAATTAAGTCGAATTTTACAAAAAAAAATGAGTTTTAAGTAGCTAGATCAAAAACTTTTCAGCCTACATGTTATATTAGATTTAACCGATGATAAAATGGAGCAAAAATTGTTCACTTCACTTCATTTTTAAGTTCAATAGAAAGACGATCTCATCTTAAAATAATAAATATTATTCTTTTCAATCTTTCGAGATTACTGGGATTAGTAGCATCATTGTTGACATTATACGCGTCAAGCTGAAGATGTGCAGAGATATATTCTCAACACAATGGAAAATATCTCTAATAGTTGAGAAATATAAATTCAACAATGAGATATTTAAATGAATAACGTGCAAAAATCGTTGAAGCCAAACGTCCTTTTTCCTTATATTTTTTGCCTTTTTCCCTGTTTTTTATATATCTGTTTTAATAAGAAAGTTAAAAAAAACTTTTCTCGTTTAATTCTTCCTTTCAATCAGCAAAATCGATTTTTATTCTACAGAATAGGATTTTTCTTGAAAGAAGGAATTTGAATATTTCAAAAACTCGCGGGCGTCATTCCAGCAATATGGCGACAGGTCATGTGATCATTACAAACTCGAACCCCGAGCCGGACTGTGATACTGTGTTTTATGTTTACTGTGTCTTCACGATGTCAGCTATCTCTTTCACTTTGCGGTCATTCAGGACAATACGAAGGATTTTTTTTTGTGTTTTTTGAAGTCCGGAACGTGGAGTTTGTACGACCATATTTAAGTTCCTAAACCATCTACATATAGTTGCTTTCGACGGAGCAGATGTGCCATAGCACTTCTCAACCTATTCTTGGGTTCGGGCTGTTTTTTTTTTCCAATCAAAAGGCAATGTTTAATCAACATACGAAATTCTTTTTGTTCCATCGTTTTGCAAAAACCAAAAGTAGCTTTCAAACAGCTGTAACTGGCAAAATAGTAGACAAAATATCAGGAAAATTTTACACGAATGTTCTGAGAGTTGACACTAACTGAAAATTATATGGTTTTTGCTTGTGCTGCCATCTCTCGGAAGGTCTTGGGACTTTTCACGCCATGTAGTAGTTGGTTGTTTTCTTTAATTAACAAGACGTTATTCATTAGGATTACGTAGTAACACAGTAAACTCCCGTAATGAAAATGGAGGGTATTTAGCCACTCATATTTGTGCACTAGCATACAATCTGTCAAATAAGAACGTGTCCGCGATAATTCATTTCTGGTAGATGCAATTCTAGCGCTTCAACAAAAAATCGGTAGAGGGAACCTTTCTTTAGGACGCATTTTAGTGAAAGTATCAGGCGATTCCGAACTTTCGTCGAAATCACGTAAAATCCAAAATGAATCACTTGTTTGCGAGTCGGTTTGAAATAGTCTTTTTTTGTTCCCATCCAAAGGGGCCTAAAATGACTCATTTCACGACAGCTAAATACACTACCGTCAGAAAGTATTTGCCACCTAGAAATTTCAATGTAACTGCCAAAATTTAATACCTAATTAAACCCTTTTATTATATTAGGTAAATTTAATTGTTCTTAACAAGTGTCCATCATAAAATTGTTTAGATAAGCCTTTTTGGTGAAATCACAAATTAAAAACCAATTAGAACAGATTTCCAAGTTTTGCATGATAATCGTTTTGAGGCGATTTCCGAGAATTCCAGCTGAAGTAAGAACTCATTTCAAGTTTCTAGGGATTATGGAAATTCCTAGTGAGATTTTATGATAAAAACTATGCTATAAAAACTATTGCCCTTTTGGAAATTAACCATTCGCAAACAGTACTTTGTCATTGATACAGGCTCAATTGTTTTGTGAAAATGCCAAAAACGAAAGAAGTTTCCGTTGAAAATCGGGCTCTGATAATTGCGAGACATCAAAATAGTCACTGGAGTTGACAAATCGCGATATGCGGATGCCAAGGAGGACGATAGCCTACATCATAAAAAAATTTTCTGAGGGACAAAGTACAGGAAGGCCTCGAAAAACGACTCCCGCTGAAGACAGAGCTATAACAATGTCCAGCAGACGTAATCGCCGCCTAACGGCACCAGAAATCACGGCTCAAGTAAACTTGGAGCGGCCCATCCCCACAGCGTGACAACCGTGAAGAACAGGTTAGCAGAAGGTGGACTACACGGGAGAGTTGCAATGAGGAAACCACTTCTTAGGCAAGTGAATAAACGTAAACGATTAGAATGGGCCCGAGAACATGAAAATTGGACATCAGAACAATAGAATTCCGTTCTTTGGAGCGACGAATCTAAATTCGAAATTTTCGGTTCAAATCGACGAGTTTACGTGCGGTGGTCAGCTGGAGAGAGGATGTTGGAAGCATGTCAGTTGCCTACAGTAAAACATAGTGGAGGTTCAGTAGTGATTTGGGGTTGTTTTGGCAACGGTAAAGTTGGAATAATCTTTAGGATAGAAGCAATCATGCGAAAAGAACTGTATCAAGAAATTTTGCTAACTTAAATACTTCCGTCTAGAAGAGATATTTTTCAGGAAAATTTATTTTTCAGCATGACAACGACCCTAAACATTCTGCTAAACAAATTAGAGAACTTTTGGACCAATGGAAATCCGATGACGTCCTGGAAATGATGACTTGGCTTCTACAATCACCCGACTTGAACCCCATCGAACTGCTGTGGGACCATTTGGACAGGTGTGTTCGAAAGCTCAATCCAACATCAGAAAATCACTTGTAAGAACTTTTATAAGCAGAATGGGTTAAAATAACCGAGGAAATTCTGAAGAAACTACTGAACAGAATGCCGAAACTTTGTAAAGCAGTAATTAAAAACAAAGGAGGTCACATAGATGAGAAAAATCCTGGAAAATCATGAATATTTTTTCTGATTTTCTAAACTGTAAATAATGTGAAAATAAATAATAATTCAATAAAATTTAAAAAAATCTGGGTTTTTGTTGACTTGGGACTGAAACAACTAGGTGGGCAAATACTCTCTGACGTAGTGTATATTAAAAAGTCGGTACCGTTTATGAAAAAGTGGGTAAATCATTTTAGCAGGATGAAAAATGTCGACGACTTGCCAAAACGTGAATCGGTAGGCAAAGTCACTCCGAAAGTCGAAAAACAATCGTGTCTTGGTTTTCATGGAACCCGAAATTGAGAAATCTGGTTTGAATGTGTCCCATGAGACCCTTCGACAACAACTTCGTGCTCATGATGTCAAATTCCAAAGCACGTTGAAGAAACCTTTGCTGGGCGAAAAATACGTCGCGAAGTGACTAGCTTGAGCCCACGATAAGATACTAGATTGACCCTCATAATCGCCGGACGTTAAACCTATTGAAAACGTTTGATCCCTTGTAAAGATAAAGCTCAGAAGAAAGACTCTTAAAACTTTGACTCAGTTGTTTGGCGAGATTCGAACAATTTGGAGATCATTGTAGAAAATCTCGTCGACAGTATGCCTCGAAGATGCCAAGCGATTATTGATGCAGGTGGCGATTGGACAACTTTCTAAGGTACATGCGCCGTTGTTAGCACACCAAAGAATACATTTATGACAAAAAATGTTTTCGAAACACATTTTTTCAAGAATGCGAGCGGTCATGTTCTTACTTGACAGTCTGTACTTAAATTAATTTTTCGAAGCAGCTTTTCGCCCATCAGGCTCATAAGCATGTAGTCCTCGTATTACTGCAACCTAAACAGCACGCAGATATTTAATTCTAATTTTTGTGTTATAAGTTACACCTACAAATATACGGTAACTCTTAGAGACATGACTGGATCGGGCCGTAGCGCTAGTAACTTTTAACAAGAGCATATTTCATATATGCGACGTTATTTAACTTAGTTTTAGAGAGGATAATAAAAGAGAGCAGCCTAGAGGCTAACGGTACAATTTTTAATAAGGAGCACAAGTGTATAGCATATGCGGATGACTTGACGTTCCTAGCAAAGTCTAGCAGAGAACTGGTAAAGAGAACGAAAAGACTAATAAGAGAGGCAAGTAAGTATGGTTTAGAAATCAAATCTGAGAAAACGAAGTATATGATAGCAGGAAGCACAGAAACTAAGAAAGAAAAAGAACTTACGAAGCTGGTTTGAAAAGTCCGTGCAAAAATAAAAACTACTTATGTGTTTGGGGTAAACCTTTTTTATTTTTCGACATAGTCTCCTTTTAGGCTTATACACTTCGTCCAACGATGTTCTAGTTTGTTGATCCCTTCCGAATAATAGGATTTGTCCAAGTCTGCAAAATATCCATTAGTGTCTGCAATCACCTCCTCGTTTGAATAAAATCTTTGTCCCGCTAGCCATTTCTTCAAATTGAGGAACAAATAGTAGTCCGAGGGAGCCAAGTCTGGAGAATAGGGGGGATGTGAAACGAGTTGGAATCCTATTTCCATTAATTTTGCGACCACAACTGCTGAGGTGTGTGCTGGTGCGTTGTCGTGATGGAAAAGGACTTTCTTGTGGGCCAATCGCGGGCGTTTTTCTTGCAGCTCGGTTTTCAAACGGTCCAATAACGATGAATAATATTCACCTGTAATAGTTTTACCCTTTTCCAGATAGTCGATGAGGATTATCCCTTGCGAATCCCAAAAGACAGTCGCCATAACCTTTCCGGCCGAAGGAACGGTCTTCGCCTTTTTTGGTGCAGATTCCCCCTTGGTAACCCATTGCTTAGATTGTTGTTTGGTCTCAGGAGTATAGTAATGTATCCATGTTTCATCCACAGTGACGAAACGACGCTTAAAGTCCTCCGGATTCTTCTGGAACAGCTGCAAACCATCCTTGCAACACTTCACACGATTCCGTTTTTGGTCAAGCGTGAGCAATCGCGGCACCCATCTTGCGGATAGCTTTCTCATGTCCAAATGTTTATGCAAAATATTATGTACCCGTTCAGTCGAGATGCCCACAGCACTAGCAATCTCACGCACCTTAACTCTTCTGTCATCCATCACCATATCATGGATTTGATCAATGATTTCTGGAGTCGTAACCTCCACAGGCCGTCCAGAACGTTCAGCGTCACTTGTGCCCATATGGCCAGTCCGAAAATTTTGAAACCACTTATAAACTTTTTTTTTTTTATTGGTCTAGCACACGTGCTGCAGGGAAGTCCCTAAAGCGCTCCAGGAGCGGCACGAGTGCGGAAAAAGCGATTCACGTTGTTCTTGAATCGCTGTAAATTGTACTCGGTGGGAAACACAGCGCTGGGCAAATTATTCCAAAGGGATGACGTTCTCCATATAAAAGATTGCTTGAAAAGCGTTGTACGCGGAGTAACAAGCTGAACCTCATACGGATGCGAAGCACCAGCGCGACGTGTATTTCTAACATGCACCGCTTTGGGAGGAATTAAGCGGGCTACATCCTTCGAACACTTTCCATGAAAATACTTGTAGAACAGACTCAAGTCGCCAACCGTTCTTCGATGTTCCAGCGAATCAAGGCCGCCGTCAATTCCGGGTCCCCAATCAGACGGACCGCTCTTCTCTGAACAGAATCCAACAAATGCAGTGTATGTTTGGGAGCGGAGCCCCAAACGTGGGAGCAGTATTCCATAGTTGGTCGAATTTGGGCTTTGTAAAGAATTAACAGTTGTTGTGAGGTGTAAAGCTTTCTGGTTCTAAATAATATTCCCAACTTTTGAGAAGCTCTCCTTGCTATGCCTGCAACATGTTCATGCCAAGACATATTTGCTCCCAAACTAACGCCCAACAAATTGAGCGACGATGCTAGGGGAATGGAGTGCCCCGACATAACTATGTCGGGTTCAGCCACGTTAATTTTTTTAGAAAAAACTGCCGCTTGGGTTTTTGTAGCGTTAAATTCCACTTGGTTACTGTCACCCCAAGATAGAATTTCTTCCAAGTCTTTGTTGAGTTGAACGACCTCCTGCTGTCTGCGGACATTCGCCTGAGCAGCCGATGTCCGAGCGTTCAAGGTGAATGAAGAGACAAGCGTACTGTCATCTGCAAAGCTATAGATTGGATTCCCGGTCTTTTCCAGCAGATCGTTAATGTAAATGAGAAAGAGAGTAGGAGACAGTATGGAGCCCTGGGGCACACCAGCGTTGATAGTGAGGGTGTTAGAAAGAAATCCGTTGACCGCCACTCATAAAGAACGCTCTCTGAGGAAACATGAGAGCCACAAACAGAACCTTTCAGACATACCATAAGAGCGCAACTTAGCCAACAGTCCATCGTGCCAAACACGGTCGAATGCCTTGGATATGTCAAGAGCAACCGCTCGAGATTCTCCAAAGTGTTCAATTGCGTTGTTCCAAACATGTGTTACATAAGTCAGAAGATCTCCTGTTGATCTATGTTTACGAAAACCATATTGGTGATCGCTAATAATATTGAATCGTTCAAGATATTTTAGAAGATGCTCATTGGTAACCTTTTCCATGACTTTCGATATTATTGAAAGCAGTGCAACTGGTCGGTAGTTATTTGGCAAGGTCTTCTTACCTTTTTTAGGTATCGGCTGAACCGTGGCACATTTCCAGCAGGACGGAAATATTCCCTTTCTGTAGGATAGGTTAAAAAGTCTACAGAAAACTGGTGTTAGTTCGCTTGCACAGTTTTTGAGAACTATGGCAGGTATTCCGTCAGCGCCAGAAGCCTTCTTGGTGTCTAGCTTCATTAAAATACGCTTTATGATGCGCTATCTGAAGACAACATCGGGCATCCTTGACTGCAATATGGGAATAGTAGGTGGTGTTTTTCCTTGGAAATCGACTGTAGAATGTGAAGCAAAAAGTTCAGCCAACAAGTTCGCTCTCTCAACAGGTGTGGTTGCAATGGAATTATCTGGCCGTGTGAGTGGTGGTATGGTGGATTTGGTAAAATTTTGACTAACTACCTTAGCGACTGCCCAAAAGGACCTGGAATTGTTGGGACAAGCGAGAAGTTTGTTTCTAATTCGTTGATTGTGTGCCTCCTTGGTTTCGTCGATAATTCCCTTGCATCTGTTCCGGGCATGAACAAAGATGTTTCGATTTACGGTGTGTGGATTTTCACGCCATTGTCGGTAGGCAATATGTTTAGAAGCAACAGCTTCTTTGCATTTTCGGTCGAACCAAGGCTTGCCGTTGGAGGAGCATTTCTTCGAAAAAGGGATGTAAGCTTCCATACCAGCCAAAATAACATCGGAGACCTCCCTGGCGCAGTCAGATGGGTTATCGAATCGAAAACAAACGTCCATCCAAGGGAAAGTTCGAAAGTATTCCATGAGATCTTCCCATTTAGCAGATTTGTAGTGCCAAATCTTGCGCGGTCTAGGCGCCTCTCTGTCACTGATTGGCAGGATACTCGATGTCGAAAGCAGTTTATGGTCGGAAGAACCTAACGGCGGATTTACGGTGACCGTGTAAATCTCCGGATTGGTGGTTAAAAAAAACAGATCAAGAAGACTGGCGAACTCCCCGTCTCGATCAGGGATCCGTGTTGGTTCGTCAATAAGCTGAGTTAAGCCACAACTGATTGAGAATGATTCAGCTTCACGACCTTGTTCGTCGGTAGTATTTGAATATTTGAGCCAGTTGATATTGTGGACATTAAAGTCGCTAATCTGCTAAAAAGCTGTTCTAATCTAAGGTGCAGAGTCACCATAATGTTTATCAAGCTTCTCTTTAGTCTCCTGAGGCGTTTTGCCTTTCATAAATTAATGTTTAATCACCACACGAAATTCTTTTTCGTCCATTTCTTGAAAATCACTCGACTTCCTTGATTCACACGAATGCCAAACACAAAGAAATAGACCAATATGGCTGAAACTTGGTGTGCGTTCATTCAAGAGATGCTACTAACTAAACATGACCTCGGACTCGGACTTTGCACGGACTTTTCAAACCAGCCTCGTATATGATAGCAGGAAGCACAGAAACTAAGAAAGAAAAAGAACTTAATGTAGTGACCTATGATGGAAGAGAATATAAATTTGAGAGAGTAGACAGATTTATATATTTGGGGGTATTGCTGGAAGAAAACGGGCATGAGGCGAGCGAATTGAAGGCGCGAATAGCAAAGGGCAACCAAAAATGTGGGAGCCTGAACACTCTAATGAAATCAAAGTACGTCTCTAGAAAAACAAAACTGAGGATTTATACATCGGTCATAAGACCTACTGTCACCTATGGATGCGAAACATGGGTAATGAACAAATTGGATGAAGAGACGCTTGAGAGGTGGGAAAGAAGGATGTTGAGAATGATCTATGGAGGAAGAAATACACCGGAAGGGTGGACTAGGCGGACAAACCAGGAACTGGAAGACTTATATGACGAACCTAGAATCACATCTTTTATAAGAGCGCAAAAAATGAGAAGATTAGGACACGTACAACGTATGACAAGAGAGAGACTGCCGAAAAGGGTGCTGGCGATGAAACCTCTGGGTGCGAGAAGGAAGGGAAGGCCGAGGAGGAGATGGTTGCAACATGTTGAGGAGGATTTAAGAGCCATAGGGGTCAGAAACTGGAGGACGAAGGCGCAGAACAGAATAGAATGGAGACATACGATCCAACAATACTTGGACAACCGGATGATGGAAGAGGGAAGGAGGGAAAAGGACACAAGTTTTGCTAAGCCCTAGGCCTTCATGGCCTGTAGTGCGCTTTTATATTATATTATTATATTTCATATTTAAAATTTTGTTAAAGCCCTACCTACAAGCCCTTAAGGTCGCCGGCCAACAATGTTGCGAAATATTTACCTTTTACGTAAAGAATGATAGTCTTTGGTTAAAAAGTGCTTCCTTAAAACAATCTGACTGTCAAGTTAGTCACAAATATCTCTTGTAAATATTAGTAGTCAATTTCACATTTAACAATAACATAAGACTGTGTAACAGCGACGTAATAACTTTTATGTGGAGTTAATAAATAATGTAAAATTGATGCAGGGAAAAACTCCATCCTGGTATTCTGCCACTGAAGTCCGACGTGAATCCATCAGAGGGTAGTAAAAGTAGTTTTCGTAAAATGGCAGATCTTTCTCCAAAATAAAAGAACCTACGCTAATTTCCTTTAGAAATTTAAACTTTCCACGGCTTAAATAGGGTTAAGGTTTAGGATTTTGTAAAATTAAAAATAAGTAGTGAAGCTATAATACTAATTTCGTGTAGAAAGCATTTTATTCTCTTTGGCAGTAACGCAAATTGGCACTGACATTTGTTTATTCTAAGGCAGGGGTGCTCGAACGGTCGATCGCGATCGACAAGTCGAACGCGAGTGCTTTTTGAGTCGATCTCGAGAAAAAAAATTCCAATATAGAACTATTCACAGATTTTGTTTTAGGTAACTAAAACAAAATGTAATGAATAAACTACTAAAATTTATTCGATCCACAATTAGGCCAGAATAACCCCCTCATCACTTTCTTTTATCGTAATAACCCCCTGCTAGCGGCAAAAGGCGGCTTTATTAAAGGAACGCGCGGTACTTGCCAAAGAAAAGCCGCGTTTTTGATTCCCGCCGATTTTTCTAGAAACTTCGGGCGGCGTATTTGTCGGGAACATTCGAGACTTCGTTCGCGCCGATATAAATGTTGCGCCTGCAGGAATAGGAGTCAGTCTGAGTTGTAACTTGAAGGCGATACATCGATACAAAGTTTATTAATAAATAGTCCAAAATGAGTGCGGCGAAGAAAAGTAAAACTTATCATTTTAATAACGATTGGGAGGAAAATTTTTTCTTTTGTATGGTAAAGGATAAGTGCATTTGTCTCATTTGCCGTGCGTCGGTTGCAATACCTAAGCGTGGGAACTTAGGGAGGCTTCATAAAACGGTTCATAAAAACTATGAAAAGGATTTTCCGTCACAAAGTGAATTAAGAAAACGAAAAGTACGTGATTTGATAACTTGTTTGAAAAAAGAACAAACCATGTTCACAAAACCAGTCAAACAATCAAAAGCTGCAACGATCGCGTCATTTAAAATATCTCATATATTGGCGAAACACAAGAAACCATTTGATGATGGATTGGTTGTGAAGGAAGCATTTATTGAAGCGGGTGAGACTTTATTTGGAGATTTTAAAAATAAAACAGAGATTATGTCTGCTATTAGAGAACTTCAGGACAGTCAGGACATGGCAGATAAACTAAAACATGATATCATGGAATGTACATACTTTTCTTTACAGTTCGACGAATCCACCAATATGACAGACACTGCCCAGCTGTGTATTTTTATTCGAATGGTATTCAATGACATGTCGGCTAAGGAAGAGTTTTTTGACAATGATTCCTCTGAAAGGAAAGACACGTGGCGAAGATATATATGACGTTTTCTTCAATTTTGTAACAAACTACAAGCTACCAATATATAAACTTGTATGCATTACAACCAATGGAGCACCAGCAATGACTGGAAACGAAAACGGTTTTGTGGCATTGTGTCGAGCTAATGATGATTTCCCTTCATTTTTCTCCTTCCATTGCATTATACATCAAGTTTTTGTGTTCAAAAGTTCTAAACATGGAGGAGATTATGGGCATTGCAACAAAAATTGTGAATTCTATCCGTGCACGTAGCTTGCAACGACGGCTCTTTAAATTGCAGTTGGAAGATAGTGAGTCAGCTGAACACACTGATTTAGTTCTTCACACGCACGTCAGGTGGTTGAGTCGCGGAAAATTCCTAGAAAGGTTTCAAGAATTATTGCCCGAAATAACAGCTTTTCTGGACGAAAAAGGTGATGACACTCAGATGCTGAAAAAAACGGAAAATGGCTGACTGATTTGGCATTTTTGACAGACATCATAATGCATTTAAACACCATTAATTTGGAGCTTCAAGGTAAAGGAAAAACCATTATTGAGATGATTAGCGCAATAAACGCATTCAAAAGTAAATTGCAACTTATGATAGATCAACTGAAAAGAAAGGATCTGAAAAATTTTCCGTCTTTGAAAGCAAGGATTCCTCAGTTGAATTATGATATTTATGAGGCAGAATTATCAAATATTTTGGGCCAATTCGAAATACGTTTTTATGATTTCAGTAAATTGGCAAATATCGCATCATTTATGAGTTATCCTTTTTCGTGTAGGAATTAGCTACTGAAATAGCAAGTCAGTTTAACATGGACTCATGTTCTGTTGAAAATGAGTTAGTGCAGATTATATCAGATATACATCTCAAAGCCACAGCATCTGATACAATATTCTAGTCTTTTATATCTGAAGATAAATATCCGAATCTAAGGCAAATCGCCCTTCAACTGACGGCAATGTTTGGGTCAACTTACTTGTGCGAGTCTGCATTTTCTGAAATGAAGATAATTAAGTCAAAATATCGCAATCGACTAGCTGACGAACATATGTCATCATGCTTGCGATTAGCACTCGGTAATTACGTACCATCTTATGAAAAGTATGCTGAGGACATGCAGTGCCACGCTTCAACATCCAAAGTCACTCTTTAGTTAAGTTTAGACACTAGAACTCGTTTGTTTTGTAAGAACCAATAAACTCGCAATTTTGAATAATTATGAGTTTTTTCATTAACATTTTAGAGCAGACCTACAATTACCTTGACTAAAAAAATGCATATTGTGCGGAAAACTAATATCTATGCTACGATACACCCTACCTAGACGAAAATCCTGCATCACACTTACTTGCAGCCTCTCAGAGTCGATCGATCGTAGTCTAACAATATTGAGGTAGATCGCCAGCAGTTCAAGTTTGAGCACCCCTGTTCTAAGGATTTCAAGAATAGTAAGTTAAAACTAGGGGTTAGTGTAAAACTGTTTTTTGGGAGAGTGAAAAACAGAACGAAATATTTATTAAAAAAACAAAAGGCAAGCACAACGAGAAAATGCAAAATTTTATGGAGGGCAAAGAAGAATACCTAACTTAATCACATTTCCAAGAATATTTAACCACATCTTAAGTGAAACAACGTTGAAACAAAAGAAAATAATAATACAAAGAGGTGAAAAGTAAAGTCCGTCCATACACATAGTCAAGTGACTAACTGATTTCTATTAGTGCAAGCTGTAAAATTCAAATATGATTGAACAGATCCGTACTTTACTTAGAATTTAATTATTTTGGTTTTTGGAAAGACATTAAACAATGTTTATATCATGTTTTATTTATGTTTATTACAAACAATCTTATTATTACCAATTATTTTTATTACAAATACAAATTATTACTTTACTCATTATAATTAATTACATCATTCATTTAAAATAATATCACTATCGCTATCATTATCATTGGTTCTAATTATTAGTTTTTCTATATTATTTGCAATATGGATATACGATTTTTCAACTTTTTCAACATGTATGACTGAGTTCGCCCAACTCTGTAGAGATATGTTATATTAAAAACTTAGGTTTCCATAAGTTTTAGTACACTGGAATTAACATTACGACTAATGGCAGATTTCAATTGATACGAAATATGCTCTATAGCAGGGGTCGGCAACCTTTTAACTAAGGGGTGCCAGTTTTCATCCATACTCGTCCTAGGACCTAGTGTGAACCCTGTGCTTGAAGTTCTTTAGAGAGTTTTCCTATATCCAGTTCATGTCTGGTTATTTTCAGTGTCACACATGCTTCCGAGTTGTTTGTTGTCAGCCTGCTTCGGTACGGGTTTAAAATCATTCTCATATAGGAAAAAAGTTGTTCACAGATATAGGATGATCCGAAAGCTGTAGCATGGCAAACGCTACTTTCTTAAGACAAATAAATTTATCTGGTAAACTCATCCAACAACTGAGTATCTGAATGGTTCTGGCAGTCACCTTCTAATGCCCTTCTTAATTCTACAAATTTCGTGTTCCATAACTCGGAGCTTTTAAATTCAATGTATTGAAGATCAAAATCATTAATGTCCATCCATGAGAAAAGAGATATGTCAAAGCAACTGCTGGAAAAATCCATTACATCTGGTTTGATTAAAAAGGCGAACATAGAACCATGTTTATCAAAATCCTGACCCCTCTCGATAAACTCCTCTTTTAAATTAGTCATATATTTAAGAATTTCGTCTATTAGTGCACCATCGTCGACACTGGATATATAAGTTTTTAAATTTGGAAAATATTTATATAGTTTTTTTGTAGTAATATCGCTGATAAATAAATCTATTTTTAATTTGAATGATTTCCAGAATTCGTATAAATCCAGAACTGTTTTGCCTGAACCTTGTAACTTTAAATTGAGTTCAATGAGATGGTTTGTAATATCAGTAAGAAACATTAACATACAGATCCAGTTCTTATCTTCTAGTTCAGGATAAGCATCCACTTGATTTTTTTCCAACAAAAACGATTTAATTTCGCCCAGACATTGCACAAATCTAGATAGTACTTACCACGGCTGAGCCAGCGCACATTATTGTGCAATGGTATATCTGAATATGCACTTTCTAATTCCTGCAGAAACGCCTTAAATTGTCTATGGATCAGTGAAGAACGACCGACAATGTAGTTAACTATTTTAACCACCCTATCCATCACGCATTTTAAACTTCCAGCGGAGATTTTAGCGCACAAACTCTCTTGGTGAATTATGCAATGAAAATTCAAAACTGATAGACCCATGCGTTCAATAAGAAGGGAAACAAATCCTTTATGTCTCCCAATCATAGCAGGAGCGCCATCTGTCGTTACGAAAAAAAATTTATTTAAATCAATGTTCCGCTTTTCAAAATGTTTAACAAATTCTGAAAATATATCCTCTCCTCTTGTAGTTCCCTGCAATGGGAGCAGACAAATCAGCTCTTCATACACAATGCCATCATCGAAGTATCGCGCAACGATTGCCAGACGGGCAATGCCATTAATATCGACACTTTCATCCAATGCTACACTAAAACAAAACTCCGTTTGATAGTGTCTCTTTGCTGTTTTTGGGACATTTTGTGTCATTTCGGTAATTCGTCTCTCGATGGTCCGCGCTGATGCCGGTATATCCCTAATCCTGGCCAATATTGTATCCTTATTGGGCAAGTCGTCGAATAAAATCTCGCCAGTACTCAAAAAAACGTTTGCTTCATAAATTCTCCGTCAGTGAACGGCCTACCCTTTTGTACCAACGATTGTGCAATTTTGAAACTGCATTCAGTTACCTGATTTTTTCCTTGGAAAACTTTGCTAAAGAATGTTGACTGTTTCTCGTATTGTTTACTTGCTCTTTGTATTGCCTCCCTTTTATTAGCGTTATCTTTAAATGACGATTCATGTTTTATCTGGAAATGTCGTAGAACACTAGATGTCCGGAAAACTACGCTTCCCGACATAGGACACAAATGGCCCGATCGTTTTGCTGTACAAAACCGTAATCTGTTGTCCATGAAGTTTGAAATGATCGAACGTCTACCTTCTGTTTCTTCGCGGCCATAACGCAACGTAATTTTAATTTTTAAACTTTTTGACGACTATTGACTGGAACGGATGTTACTTCTGTACTAAATGATTCAAACGTGTAGCCGCTTGCTATATATAGAAAAATAATGTTTCCAGAAAATTCCAATAATTACGTTTATTAAATTTCTTAGAACAAAAATTATTATCTACAGCGCGCCCATTGCAATCAAAGGGCCGCCTAGAAGTAAAATCTAACAAAAACTAAAGTTCGGCAATATAAAAAGAGTTGCGGCACGCGTCGGAACGATTGAAGTCAAGTCAAACAGAAACCGCCTTATAGCGGCTCTTTTGATCTGAATTGAGGACCTTTATTTGTGTTTTTGCCTAGGCTTATATTTTGAGGCTTGCCGTCTTTAATACTTGCCGAAATTAAAGCCAAACCAATGCATTCAGTAAAATTATAAATTACAAAATATATATTTTGTAGTTTTTGGTAATAATACCTAGTGACCTATATTATATATGGTTATTGTTTGTATCGTTAAAGTAATACTGTCTTCGATTATTTACTTAATTTCGAAACATGTCACAGATTACAGAATTATTGTGTAAACTCTGAATAGGTACGCGTGCCATTCAAAATTGCTTGGCGTGCCAGAGATGGCACGCGTGCCATAGGTTGCCGACCCCTGCTCTATAGGATTAAAAATACAATGGTATGGTGGAATCCTTAAAACTGTATGCCCAATATCCTTTGCATAATTGTCACAGACCTATTCCTCTTTTATGTTTAAACTTTTCAAAATTTCTATCAATTGCTGTTTGGTATAAACTTCGTGGAAATAAATGTCATTATCGTACGTGTAGTTTTTAATTGTTGCTTTTGTATCGTTTGAGCAGGGAGCTTTGATTAATTGCCTACTATGATAGCTTGCGTTGTCCATCACAGTTACACTATGTGGAGGTATGTTCGGAATTAGCTTGTTTTTGAACCAATTTTCAAATAATTCGGCAGTGGTGTCCTCATGGTAATCACGAAAATAATCTTTCATGTTCTTTGCAGAGAGGGAGAGTGCCTTCGGAATCCATCCGTCTTTCGATCCAGCATGCAAAATCGTAATCCTTTTACCTCTGTTTGATGGTGCTTTTGTTTTACAGTTATCACTTGAGTTAACCCAACCCCTTTCCGGAGTATCGTATATGTCGAACCATGTTTCACCCAAGTAAATAATTGGCCTTTGCTCGTCTCTGTAAAACCTTATTTTTTCTAAATATTCCAGTCGCCATTCCTGAATTCTCTTGGACTCCATTAAAACTTGTCTTTTATTAAGTTTTTTAAATCTGAAACTCATGTGTTGAATACGCTTCCATAATGTTGTCCTACTACATTTAATCACGGTTTCATCTCTTTCAAGCATTTTCATTAAATTAACCACTTTGTTCCTCCTATATCTTGTAAATTTAACGCCGTATTATATCTTGATCACTTCCATCTATTCATACCATATACCATAAACTGAGAACAACGAATATTCAGTTCAAGTCCGAGCTTTCTTTTCTACCCTCTTAAGTATTTGTAGTAATTTCGTTTCGCTCCCAGCTAAAAGAACAGTGTCATCTGCAAATCTCAAATTACTAATCATTTTACTGTTAATTGATATCGCTCCTTGCCAATCATCCAAAGCCCTTCGCATGATATATTCGCCATGTACAGTCCCTGGCCAAATTATTAGACGCACTGTATTTTTTTTTTAGTAATTTTATGTTTCTTAAGAGTTTTTATGCAATAATGGTATATTTAAACTACAATATTATTGATTTTTATTTAAAAGAATTGTTGTAGACTACATATTTGTATTTATTTTTAACATATGGCAACACTGTGTTGACAAAGTGATACATGAACGTAAACAAGTACAAACCTGTATCAGTCGCGATCGGAATCGAGTCAGGTACGGACGTGTTTCTGTGGCTTTATGGACTGTGATTGTTTGTTTAACAGTTTTATACTACTCAGTTATTAGTTTATTTTGTATGCAGTGTTTTAAAAAAGTAATTGGACTATTTTCATTATGGGTAGAAAAGGCGATCTTTCACCACGTAAAAAAGCTGAAGTGAAGGCCCTTGTGATTGCGAAAACATTTACAAACCGAGAAATATCACGAAGATTGGAGGTTTCTGAAGCTAGTGTATGACGCATAAAAAAGAAAATTGAGTCAGGGAAGGAATTAAGCCCGAAAAGAAAGAAAAGATGCGGTAGAAAACCAATTTTCACTCCACGGTCAGAGAGATGTTTGAAGAAAATTTGTGTAGAAAACAGATTTGCTACCACAAAGGTAATAAAATCACAACTCCAGGATGCTAGCGTAAATGCTTCTGAGCGTACTGTTCGAAGAAAATTGAAAGAATTAGATTTTAAGGCCTGTCGCCCCGCCAGGAAACCCAAGTTAACAGCTGCAATGAAAGCAAAGCGCCTGAAGTGGGCCAAACAATGGCAAGACAAAGATGTGGACTTCTGGAGATCGGTAAGATACAGCAATTTAATCAATAATTGATACATTATTATCATTTTCAGTTAAATAAAGCAAATAAACATGGAAGTTTATATATTTTTCCTATTTTTGACAGGTCTGCTTCAGTGACGAAAGCACATTCGAAATTTTGCAGAATAAAGCTGAGTATGTGCGTCGTCGTCATGGAGAAAAGTTTCATCCTGATTGTGTCGTCCCGACGGTTAAACATCCCACCAAAGTGATGATTTGGTCAGTCATCAGCGGCAAGGGCACTGGACGTCTGTACGTCGTCGTCAAAGGAATAATGAGGCAAGATCAGTACAAAGAAGTATTACAAAATCGGTTGATTCCGCAGCTCAGAGAATGGTTTCCAAATGGGGAACCATTCACTTTCATGCAAGGTGGAGCTCCCTGCCACACTGCTCAGTCTGTTAAAGCTTTTTTGGCAGAAAAAAATATCCCTCTGTTGGATTGGCCGGGTAATAGCCCTGATATGAACCCCATTGAAAATGTGTGGGAGCTGATGAAAAGAGAAGTGGCTAAAGATGTGATTACCAACAAAACCCAGCTCCTAGAAAAGATTATTCATGTGTGGAATCATCATCCTCAAATGCAGGAGACAGTACAATCTTGCATTGATAGCATGCCGCGCAGAATTAAAGCTTTGATAGCGGCTAAAGATGGCTCAACTAAATATTGACTTTTACTAACATTAATTTCACTTTTCTTTAAAACTTAATAAACTTATGCTTTTCTAAATTAATGCTGTTTTATTTATGTCAAATAAATAGGTAATTGATTGGATAATATAAAAATAAAAAACAAATCAATTTAAAATAATAAAACGGTACAATATCACTCGGTAATTAATATTTTACATGAAATCTTGCAGTGCGTCTAATAATTTGGCCAGGGACTGTATATTGAAAAGTTTGGGAGATAGTATGCAACCTTGTCTTACACCACAGTGAGGTTGAAATTTCTCTCAGATTTTGTATCATTAACAATAACATGGCACTTGGTATTGGTGTACAGACTTTTAATTGGACTTGCAAGATGGATAGGAACTCCCATTTCATTAAGTACCGACCAGAGCTTTGCCCTTTATCTTATCAAACGCTTTTCGATAGTCTAAAAAGCATAAATAGAAAGAGTTGTTAAATTCACTCGCTTTTTCAATTATTTGGCGAATGTTTAATAGTTGATCTCTGGTTCCCCGACCTCTTGAAAAGCCGGCTTGCTCTGGTGGGATTTGTGGTTGAATGTACGAACCCTCATTAATAATTTGCACAAGGACTGGCAAAATTAGTGTGCGATAGTTATCACAATTTGTAATAGATCCTTTTTTACGACGAATTTTCATAGAACGTCTGGTCCAGTTTGCTGTCCATTGTTGAGAATGCCAGATTTTGTGGCATAATTTATAGATCACTTCGATGCTCAGCTCTTCCGTGACTTGTATTACTTCTCAGGTAATCCCGTAGGATCTGGAGATTTAAATAGTTTCTTTTTCCTTAAAGCTCTTTCAACTGCGCTTTGCTGCTATTAGACATAGCAAGTTGAAATTTGTTCATTGGATTCTAAATATGATGTTACTAATATTACAAATTCGTTTTTATCTTTCTACAGCTGTAATTTTCTTCTTTCTTTCGCCCGTAGTAAAGAAGGTGTGCCAGTTCATAAAGGAAAAGTTGAAAAACTGGTCCAGCCGTCCAAACATTTTTTTTTAAACAGAAGCAAATATTTTTCCGCCATCCACTTGTACTGATAACTAGTTAGTCTAGACCACTTTCCATTATAAAAAAAATGCGGCTTGGCATTTAGCAAAGTTTAGTGGGCCAGATTTTATTGTGCAATTTATAGTCAAATTTTTAAAGATGATATCGCAGACAAAAATTGTGAATTTGGTCAAATCTAATATCGATCAATGATCTAGTCGGACAAGTAAGTAAAATGTTTTGAAATCCTCAATTAACTTTGCAGAAAGGTTTGGATAAAAGATATGAAACTATTCACCCTCATCTCCGGGCTAACGATTTGAAATGAGAAATCATTACTGAGCGAAAAACAAAGAGAAACGACTCACGTGGGCAGAGGAAAACATAGGTCGAAACTGGAACGATGTAATTTTTTCCAATGAAGTTTCATTTTGGAGTTATGTTGTAACCTCACCAGTCTGGTCAATTTTCACTAACCGATTGGTTCAGATAAAACAACAAACAATAGATGCCCTGGAGAAGATCAAATCGCTGTAGAAATGCTGAAACTTGGTGGTAAATCTCTGAAAGATGCATTGAAAGTCCTACTAAATAAATGTCTCTATGAAGGAAAAATACCAACAAAATAGTGCAATTCGGAAGTTATACTTCTCTTTAAGAAAGGCTATAATACTGATATCGAAAATTATCGACCCATATCTCTTCTGTTGTACTTATATAAGCTCTTCACTAAAATCCTAACAAATTGCCTAACATCAAAACTAGATTTTTATCAACCTGTGGAACAGGCGGGCTTCAGAATGGAATTTAGCAAGATGGACTACCTCTATACAGTATGTACTGTAATAAAGAAATGCACAGAATATAAGGTACCAATACTTCATTGATTTTCATAAAACATTTGATACTGTTGAAATCTCGTCAGTTCTAAAATCCCTAGCAAATGCAAGAATAGATTCCAGATATATAAAAATAATAGAGAACATCTATAAAGAAGCATATATTCATATTAAAATTGACGAAAAAACTGCCACTAACATATCATTAGAGGAGTGCGACAAGGAGATAATATCTTCCCTAAATTATTTACGATGGCTCTTGAACACGTTTTAAAGGCATTAAATTGGGATGAGAAGGGCATCAATATCGACGGTACTAGACTAAGTCACCTTAGGTTTGCAGACGACATAGTAGTGATAGCTAATAACACCTATTTAGGTCACACTATTAAGATCGGAGAGGAGAACCAGCATGCCGAAATTACCAGGCGAATAAGGCTGGCATGGGCAGTTTTTGGGAAAGTAGGATATATCTTAAAAAGTACTACAATACCTATAAATCTACAAGTCTACAATTCCTCTCTTCTATCGGTCAGCACATATGGCCTAAAAAACTAAAGCATTTGTAAAAAAAAAGTTCGTGACTTCACAGAGAGCTATGGAGAGAAGCATGCTTCGTATCTCCCTTAGGGATACAATTCCCAATGAGCAGATAAGGAGATAAGCCAAAGTCACTGACATTGACATAACTCTTGAGGCGGCAAAGATGAAGTGGCGATGGGCAGGTCGTGTGGCTAGATCATCCGGAGACCGACAGGTGTATAGGACCACGGAATGGAGACCCAGAGAAACAGGAAGAAGCGTTGGATGTTCACAAAAACGATGATTCGATGATATAAGAGTAGTAGCGGGCGAGCAGTGGTTTAAGGTGGCAAAAGTCAGGGAAAAAAAATTGGAGGAGATATAATGTCCACGAATAGACATACTCAGGTTGAGAAGAAGAAGATTGGTTCAGCGCACCGTAAAACACTCTGTGGAGATCCATGTTTATAGATGTCTTTCAGAAAAAGGTTTTGGGAGATGCTCCAGATTTACAAGAGGGCATTAGTACCTACTGCGAAACGGACCTCAAACATCGGAGGAAAACGTAAATGCCATTGGAAAGCGGAGTGCGGTATCGTCACATTAAATTGGCCATCCCAGTGGCCTAATGCAAACTTAATCGAAAACGTGTAGTCATACATCAAGCAGAAGCTTCGTAATAAAAAGGTGTATACAGTGAAGCAGCTGCTACGGCAAATTCGGGCAATTTGGAAATTTTTGCCCAAAACGCGAAAAATCTCGTCGACAGTACACATTTCTTAATGAACAAAATTCACGCAAAATTTGAATTTGGCGCCATTTGTATGGCAAAGTGTTGCCAACAAAACAAAAAATACAGCGTGACAGCTGACAGTTCAGGGTTATTAAAAATGGAGCACTACACGAAAGAACAACGTGTTTTCATTGTTGAGCAATATTTTAAAAATAATGAAAGTTAGGCAGCTACAGTTCGGAATTCTTGTACAAAATATGGTCGGAATAGTGATTTAACCTCATCAACTGTGAAAGGATTAATTGAAAAATTCAGGGAGACTGGATCAATTAGTGATCTTAAACGCTCTGGCCGTCCTTCAACAAGTCGTTCGACCCAAAACATTGAAGCATTTCAAGAAGCTCTCTACAGCGTATTCTCACGAAAGATTTACATCTTCATGCTTACAAAGTTCAATTGACTCAAGAACTGAAGCCTACTGACCACGCATAACGAAGAGAGTTCGTTGAATGGATTATGGAACAAGCGGATACCGATTTTTCAAAGAAAATCATCTTCAGCGATGAGGCTCATTTCCATCTTGATGGCTTCGTTAATCGACAAAATTGTCACATGACTGTTGCGAAACAAATGCATCCACAACGTATCTGTCACTGGATGGTGCGGATTTTGGGCTGGAAGCATCATCGGACCATTCTTCTTCGAAAATGCGGTTGGCCAGGCAATAACAGTTAATGGTGATCGTTTTCGCGATATGATAATCCAGTTTTTTGTGCCTAAATTGCAAGATATGGATGTGGACGACATGTGGCTTCAACGAGACGGTGCCACATGCCATACAGCCCGAGAAACAATTCAATTACTGCATGAGTCATTTCCTGGTCGTGTAATATCCCGTTTTGCTGATCATAATTGGCCGCTCAGATCATGCGATTTAACGCCGTTGGACCTTTTTCTTTGGGGTTTTTTAAAGTCTAAGGTTTATGCCAACAAGCCCATGATCACCCACGACTTGAAGGAGGAAATTAAGCGCTGTATCAACGAAATTCAGCCACATTTATACAAAACGATCATGGAAAATTTCGACCAAAAAGTGCGTATAAGCCAGCAAAGCCGTGGAGGCCATTTACCCGATATGTTATTCCATCCATAACCCTATACTGCAGGAGTCGGCAACTAAGGGGTGCCAGTTTTCATCCATACAACATTTTGCGTGTCGACATAGGTACTTACTACAACTAAAATTAACAAAAATTAACTTAAAATATTGCTTTTAGAAGGTTTAATTACAAAAAAATTTTAACATTTAACAAATAATTTTATTATACTAGTCCTAGGACCTAGTGGGAACCCTGTGCTTGAAGTTCTTTAGAAAGTTTTCTTATATCCGGTTCATGTCTGGTTATTTTCAGTGTCACACATGCTTCCGAGTTGTCTGTTGTCAGCCTGTTTCTGTACGGGTTTAAAATCACTCTCATATGGGAAAAAAGTTGTTCACAGATATAGGATGATCCGAAAGCTGTAAGCATGGCAAACGCTACTTTCTTAAGACAAATAAATTTCTCTGGTAAACTCATCCAACAACTGAGTATCTCGTTTGAATGGTTCTGGCAGTCACCTTCTAATACCCTTCTTAATTCTACAAATTTAGTGTTCCATAACTCGGAGCTTTTAAATTCAATGTATTGAAGATCAAAATCATTAATGTCCATCCATGAGAAAAGAGATATGTCAAAGCAACTGCTGGAAAAATCCATTAAATCTGGTTTGATTAAAAAAGCGAACATAGGACCATGTTTATACAAATCCTGACCCCTCTCGATAAACTCCTCTTTTAAATTAGTCATATATTTAAGAATGATAAATAAATCTATTTTTAATTTGAATGATTTCCAGGATTCGTATAAATCCAGAACTGTTTTGCCTGAACCTTGTAACTTTAAGTTGAGTTCACTGAGATGGTTTGTAATATCAGTAAGAAGCATTAACATACAGAACCAGTTCTTATTTTCTAATTCAGGATAAGTATCCACTTGATTTTTTTTCCAACAAGAACGATTTAATTTCGCCCAGACATTGCACAAATCTAGAGAGCACTTTACTACGGCTGAGCCAGCGCACATTATTGTGCAATGGTATATCTGAATATGCATTTTCTAATTCCTGTAGAAACGCCTTAAATTGTCTATGGATCAGTGAAGAACGACCGACAATGTAGTTAAATATTTTAACCACCCTATTCCAGCGGAGATTTTAGCGCACAAACTCTCTTGGTGAATTATGCAATGAAAATTCAAAACTGATCGACCCATGCGTTCAATAAGAAGGGAAACAAATCCTTTATGTCTCTCAATCATAGCAGGAGCGCCATCTGTCGTTACGCAAAAAATTTTATTTAAATCAATATTCCGCTTTTCAAAATTTTTAACAAATTCTGAAAATATATCCTCTCCTCTTATAGTTCCCTGCAATGGGAGCAGACAAATCAGCTCTTCATACACACTGCCATCATCGAACTATTGCCAGACGGGCAATGTCATTAATATCGACCCTTTCATCCAATGCTACACTAAATACAAAACTCCGTTTGATAGCGTCTCTCTGCTGTTTTTGGACATTTTGTGTCATTTCGGTAATTCGTCTCTCGATGGTCCGCGCTGATGCCGGTATATCCCTAATCCTGGCCATTATTGTATCCTTATTGGGCAAGTCGTCGAATAAAATCTCCCCAGTACTCAAAAACGTTTACTTCATAAATTCTCCGTCAGTGAACGGCCTACCTTTTGTGCCAACGATTGTGCAATTTTGAAACTGCATTCAGGTACCTGATTTTTTCCTTGGAAAACTTTGCTAAAGAATGTTGACTGTTTCTCGTATTGTTTACTTGCTCTCTGTATTGCCTCCCTTTTAACAGCGTTATCTTTCAATGACGATTCATGTTTTATCTGGAAATGTCTTTGAACACTAGATGTCCAGAAAATTACACTTTTCCGACATAGGACACAAATGGCCCGATCGTTTTGCTGTACAAAACCGTAATCTGTTGTCCATGAAGTTTGAAATGATCGAACGTCTACCTTCTGTTTCTTCGCGGCCATAACGCAACGTAATTTTAATTTTTAAACTTTTCGACGACTATTGACTGGAACGGATGTTACTTCTATACTAAATGATCCAAACGTGTAGAGGCTTGCTATATATATAGAAAAATAATATTTCCAGAAAATTCCAATAATTACGTTTATTAAATTTCTTAGAACAAAAATTATTATCTACAACGCGCCCATTGCAATCAAAGGGCCGCCTAGAAGTTAAATCTAACAAAAACTAAAGTTCGGCAATATAAAAAGAGATGCGGCGCGCGTCGGAACGATTGAAGTCAAGTCAAACAAAAACCGCCTTATAGCGGCTCTTTTGATCTGAATTGAGGACGTTTATTTGTGTTTTTTGCCTAGGCTTATATTTTGCGACGTGCCGTCTTTAATACTTGCCGAAATTAAAGCTAAACCAATGCATTCAGTAAAATTATAAATTACAAAATATATATTTTGTAGTTTTTGGTAATAATACCTAGTGACCTATATAATATATCGTTTTTGTTTGTATCGTTTAAAGTAATACTGTCTTCGATTATTTACTTAATTTCGAAACATGTCACAGATTATAGAATTAATGTGTAAACTTTGAATAGGTACGCGTGCCATCAAAATTGCTTGGCGTGCCAGAGATGGCACGTGTGCCATAGGTTGCCGACCCCTGGTCTACGGTTTTTTTGCCAACAAGCCCACGACCACCCACGATTTGAAGGAGGAAATTAAGCGCTGTAGCAACGAAATTCAGCCACATTTATACAAAACGGTCATGAAAAATTTCGACAAAAGAGTGCGTATGTGCCAGCAAAGCCGCGGATGCCATTTACCCGATATGTTATTCCATACATAACCTTATACTGTATACTTTATGAATCAATCAAAAAAATTACAATTTTTAATTAAAAACCTGTGTTTTCTATCAAAATTACTTCTTGCGTGAATTTTGGGACACCCTTTATATTATTAGGCAAATTGTAAAACACATTGTCTATCAAGGTTCTGCCTCTAGTAGAACCAATATCGTTTACCATTTGAATAAGCTCAATGCTATTCAAATAGGTGGATAGACTATTATTAATAAATTTCAAAATTTTTTTTTTTATATACTAGATAAAATATCAAGGATAATTGTAATAATTTTCATTCAATCTACATTTTATGGACAATATTCCAGAATTTTTTCAAAAGTAGTACTCTTAGAGATAGCGTGGGAGGCTGCGACGATTTTTTGGCAATTTTTTAAAAAAATAACATAAAGAAAATTTTGCGCGAGTATTAATCATATATATTCATTTGAAACCTCACTGGATGATTATGCAATTTTTTTTTTTTTTTTCATTTTCGATTTCACCCCCCCAAAACAAACCCCTTAAGTTAAAATTTAACTTTCAAAACGACACGGCTCTGATTGGGCCATCAATTTCTATATTTGTGATAAAATTTCAACTTTCTATGTTAAATAATTTCGGAGAAAATCGGGTGTGACAGACAGACGGGCGGACGGGCGGCACACCGATGATGTTACATTTAAGTAGAAATACTATATCGTAGGGTACAAGAACAACCATCATAAGGCAGAACCAGTAAAGCATTTTTGTCTTACCGAAGACCGATACTAAATTATCTGATTTATTAACTAACTCACACAGCAACATAATAATTTAAATGGCGTACTAATAACGAACGGACAGACGGACACAGAAATAATCCCAACATGTTCTGTACAGAATATTAAAAATTGTAAAAATATCGGAGGGTGATTTTTTTTCACGAATATAATACTTCCTTTTAACGGATGAAATAAAAACAGACCTTGGGGGCGTTAGAGTCATTTATTCCAATCTTTTAACCCTCAACAATAATTATAATAATATTTATAATAATACAAGCACAAGTATTTAAAAAATAAATCCAAGTACCCTTTCACTATATATAAAATATATATAAATATTAATATTGTAATCACATAATCAATAATAATATTTTAATGATTATTATGTTAATATTTTATTTGTGTTTTGACATAGATTAATTGTTTATTTATTTATTTTTGTTTTAGCTTTTATTAGTTTTTTCTTATATACATATACAATGAAGTCTGCTTATACTGAACCCATTTATAGCGAATTTCTGGTTAAAAGGAACTGTTTTATAATTCACGAAAAAACTTCCGTAAGACCAATGCAAATTTTTATCGGTTATAACGAATCCGGTTATTACAAACTTCCGAATAAAGCGAACCAAATTTGGATGTTTAGTGTCTGTTTATAACGAACTTGCCACTCCCTGTGCTCGATGTCGCGCGACTTGATCTAGGATGATGATGATGTTTGGGGGATCGGGCGCGTCGACATCTTAGGTCATTTGGCGCCCTAATTTTCTTTTAGATTTCTATTTCCAGTTCTTTGAGATAGTTTCGAATTTTATTCTTGTTTAATTGATACGTGTTTATTATTTGCATTAGTTTAGAAGGAATATTGTGCTTTATTCTTATGTTTGCTAAATGTTCTGCTTCAAAAATATGTTTAACTGTTAGCGTAGAGTTACATCTTGTGCATAAAGGCTTTGGTTCGTTTTTCAAAAGGTAGGAGTGGGTCTGGTATATGTGACCAGTGGCCAGTCTTCTTAGCGTGGTGTTCTCAACTCTGTTCAGATTTTGCATGTGGAGTGGGAGGTACACTAGTGGTTTTATCTCCCAGAGCTTGTTATTGTTTTCTTCTAGATCCCATTCCAGTTGGAACAAATTTCTGTTTATAATAATTAGACTGTTTTGGAAGTCACTTGGGTGATTTTCCCCTGTTATGGGAATACCGTTATTAATGGCTTTCTTAGCTTCTTAATCAGCTTTGATGTTACCCTTTATCCCCATGTGGCTAGGGATCCAGCTGTAGGCAATTGTTCTATTTCTTGATTTTGCGATGTATAGAAGATCTGTGATTTGCCTTAGATATGCATAGCTAGGATTATTTGTTATGACGGCTTTCAGCGCACTTAGTGAGTCTGACACTATTAAGGAGTTTTTGTTGTCTTTAATATTAATGGCGTATCTGGTTGCTTCCTTTATTGCTAGTAATTCCGCTGTGAAGATAGTGTTGTATTGAAATAGTTTGAAGTTTTTTGAATAGTTATTGTGCACAATTGCTGCTCCAACCCCTTTTTCTGTCTTAGAACCATCCGTGTATATTATTGAGTATTTGGAGTAACACATGTGTAGTCTTTCGAGAAATTTGGATTTTATTTCAGAATGATTTAGATCCTTCACATTTGGTGTATGGAGGTGAAGGTCTACTGATGGTTTTGGTGATAACCATGGAGGGAAAGTGTGCCAGAGAGGATAGTCAAAAGCTGGTGGTGTGAGATTATGAAGAGTCATAAATTTATTTATTCTATTTGAGATTGACATATGTGGAGATACATGATTAGCTCGATGTGAGTTTGTCAAATTTAATGAATATTTTAAATGTTGCCTCTGTAGTGTCGATGTGTAAAACTTCATTAGAGATAGTTGTCTGTCTAGATGCAGTGGTGGAATGGATGATGTGCATTGGAGACTAGGGATTGGTGTAGTTCTAAATTCTCCCGTTGCCAATCTCAAGGCCCGATTTTGGATGGTATTTAATGACTTTTTGGCACTTGGACTAGCTGCGTCATATATGAGGTCTCCGTACCTTAGTTTTGAGAGTATCAATGATTTGTACAGTTTAATTAGTGAGGGGAAATCTGCTCCCCGACTTGATCTAGGAAATTCACCGAAGCTCGCTGGGAACCCCTATTCTTCTTGTTTTCGCCGCGTCGCTAGTTCGAGCGGTATTATTTTCAAGTCACTTGTTGTGTTATGCGGTTATAATGCATATTTGATCAAAGTAGCAAACTGAATGCGTAAGTTTTTATTTTAAAGTACCCAAAAACGTAAAGCGTTTACTTTAAAAGACAAACACGATATAAGGAAAATAGAGTTAAACACAGTGATGTTTGCGAACCGTTGAATTTAACTACCATGGCAGGTACCGTCACGTCAGCACCAGAAGCTTTTATCGTGTCTAACGTCATTAAAATGTGTTTTATGATACGCTGTCTGAAGAGAATATCGGGCATCCTTGACTGCACAATGGGAATAGATGATGGTGTTTTTTTTAGAAATCGACAGTAAAATGTACAGTAGAATGTCATGTCCCACATGTCAAATTCTAACTTCCTTCCCTACCCTTTACCCGCTTTATATCCTTTACTATAAATAATTGAAAATTATGAAAAAACTATAAGAAATTTAAAACTCTTTGACTCCAAGAGCTCCAGTATGTATTTATAACATTATATACAGTTATTATAAGAAATTGGAAATAATGACAAAATATTACCATTTTCAAATTTCTCAACTCCTAGAATATTGAAAAGGATATATAAAACAATATGAACTGACAAATTCCTCTTGCTCTACGGTTTCTGCCATATGGAAGGAGAGGCAAGAAATCTTATCAATCTATGATAAAAGAAACTTTAGTTGTAAAAAGGTAAGAAAATCGACACATGACCAAGTCGATAAAGGACTCCTTAAATGGTTTAGTCAAAAACGACATGAACATGTTCCTAGACTGGCTAAACTTTACAAGAAAAAGCTAGTGAATTGGGAAGAAAAAGAGAACACCAACTGTTCTAGAAGTTGGATTGAACGATTTAAAAAGCGACATAATATTAGTGGGGTAAGATAGTAGGAGAAACTGCAGGAGTGAATATGACTGTTCGGTGGCTGGCCAATGTATGGCCGGAAATTCGAGAAAGTTATGAATATGTGGACATTTTTAATGCAGATGAAACGGGTTTGTTTTACAAGATGACGCCTGATAAGACATTAAAGTTTGTCGGAGAGAATTGTGCTGGTGGAAAATTACACAGCCCCACAAAAAAAAAAGTGGGGTATACTTTTCATGCGATATATCAGATCCGTAGAATTTTTTGCCCGCTGATCACGAATCTGACGTCAGAATATCGCCATCACATCTCAATTTTTTTCTAACCTCAAAAAATAGGTAAAAATTAGTAAAAATTAACAAAAATATACTCCTAAAAAATTGATTCAAGCTTTTTCATGAATCCAAAGATGTATTAATATGTATTCGGACACGCTAAGCTAATATTCATCGGTTGGATTAAGCCATACAGTTCTGTTTTCTTTCTAACCTCAATAAATCAGACAGATATAGTGCTTCTCGAATGCAAAAACGAATTCAAATTAAAATTCAACCGATTCTTACCAAATTTGGTACACGGGGGTTTTTTGGGTTGCTGATCATGAATCTGAGGTCAAATTTGCAAAATTCAAAATGGCGGATCCAAGATGGCGGACAAAATTTTTGAAAACCAACCGATTCCTACCAAATTTGGTATACAGTTGGGGAATCCTCAAACCTGATACTCTTAAACCCTAAACCCTGAAACCTTAGACTCCCACACCCTGTAACCTCAAAAAATAGACCTCAATAACCCTGTAACTTTAAAAATGAGACCCAATAAACTCAAAACCAGGACTTTTAAACCATATACTCTCAAATAGTAGACCCTTAAGCCCTAGAATTGCGAAGGTTAGACCCGCGCCTAACTTTCCTTTTTTTGGCTGTATCTTGTTCTTTTTTCCGCGAATGACCTATTCAAAGGCTTTCTGCCCAAACGCTTTTGAGGACTTGTTTCTCTTTTTAGCGACCAGCAATAGTCCGCTAGCATATGGTCATCCCATCGTCCTTGATACCGATTTTCTATGATTTTCAGATCTTGGTGAAAACGTTCCCTTTGCTCCTCACTGTAGTCACCAAGATTATCTGGGAAATCATCGATGTGGGAATCCAGGAAATGTAATTTTAGATTCATTAAGCAACCTAATGTTTGAAAATTTTTTACCATTTTCTCGACTTGTACTTAGGACTTTTATGATTTCCCAAAAAGTTTGTTGCGACTTCTTTAAAACTAAGCCAAGCAGCTTTTTCAACTTTATTCATTTTAGTAACAAATAATGAATCTTGAAACAATTTTCTTATTTGTGGCCCGTCAAATACGCCTGCCTTAATTTTAGCTTCAGAAAATTTCGGAAATTTTTTATGCAAATATTTGAAACATGGGCCGTTTGTATCTAATGCTCTCGTGAATTGCTTCATAAGTCCAAGCTTAATGTGAACCGGGGGAATAAGAACTTTTCCTGGATCTACCAATGGTGGAAACAATACATTATTTTCACCAGGAGTGAACGATTCTCTTGTTGGCCAAATTTTTTTCTTATAATAACGTTCCCTGTCTCTGCTATTCCACAGACATTTATAACAGGGATAAAGTGTAAACCCTGACTGTTGGCCCAGCAATATTGTTACAATTTTCAGATCTCCACAAATTTTCCAGTTATGATCAGCATATTTTATTTTTATCAAAAGCTGCTTCATTTTTTCATATTGCTCTTCCATAACTGTGGAATGAGCAATCGGAATGGGAGCGTAAACGTTGGTATTATGCAGCAAAACTGCCTTAATGCTCCGTTTAGAAGAATCAATGAACAGTCTCCATTCTTCAGGATCGTATGAGTTATTTTGAAATTCATCCATTAGACCTTTTACATCGGTACAATATGAAAGTGACAATTCCTCGTCCATTGTGAAATATTTTCGAAATTCTTCATCTCTGTTTCTATAATAAGAAATCGTAGCTTCTGGCTTAAGTAAATGTCTTTTCTTTAAAAAGGAAGCAAGATGCTCTGAACCATCTTTGGATAAGCCTAAATCTCTGACTAGATCACTAAGTTCTGACTGTGATACGAGTATTGGTTCTGGTTTACGGTTGTATGGTAGAAATTCTTTATCTGTGTCACTAGTATATGATAGGTTGTCACTAGAACATTCATTAGTAACAGTGTTTGAATCTTTTTCGACAGTCTCAAGTTTTCGGCATGAACTGATAAGGTGAAATCATTTGTTTCCATAACATCAGCATTAAGTGGTTCAGGAGGCGGAATTAGTTTAGTTGGTCTTGTTACTGTCGAAACATCGTTATAAGTAATAGTGCTTTTATTTTTTCGGTTATGCCTAGATACAACATTCATACAAAAGTAGCAATCATTTTCACTGTATGGTCTATTCCATATTGCTGGTCTGGAATATTTAATCGCCTTCTTATTGATGTACAACATTATTTTGCAAGAACTGCAAATGATGTGGGGAACCCAATCTGTATCCTGGTGCTGTATTTCAATGTTAAAACAATCCTTATATAAGGTTTTAATCTTATCCGTTATCGGTGACCCCATTTTACTCAATACGTGTTGACAGTAAATATAACAAAATGAATCACTGTTTTTATCGCACTTATGAAAAGTCCTTGTACCGTGAGACCGTTTTCTTGTAGCATTATACTCTACATGAGCCAAGTCACCCACACATGAAGAGCTACGGTCGCTGGATGACGACGGCTGCGGACCCGCTTTCCTACCCTGACCAACCGCCGATACTGGGTTTCCGAGTCCCTGCATCGTAATTCTCTTTCTTCTACCTGCCATGACGGTATCTAAGCCGTTATCCAGGGACTCTGCCGGCTAGTGGAGTAACACCGTTGCCCACCGTCACCACGTGGAGGTGCCCTGGATGCAGGTAGAAGAATAAAAATCGACCGATGAATTTTCTCGGCGTTCAAAATGGCGTGAAAACATCTGCCATCTTGAATTTTGCAAATCAAACCTCAGATTCGTGATCAGCGACCCAAAAAATCCCCGTGTACCAAATTTGGTAAGGATCGGTTGAATTTTAATTTGAATTCGTTTTTGCATTCGAGAAGCACTATATCTGTCTGATTTATTAAGGTTAGAAAGAAAACAGAACCATATGGCTCAATCCAACCGATGAATATTAGCTTAGCGTGTCCGAATACATATTAATACATCTTTGGATTCATGAAAAAGCTTGAATCAATTTTTTAGGAGTATATTTTTGTTAATTTTTACTAATTTTTACCTATTTTTTGAGGTTAGAAAAAAAATTGAGATGTGATGGTGATATTCTGACGTCAGATTCGTGATCAGCGGGCAAAAATACTACGGATCTGATATATCGCATCAAAAGTATACCCCACTTTTTTTTTGTGGGGCTGTGATCAAAAGTAAGAATTACTGTGTTGGTAAGTGCAAATATATCTGGAACAGAGAAAAGAAAATTGTTGGTGATAGAAAAGACTGCCAATCCCAAGTGTTTTAAAAACAAACATTTACCAGTAAAGTACAAATTAAACAGTAAAGCCTGGACGACATTATAAATTTTTAAAAAGGAACTGATCGAATGGGACAAAGAATTAAAATTCACACAAAAAAAAAAAAAATTGATTGACAACTGTCCAGCGCATCCTCCATGCCTCCAAACACACGTGCAAAGCTTCAGCCTATGGATAAAAGTGTGACACATTCTTTAAAATGTCATTATAGAAAGATTTTATTTATGAAAATGTTAGAGACGATTGATAAAGGTAACATTTTTTTCTGTAACACTCTTGGACGCTGTAACCTTTATCCATATGGCTTGGCAAAGAGTCAGTAGAGAAACCGCTGCAAACTGTTTTAAAGCATGGCGGATTCTTAAGGAAGGAATGTAGATATGACTCAAATGATGAGCTACCGTTGACTCAGTCGATTGAAAAACATCGAGAAGATCCTACTGATGATCTAGAATTTGTTTACGATGCTGACATTCAATAAAGTACAGTGAAAATCGAGATTAAAAAGATGTTTAATCACTTTAATTCTGAAGCATATGTATGTGCTGATAATGAATTAATGACGAAAGAAATATTAACTGATGATCAAGTTGTGACATCAGTGACTTCTGGAAAGATTTTAAGCGATAATGACGACGAAGACGAGCTTGGAGAAAGAGATAATATTTATGTTCCATCCATTTCAGATATGGCTAAGAAAATGACTGAAACTCGCAATTTTTTGATATCTCGTGAAGTTCCTGAACATATATGGAGTAGTTTTTGTGACCTTGACAATTATATAAACACCATTTCTTTCCCAAGTAAAATTCTACAAACGAAAATTACTGATTTTATTGTATAAACTACGTATTTTAATGTTTTCGTTTATACTCTTATATGTACCAACATACATAATAATAACTTTAGTGTGACTTGTTTTATTTTCCTTTGAACGTTTTCATTTAATTTAATAATTATTATTATTCATTTTTCTAAGCATTAGCGCCTAATTTAAATAAAAAAGTAGTCAAAAATGATATTAGATTTTGTTTACTGTTTGTAACGAACTTCGGATATAGCGAACTAATTTTAGTGATTTTTTGGAGTTCGTTATAAACGGACTTCACTGTATATTAGGTGTTCAAATTTATTTAGTACATTTTTTGAACGCATAAGATGTTTACTTATGTAGGAACATAATACAACTAGATCAAGAAAAATACTTCTTATTATTCTCCACACGGTTTGCCACTTTTCAGGCTGTTAAGAGATTTCCTCTCTGAAAAAAAGTGATGGTTTCGAATCGATGCTTTTTTTAAAGTCCTTCAATTACAGGCGGTCAACTAAGAACGTGTCGTGCATTGTTTATTAAAAAATGTATTTATTTAAAAGTTTTTTACATCACTCGACAGTAAAAGATTGCCCTTAAAATCCTAATGATTCAGTAGTTCGGGGCATAATTTTGATGAAATTTTCTGCGTATTCTTAGGGCAAAGATTTCCAAATTGTCCGAATTTGCCGCGACAGCTGCTTCACTGAATACACCTTTTTACTGTGAAGCTTTTGCTTGACCTATGACCACACACACGAATGGGTTTGCATTGGACGACTAAAATGGCTACTTTAGTGTGACTATATCGGATGCCCCTTTCTACTGGCTACCTTTTTACTCGGATGTTTGGGGTTGTTATCCTCTTGAAGAATCCACTCCTCATTGTTATCGACAAACCACCGTTTGGCAGTAGGTACTATTGCCTTCTCGTAAATCTCAAGCATTTTTTCAGCATTCAAATTGTAGACCAAAACCTTTTTCCGAAAGTCATCCCCAAACATGCATGTACACAGGGGGTTTCACGGTGCATCGAAACCAATCGGTTAGTGGAAATTGACCAGGCTCGTAAAATGAAGCATCATCGGAAAAAATTTACATAGTTCCAGTCTCGATCTAGGTTTTCCTCTGTCGAGTCGTTTCTCTCCGTGTTTTTCACGCAGCGATGATTTCTTGATTGTACTTCACCTCTTCGAATCGGCAACCCGGAGAAGAGAATCGTTTCGTACGATATATTCTAGTTTTTCTGCTTTAGTTTTTGCGCCCTTGACGCAAAGTTAATTGAGGATTTCGGGAAAACATGTTACGTGGGCTGTGTGAAAAGTTCTCAGCCTAAAAAAGAATTTTTCTTTTTGACGTGAACTGTGTTTTATTTTTTAATATAATCTCCCGAAACTTTTATTCCAACGTTTTTCCAATAATTCAATAGCATCATTAAAGTGCGATTCCGGAAGGTCTGCAAAATATCTGTCCACGGCTGCAATAGCTTCGTCATTTGATGTAAAACCAGCTAGGAATTTTTTTAGATCTAGAAACAGATAATAGTCACAGGGAGTCAAATCTGGTGAATACGCTGGATGTTCAAGCAATTCGTACTTCAATTCGCTGAATTTTGCCATAGTCAAAACACTTGTGTGAACACGTGCATTGTATTGGTGAAAAGTGTTTCTTTTCTTCTTTAAAGCAGGTCTTTTCTCACGGGTTTTTGCATTCTAATGATCCAAAAGGTTACAATAACATTTAGAGTTAATTGTTTTACTTTTCTGAAGATAACCGATGAACAAAACACCTTGGTAGTCCTAAAAAACTGTTGCCATAACCTTTCCTGCTGATGGAACCGTCTTTGCCTTCTTTGGTGCACTTCCACCGGCTTCAACCCATTCTTTCGACTGTTCTTTTCGCTCTGGTGTATAGTGATGGATCCAAGTTTCATCAACAGTTATGAAACGACGCTTGAAATCCATTTTATTTCGCTTAAAATGATCCAAACAAGCTTGAGAAGTACGCATTCCAATGCGTTTTTCGTCAATTGTCAGCAAATGTGACATACATTTTGCACAAAGTTTTTTCATATGTAATTCTTCATGCAAAATATTTCCAATTCATTCTTTTAAAATGCCTATGGTCTCAGCTATTTCACGCACTTTCACTCGTCGATCATCTAATACCTTCTTTGTTGGACTTGTTGAATGATTTGGGGTGTTGTAGCCGTTTTTGGGCAACCTTTTGCGTGGATCATTTTTTTAAAAAAGAGCCACCCACGGCAGCTCCTGAAGAGAGTGCCTTAACTTTAGCTCCTCTAAAATTAAAATGTTGGTATAGATATGTAGACTACACTTGGTTATTTGGCCACATGGCTAAGAACACCTGAATGCAGTTTTAGATTACATCAATCAGGGACAATTAACATAAAATTTAAAATGGAAACTAAATCAGTTGGCATCCTTTCTTCTTTTTCTATGAGCCTAGCACACTTGCTGCTGCAGGGAAATCCCTAAAACGCCACAGGAGCGGCATGCGTGCGGAAAAAAAAAAAAGCGCTTCACGTTGTTCTTGAATCGCTGTAAATTGTACTCGGTCGGAAACACAGTCCAAAGGGATGAGGTTCTCCATATAAAAGACTGCTTTAAAAGGGTTATACAAGGAGTAACAAACTGAACTTCAGACGGATGTGAAGTATTAGTTTGACGTGTATTTCTAGCATGCACCGCTCTGGGAGGAATTAAGCGGGCTACATCCATCGAACACTTTCCATGAAAATACTTGTAGAATAAACTCAAGTCGCCAACAGTTCTTCGATGTTGCTGGCCAGTTCCGGGTCTCTAATCAGACGAATAGCTCTGATTATCCTCTTCAAACCACATTTCCCCCATAGCTCTCTCCTACCCCACCCATAGACTTCTATATGCATTCATACAAGAAATCTGAGTACTCAAATATCCAACTAAACAAAATATTCCTGGAGAGAATCTCTACTAACTACCCAAATCATACCCTCATCTATACAGATGGCTCAAAGACAGAAAATGGTGTAGGTGCATCATACATAGCTCCAACTGTCATCAAAATGTTCAAACTTCCCCCTTACACATCCATCTTTTCTGCCGAACTTCTTGCAATCAAGGAGGCATGCGACACGTACTCTCAATTAAATCAACGTCAAGATCTCTAATCATTTCTGACTCTTACAGTGCGCTCTCCTCCATCAAATCCAGAAATCTCGAGCACAATTATGTCCGCCAAATCTTAGATCTCTGCTACACCCGCTAAATTGAAAAATCGTTACATCTCATTCCTCTGGATACCCAGCCACTCTGGTATCAGAGGCAATGATAAAGCAGATCTATATGCAAAACGAGCCATAACGAGAGGTATTCCTGGACAGGGAGAGAACCACTTACAAGACTTCAACAACCATCTCAAACACATATATCTGTCATCATTTCAACTTAGCTGGGATCTAATTAACCCGGACAATAAACTGTGGTCGATTAAACCACTAGTGTATCCTGCCTTGAACTCTCTCAGTATGACAAGAAGGGAAAATGTATATATGCGGAGGCTAGCAATCGGACACACCTATAGTTCCCACTGCTATTTATTAAAAAACGAGCAAGCTCTCTCTTGCTCTATCTGTGGATCTCCCCTTCCAGTGGCTCACCTAATCGAGGCCACACATTTTGAACCTACAAGAGATAAACACAACGTTCCTTCCAGCTTGAAAATAACTATTGACAATTTTGAAACAATAAAGACAGGTCTCGCATGCTACTTAAGAGAAACTAACTTCATAGTCTCAATTTCCTCAATATACACAAGGGGCGCTAAATGACCCAGCTGTTGACGCGCCCAGACCAATTAATATCTATCTATCTATCTAATCAGGCAAACAGCTCTCTTCTGAATAGCTTATGCAGTGTATCTTTGGGAGCAGTATTCCATCGTCGTTGGTAGAATTTGAGTTTTGGACAGAATTCATAGTTGTGGAGTGTAAAGCTTTTTAATTCCCAGCTTTTGAGAAGCTCTCTTTGCTATGCTTGCAACATGTTCATGCCATGACATATTTGTTCCCAAATTAACGCCAAACGAATTGAGTGACGATGGTAGAGGAATGAAGTGCCCCGACATAACTATGTCAGGTTTAGCAACGTTAACTTTTCTAGAAAAGACTACCGCCTGGGTTTTTGTACTGTTAAATTCTACTTGGTTACTCTTACCCCAAGATAGGGTTTCTTCCAGGTCTTTGTTAAGTTGAACGACCTCCTGCTATCTGCAGATAATTGCATGAGTAACCGACGTTCGAACATTCAAAGTGAATGAAGAGATAAGCGTACTCTCATCTGTAAAGCTGTAGATTAGATTCCTGGTCTTTTCAAGCAGAACATTAATGTAAATGAAAAAGAGAGTAGGAGACAGTATGGAGCCCTGGGCCACACCGGCGTTCATAGCGAAGGTGTTAGAAAGAAATTCGTCGACTACGACTCGTAAAGAACGCTCTTTGAGGAAACATGAGGACCATAAATAGAACTTTTCAAATATACCAGAAGAGCGTAGCTTAACCAACAAGCCATCGTGCCAAACACGGCCGAATAGTTTGGATATATCAAGAGCAACCGCTGGAGATTCTCCAAAGTGTTCAATTACGTTGTTCCCGAAACATATGTTACATAAGTTAGAAGATCTCCTGTTGATCTATGTTTACGAAAGCCATATTGATGGTCGCTAAAAATATTGAACCCTTCAAGATATTTTGGAAAATGTTGATTACCTTTTCCATAATTTTCGATATTATTGAAAGCAGTGCGACTGGCCGGTCGTTATTTGGCCAGGTCTTCCTGCCTTTTTTGGATATCGGCTGAAATGTGGCACATTTGCAGCAGGAAGGAAATATTCCCTTTCTGTAGGGTAGGTGAAAAGTTTGGTGTTAGTTATCTCCAGTAGTTTTCGAGTACTATGGCTGGTATTCCGTCAGCGCCAGAAGCTTTTTTAGTGTTTAGCTTCATTAAAATACATTTTATGATCCGCTGTCTGAAGACAATATTGGGCATCCTTGTCTGCATTGTGGAAATAGTAGGTGGTGCTTTCCTTGGATATCAACAGCTGAATATGAAACAGAGAGTTCAGCCAACAAGTTCGCTTTCTTAACAGGTGTTATTGCAATAGAATTATCAGGCTGTGTGAGTGGTGGTATAGTAGATTTGGTGAAATTTTGACTAACTCCCTTAGCGACTGACCAAAAAGACCTGAAATTGTTGGGGCAAGCAAAAAGTTTCTTTCTAATTCGTTGATTTTGTGCCTCCTTGGTTTCGTTGATAACTTTCTTGCATCTGTACCGGGCACGAACAAATTATGAGGCTAGGATCTCACGCTATTGTCGGTAGATAAAATGTTTAGAAGCAACACCTTCTTTGCATTTTCGATCAAACTAAGACTTGCCGTTGGAAGGGCATTTCTTCGAAAAAGGGATGTAAGTGTCCATACCAGTCCAAATAACATCGGAAACCTCCTTAGAGCAGTCAGATGAGTCGTCGGATCGAAAACAAACGTCTAACTAAGGGAAAGTTCAAAAATATTCCATGAGTTCCTCCCATTTAGCAGATTTGTAGTGCCAAATCTTGCGTGGTTTACGCGCCTCTCTGTTACTGATTGGTAGGATACTCAATGCCGAAAGCAGTATGATCGGAAGAACCTAACGGTGGATTTACGGTGACAATATAAATCTCTGGATTGGTGGTTAAAAATAGATCAAGAAGACCGTCTCGTCAGGGATCCATGTTGGCTCGTTAATAAGCTGAGTTAAACCACAACTGATTGAGAATGATTCAGCTTCACGAACCTCGTTCGCCGGTGGTATTTGAATACTTAAGACAGTTGATGTTGTGGACATCGCCCAAGATAGCAATTTTAGCGTTTGGATGGTTAATTGGTAAATGATCTATGGTGTCTCCAAGAGAAGCAAAAAGTGTTCTAAAGTTAGTTGGTGGTCGATAGAGGCAGTAGATAAACCTTGTGGTGTGTTGAGTTGTTATTTTTAACCACATAACATCGAAGTTTCGGGACTCCAGAGCCTCCTCTCGGTGGCAAGAGAGGTCGCTTCTGACATAAAGACAGATTCCAAAGTTACGTCTAAACAGAGAATAAAAATAAGACCCAGGATAGAGACAGTTAACTGTGCTGTCGATGAACTGACCTTCGTTTCACGTAGAGCGAGTACGTGAGATTTATTTGATTGCAGGTGCACTGAATTTATGTTCGAGTTTAAACCTCGTATGTTGCAAAAATCTATTTTAAAGTTGTTATCTCTGCATGTTGACGCCCCTGAATCAGCCCCCACCCAGAGATCCGAATGGGGGGATAGTTTACCTCCGGAATTTTTTGTATCCAGGTGCCTCATCATGCTATTTGGACCCACAATCCGGGAACATTGGCACAACCACAAAACGTTAAGCAACTTTACGCAGCCTAAGCCAATACGATGGTATCACACCGGGCGATGCCTGGTGGGATCTGGGCATCTACCATCTAAGTTGTTCTTTTAATCGCCTTCTACGACAGGCAGAACATACCGAGGGAGATATTCTATCCAGCTCCCCCACGGAGGCTGTTTGTAGAAGTACACGTAGAAAAGACAAGTAACTTTCGAGATACGGTATTTTGTACTAATTAATAATAATTTCTTTGCTATAAATATTTTAAAATTCTCCTTTTTTATATATACCTTGCACAAATGGTAAAAAATTCATAACTCTTAACAGATCTCAGGACAGCGAGTAGGACCCTTAAACATGATAATTCGCAGCACGCCCATGTGTTTTCCATCATTCGGTACATCGTAGCTGCAGTGTTCCTGCTCGCTCCTCGCCACGCTTTCCATGCCTCCGTTCTTTTATTAATTTCAACCAAATACTGTCGGACCGCCGAGTGTTTTTTATCTCCGACGAATTGCGGACTCATTTAAGATTTCTGCTGTCCTGGCAGGAAAAATCGGGATTCGGAGAGTTTTGTTTGGATCGTGGGATGATGTCAGGGTTAAAAAAAATATATCCCGACAGCGGCTGCAGGAAGAAGAGTCGATGAAAAATTTGTTTTTTAAGGAAATGGGAAGTATGGTTTTTGTTGCTGCAATAAAGAGTTGGGGCGCCCATATATTGCACATTATCGACAATATTCAAATTTCTACTTAAATCATAACGAATCCTATAAAAATATCTAATTTTCAAACATTTACACTAAAAAAGAACGAATTAATAAATGAAAAACATCAATATCGACTACTAAATGGAGCAAAGTCCATATTTCAGCATTTCTTAACTGTTCTCTTATCTGTAGATCCCCCTCGGGACGCGTTTCATCGTATCACGACTCATCAGCCGAGCTAGGATCGACAGACATAAGTACAACACTTCAAGTAATTATTATAACACGTAGGTTGAAAAGTTGTATGACTTTTAGGAAGTATCAGCCTTCAAACGATACGTGTCAATATTTCACGACGTTTTGACGATTAGTTTACAAGTTACAGTGATTTTAGTGACGCTACTTTTGATATTTTCAAAACAATGGAAAAAATCGAATTTCATGTGTTCATTAAACACTGTTTTTTGATGGGAAAAAATACCGTTCAAGCAAAGCAATAGCTTGATAAGTGTTACGAGGACTCTGTCCCTGGAAAATCAGTGATCATTTACAGGTATGTTGAATTTAAACGCGGTAGTAGAGACACAAATAATGCTGAACGCTCTGGACACCCAAGTTAGGTTGTTACACCGGAAAACATCAAAAAAATCCACAAAATTATTTTGGATGACCGCAATGTGAAATTGGGTGCGATGGCTGACACTGTAAAGATATCAAAAGAACGTGTTGGTCATATTTTGCATGAACATTTGGGCATGAGAAAGCTCTGTTCGAAATGGGTACCGCGTTTGCTCATAGTGGACCAAAAACAACAACATGTTGATGATTCTGAGCGCTGTTTGGACCTGTTTAAGCACAATAAAAAAGATTTTTTCATGCGATATGTGACAATGGATGAAACATGGCTCCACCACTACACACTGGAATTAAATCGGCAGTCAGCTGAGTGGACAACAGTCGGTGAAAGCCTCCCGAAGCGACCAACGACACAACAGTCGGCTGGGAAGGTTCTGGCCTCTGTATTTTGGAATGCGCACGGAATAATTTTCATCGACTATGCTGAGAAGGGAAAAACCATCAATAGCGAATATAATATAAAGGTATTGCTGCATTTGAAGGCAGAAATCGCAAAGAAACAGCCCCAAGTGAACAAGAAAAAAGTGGTCTTTCATGAAGACAATGACATGAATTGAAGTTCGAATTGCTTTCTCATCCACCGTATTCTCCAGATTTGGCCCCCAGCGACTATTATCTATTCGCAGACCTTGTGCTTTGTGTAAATGGTTCAAAACCGTTTTGTGGTCAATGCCTAGTTCCATACCAATATCGACACTGCTGATATGCTTATCTTGCTGGACTTTTTCAAGAATTTCATCAGCTTTCTCAGTGATTGGAATTACCAGAACGAAAGCGAGTGAATCATTTCCGCGCATCAGATTTTGATAAAATACCTTCACCGTACACAGCACAATTTTTTTCACAAGCCTATGCAGCGTTCTCCCCTTTGTCGTAATAATATTGCAAAATATAGCACAATTTTTCATTACTTTTCTCCATTTTCAAACGCAAACAACTTTTCAATCACTACACCAATTTCGATGTTTATACTCTCAAAGTAACGCTCGAAGTGTCACCTTTCCAACGAGTGTTTAGTGGTGTCGCTGCGATCTGTGTTTCTTGAGTTATTTGCAATTGACGCCATCTATCGGGAAAAACGCAACGAACTTTTTCCCAGATCCAATATTTTGAAGTAGATTTAAGCAAAAGATAAAGTGTGCTATATTTTTAGAATGGTAATTTAAAGCTCTATTCGGATAAGGAAAAATATACAGGGTATCCCATTTAAAAAACATATTTTTGCGTTAATAACTATTAAAATATTAGTTGTAAAAAAATGTAACTTACACTGTTGAAATCCACGTAAAAAAGTGCTTTAAGAATGTTTTTACAGAAATCAAAAATTTTCAACAGGAAAAGAATTACAAACACTTTTCCAAAACGCAGATTTTTGAAAAACACCCTGTATATCTGAAACGGTACTAGATATCGATATGTGGTTTTCACCATTGAGTTTATCATAAAAATTGAGCCTCAGACATATCAGTTTTCGTCTATCTTTTTTAGATAAAGGGGTTTACTTTTAAAAGTGTCCAATTTGGACCACCCTGTACACAGTGAAGCAGCGGTATTGGCAAATTCGGGCAATTTGTATCTCCTGAAGATCCCAGACGATCATCGACGCTGATGGAGACTGGGCGAATTTTAGCTACAGCAGCATTTTAATGGCAATCCTTTACTGTCGAACGATGTAAAAATCTTTTAAATAAATACATTTTTCAATGAACAATGAAAAAAACGTGTAGCTACATGCGAACTCCGCATATCGTAAAAAATAAACGCTACGTAATAACAAAAAAAACATACTATTACGTTGCAAGATACGTAGTGACTTTCTCGTCTTTAAATTAAACACTGTTACGAACAAACCGTTATTCATCTCAGATTGGACCGATCACAAACTCATTATTATATAATTACGGCTCATTAAAATATTAAACTACTTTTTTATTCCCAAATAATATGCTTTTTACGACTTATAATATTGCTTTTAATTTACAAAACAAAATTACTAAATAATTAAACATTCACACTCACAAAAACTGTTAAATAATTTATTAGATAGCATCTAATTGACTCGAACCGGCTTCTAAATTAGCATAAAATACCCATTTTGTACTTAATTTGTAAATAAATATAATTTCATCAAAATTTAAGTTACTGTAGCAAAAATAGAATACTATAATTCTTGTGCCTTCTATCCTTCTCTTCTCTTCTTTGTTTTGTTGGCTCCTTTCAACGTTTCAAGTTGGAGTATTTTATCTGTTGGTGACAAGTAAGCTTGAACCACATGAAATGTGGCACAACCAATCTGCTAAATAAGAACAAGTCAAGGAATCTTTTTTTAACTTTCCGTTGGTTAAGAGCTTGTTTTGGCTTTGATGACCCCTCTAATTGTTGAGTTTTATGATGTCATTTTGGTTGGTATGATAGTGGAACGGATATTACAGTTTGTCAAGTAAGAACGTATCCGCGCTAATTCATTTTTGGTAGATGCGATTCTAGCGATTCAACAAAATATCGGTAGAGGGAACCTCTGTCTACGACGCATTTTAGTAAAAGTATCAGTCATTGCAATAATTACAGAGGAATTACTATACTGAACACAATTGTCAAAACTTCTGAGGACATCATTAATAATAGGATAAAGAAAGTAATAGAACCACAACTATCGGAATCGCAAAGTGAATTTAGACCAGCAAGAAGTACACAAGACCACATATTTACACTGAAACAGATTATCGAAAAAAGAGCAAAACAAAATAAAAGTCTACACCTTGCTTTCATAGATTTAGAAAAAGCATTTGACAGTGTGCCGAGAAATAAAGTGTGGAAAAGCCTAGAAAACAAGGGAATAAACAAAAAGACAATAAGAATCATAAAGGGAATATCCAGCAACATTGTGCAGTATGTAATAAAAAACATGAAGTCGGAAGGAGTTAAAAACACAGGAAAGTTTGAGACAGGGAGGAAGGAGCCCAACATTGTTCACTGTATACATGGATGAAATAATCATAATATGTGTTTTTACATTCATACATACATTCTCTGGCCAGGTTATATAATAATAATAATAATAATAATCTATATAATATATATAAAATGTAACGTTATAGGATATATTTTATTACGCTAGGTAATATAAAGAATGAGCAGCGACGATAATAGTACATCAAGTCCACGTGAGCGGAGCCGCGGGCACGGCTGGTTTACTCATAAACGTTTTAAAAAGATTCTTCTTGAAATCCAGATGTAAACACAACCCGTGACCGCGCTATGCCATGTTGTTGGTATGATCGGAAACGCGGTGTTTTATGTTTACTCTGGCCATATGGCGTAGATGGGGCATAAAAAGCTAATACGGGTCTCTACACCGTGGTCAGCAATGTTCTCGCAATTGTTCTTGCCGTTACAACTAAACAGTTAGTTAATAGTGGTGGTAGGTGTTAGGACCCTATTTGCCTTTTGTGATAGTGCACTGATACAAGTCCTATTTTCCCAACCGTACGATTTGCTCTTCGATTAAAAGTTTTGACGGTTCACATCAGATGACGCGGAGGTTTATTGGCTACTAACGTCTTTCGGTATTTGGGTATGTTCGCCTTTCCACTTAGGTTAGCTGATAGCTCTGAAGTAAAGCGAAACATGGCATATTCTAGTTTGGTGAATAATAAGCGACACGCTCGGGTTATCCATTATTTTTGGACCTTCGTAGTTTTAATGTAAGGGCAAAATTGACTGACAATCTTCCTCCAATAAGCCGCAATACATTTTTTTTGAGCTTAAACATAATAAATGGCGACATCTATGAAGCTCTCGCGTAGCCAGCCACATGAAATCCTCGCCCTTATGAATGTAAAAAAGTTTTACCTTCAGCGTTTTCCCTTTTCCCTTAAGAAACGTCCTTTTTATTCATATGCTCCCACCTGCCCCTTGAACCTGACTACGTCATTACTATGAAGCTATTTCGAAATTGATAAATATGCAGATACTCGCAACAAAAATACAAAACACTAACACATAATTGAACAGGTATAATATAGATGGCGGAACGTTTAACGAATCAACTAACTTTTGTATCTAATAGTTTCGCCTCGGCAACTCTTATTACACATACGTATATGGTGAAGCTCAAGGAGGTGGGTTATTAGTACACAATGTAACTTTGTGTTTTTATTATGGAAATTATATTAATTCACGTTACATACACAATATATCTTATAAACCTTATCCGATTCCTATATGAAAACACAAATGGCAGAATTAAACTGAATAATTCTTTTTCCGATCCCTTTAACGTAAAAGTGGGCGTCAGATTGGGCTGTATTCTGTCACCCTTACTTTTTAACATATATAGTGAACATATAATGAGGTCTGTTTTGGATGGCTGAAGTGGGGGTGTGAAAATCGGTGGGAAAAAAGCTAAGTAACCTTAGATATGCGGATGATACTGTTATATTTGTAACGTCAATACTAGACCCAGAATCAATTATGGAGCGTCTTGAAATCACTAGCAAAAACAATTAATAGAGCCAAGACCAAAGTAACGATTGTTAGTTGTAATAAAGATCTCCCACACATAAATGAAATTGCTAGTTTCACTGCTGTAGACCATTTCAACTATTTGGGATCCCTTATAACTAACAATGGTGGTTGTGAAGCCAAAGTAAGAGGACGTTTAGCTAGGGCTGGAAAGATCCAGATGTCACAAAAAACACGAAGTTAAGATTGGTATCCAGCCTTATATTCCCCATAGCAACTTACACGTCGGAAATATGGATCAACAAACAAGCTGACAAAAAACGAATCGACGCGTTTCAGATGTGGGCATATCGAAGAATCCTCAGTATCATCTTGAACAGCTTAGTATAAATGACTGACTTTCAAATAGAATTAATAGACAGTACCTGTCCCGTGGGTTCTGGGGGGGAAGGGGCAAAAAACTGATAGCATCCGATTCAAAAGACAAATTGTTCATTGCCGTATACAATATAAGATCTATGAGGACCCAAGAACAACTAGATGAACTAGAACCAGAAATCACGCAAATTAAATGATGTGTTCTAGGCATAGCAGAAACTAGACTAGAGGAGGAAAAGTGTACTAAAATCTGGCCATGTCCTATTTCAAAATAACCGGTCAAGTGCAAGTTGAACTTGCGCAATTAGTGTTCCGTACGTTTATTGCTTTTTAAAAATAAAAAAATTTGTTACGGAGGTATAAAATGATCAGTGACAAAACACACCCCAAATGAGTTTTCAACAAAGTTTGTTTCCAGTCTTTACTGAAAACTGATGACCTTGAAATTTTTATTTTTTTTTATATACCAGATAAATTATTAAAGGTAATGCACTCGTGAAAATTTTCGTTCAATCTACACCCCGTGGAGAAAATTCCAGAATTTTTTCAAAATTTTTTGATCAGTACTTTTCGAGATAAAGGGGGGGACAGCGATTTTTCGCGATTTTTTAAAAATAATAGAAAGAAAAGTGTGCTCAAATATTACATTATATTTATATTTTTTACTCGTGTTTTCACAAGCTCTCATTTGACACTACACTCGATGACCTACTAAAAAAATTTTTTTTTCACTTTCGATTTCACCCCCCAAAACTAACCCCTTAAGTCAAAATTTAACTTTCAAAACTACATGGCTCTAATGAGGCCATCAGTTCCTATATTATTATCAAAATTAACTTTCTATGACACAGAGTTTCGGAGAAAACCGGGTGTCACAGACAGACAAACGGACAGACACCGAAGTGATCTTATAAATGTTCCGTACGGAACACTAAAAATGATAAACACCCCACACATCGGAGGAGTTGCTCTCTTAATAAATAAAATAAGAAAACATCTAGTTCAAACATATAAAGATATAAAAGATACTCCGTTTAAGTTATACGAGGCTGGTTTGAAAAGTCCGTGCAAAGTCCGAGAGATGGCACCACCGGCGCGTATCGAGGTCATGTTTAGTTAGTAGCATCTCTTGAATGAACGCACACCAAGTTTCAGCCATATTGGTCTATTTCTTTGTGTTTGGCATTCGTGTGAATCAAGGAAGTCGAGTGATTTTCAAGAAATGGACGAAAAAGAATTTCGTGTGGTGATTAAACATTACTTTATGAAAGGCAAAACGCCTCAGGAGACTAAAGAGAAGCTTGATAAACATTATGGTGACTCTGCACCTTCGATTAGAACAGTTTATAAGTGGCTTCAAAATTTTCGGACTGGCCATATGGGCACAAGTGACGCTGAACGTTCTGGACGGCCTGTGAAGGTTACGACTCCAGAAATCATTGATCAAATCCATGATATGGTGATGGATGACAGAAGAGTTAAGGTGCGTGAGATTGCTAGTGCTGTGGGCATCTCGACTGAACGGGTACATAATATTTTGCATAAATATTTGGACATGAGAAAGCTATCCGCAAGATGGGTGCCGCGATTACTCACGCTTGACCAAAAATCGTGTGAAGTGTTGCAAGGATGGTTTGCAGCTGTTCCAGAAGAATCCGGAGGACTTTAAGCGTCGTTTCGTCACTGTGGATGAAGCATGGATACATTACTATACTCCTGAGACCAAACAACAATCTAAACAATGGATTACCAAGGGGGAATCTGCACTAAAAAAGGCGAAGACTGTTCCTTCGGCCGGAAAGGTTATGGCGACTATCTTTTGGGATTCGCAAGGGATAATCCTCATCGACTATCTGGAAAAGGGTAAAACTATTACAGGTGAATATTATTCATCGTTATTGGACCGTTTGAAAACCGAGCTGCAAGAAAAAAAAACGCCCGCGATTGGCCCACAAGAAAGTCCTTTTCCATCACGACAACGCACCAGCACACGCCTTAGCAGTTGTGGTCGCAAAATTAATGGAAATAGGATTCCAACTCGTTTCACATCCCCCCTATTCTCCAGACTTGGCTCCCTCGGACTACTCTTTGTTCCTCAATTTGAAGAAATGGCTGGCGGGACAAAGATTTTATTCAAACGAGGAGGTGATTGCAGACACTAATGGATATTTTGCAGACTTCGACAAATCCTATTATTCGGAAGGGATCAACAAACTAGAACATCGTTGGACGAAGTGTATAAGCCTAAAAGGAGACTATGTCGAAAAATAAAAAAGGTTTACGCCAAACACATAAGTAGTTTTTATTTTTGCACGGACTTTTCAAACCAGCCTCGTATATGCCTACGCTCCAACAAGTACGGCAGATGACGAAGAAAGTGAAAAATTTTATGATGATTTCACACTGGCAAAAGCTTTAGCAGAGACACATTACACTGTAATTATTGGCGACCTAAATGCAAAAATTGGAGTAAGCATAAATGATGAATTGCCCTATGTAGGACGATTCGGCCTTGATAACAGGAATGATAGAGGCGAAATACTGATACAACATCTAAATAACGAAAAAATCTTTTGCATGAACACCGGGAAGAAGATGGATATGGTTCAGTCCTGATGGAGAACAAAACACGAAATCGACTACGTGCTTTTTACCCACAACGAGATAATTCCACACAGGAAGCGATCACAGGTTAATAAGAACAATAATTTCCATCAAAAAACTGAAAGAAGAAAGATATAAATATGAATATGAGAAGATCATAAATTCCAAATTGTCAATTGCATTAGACAAAAAAAATATAAATCAACTATCAGACAAAAATTTCATTTCAAAAAGACATTTGTACAGGTGTCAAGATAATTTGCACCAGAAATAAAGAACCAAAATAAAAAATTAACAAAAGAAACTAAGGAACTGATCAAGGAAAGGATAAAATTAGATCGAAACACAGCAGATTACAAACAAAGCATAGAAGACAACAAGGGAACAAGAGTACTAAGAACTGAACTGAATAGAGGAAAAACTAAAATGACTTGACTAAAGACAAGGGATGGGGATGAAATAAATGATAAATTAGCAATAATACAAATGATCGAAGATTTTTACGGTGATCTATATTCCTCCAAAATACCTGAACTACATAGAACCCCTCAGAATATTAAGAATGTAAATTCGGAGGAAATACCTGAAATTACGGAAGAAGAAATATTGACAGCTTTAGTGAAGATGAAAAATCGTCTGACCAAGTAAGATCTCTTCTTGGTGGTATGGGTATGCACGAGTCAAGTCAGATCGCTTAGAATCGAGATGTCTGGAGAATGACTGTTGAGGCAGCAACTGCATAGTATCCCCGTTACTCCTATTGGGGCCTAAGAATTGAGAGAGAATTTGCGTTGGCAGAGCCTCGGACTCCTGCTAGTCGTGTATGATATTCAATCTTTGATAATATTGTTACGCACTTATCTACAACAAACACACGTTTCATAAACATTTTTTACAGTAATTAACTCGTGTTAAATTTTATTGCCTTTTCATTAATGAGGTCATTAAATCCCTTGTTAAAACCTCTACACGACTATTACTTTATAATACAGTACAACAAATCATAATTAATGATAATTAAATTAAAATATAATGGATCATAAATTTTTCTTCTCTAATAAAAACATAAATTTTAGTACATCTAAAAACGTACGCGTCCATTCTAGCCCTACAATTATTTGTATCAAAATAAAGTCATTATTTTCTAACAGGTAGTTAAAAAAGATACTTATACGTTTATTTTACACAGCCGACGAAATATACAAGCATACAAGTGTTCACGTGTTCAAGTTCAAATATGTTGGACTTAGGTACGTTCCGTACGATTTACACAGCGTAAATAAATCCTCGCGTATTCAACTGATTAGAAATTGAGAGCAGAGGTTCCTTACAGTGCATTCCCCGACAATATTTATGTCTACGGTCGAAAAGACACCTGGTGCAAATTTAAAGACTACTGATACGAGGGCTTCAAGTTTTTACAAAAACAATGAAAGAAAAAAAATTTTTGGTACAATACTGCACTGACTTAGCGGTTACTTGATGGAGATCCATAATAACTAGGAATAAAAATTTAAACAACTGTTTAAGATCACCACTTATGTTTGTTATATTATTGCTGACAATTGTTTCGAGACACTGTGTCTTCTTCTGGAGCAAGATGTAAATTAACAACAAAGTATGTTACAGAATATATAATTGCCTAGTTACAAGTACTAAATTCATTAACTACGTGGGTAAATCAAATATAAACGGTAATTTTGCTATTCTTTTTAGAATGCAGTTCTTAGCTAGATGATGTTGTGTGGAGTAGATGCTTGGTTTGTGAAGAGTGGGGGAACCGGATGGGTGCGCGCGCCAACGCGTCTTTGTTGTCAGTACAGCCATGCCCTGACCGAGCAAGAGGTACCTTCGTCTGTTGCGCAACGTATTATCATCAAGTTTTTAACCAATGAAGGCATTAAACCGTCAGAAATTTTAACCCGTTTGAAGGCACAGTTTGGGGACAGTACACTGTGTCAGAATCGTGTGTATACGTGGGCGAGAGAATTTAAGGGCGGACGAGAACGGGTTGAAAACGAAAGTCATGATCGACGCCCTAGGTCAAGCCTTACAGATGACAACATCCGTGACATTAGACACCTTATCGAAGGTGATCGCCGATTAACCGTTGAAGAAATTTCCTCAGAAGTGGGTATCAGCTATGGAAGTGTTCAATCCATAATTACTGATCGACTCAGTTTCAGAAAAATTACTGCTCGATGGGTTCCAAGGTTGTTGACTGGAAACCAAAAACAGGTCAGGTCGGAGATCGCTGAAAGGCTTCTGAATCGCTTTGAGCAAGAAGGGGAGGCCTTTTTAAAGCGCATAGTGACATGCGATGAGACGTGGGTACATTACTACACTCCCGAGTCCAAAAATGGCAAGTAAGGAGTGGCGAAGAAAGAATGAAGGTTCCCCAGTGAAAGCCAAAACTCGTCTCTCTGCTGGAAAAGTCCTTGCAAACGATTTTTTTTGACTCTAGGGGAATTTTACTGATCGATTTCCTACACGATCAACGTACGGTGAATGCGGCTTACTACTGCCAGTTGTTACGGTTGGCAAAAGCCGCCTATCGAAAGAAAAGACGGGACATGCCCATCAGAGATGTCATTCTCCTCCAGGACAACGCCAGGCCTCACACTGCGGCTTTGACAAGGGATACACTGGAAGAAAGGGCTGGGAAACCCTCGAGCACCCTCCTTATAGCCCTGACTTACCCCCTGTGACTATTTTTTGTTTGCGCCTATGAAAGAATCACTGGGAGGACAGCGATTTGGAAGCAATGAAGTCGAAGTCGAGGAACACGTGCGCAATTGGCTTACAACCCGCCCTCAAACCTTTAATGACCAGGGAATACGGAAACTTCCAAACCGGTGGCAAAAGTGTGTAGATCACGCAGGAGACTATATTGAAAAATGTTAAATCAATGATTTGTGTATAAGGTTATTCAATAAACGTATAAAAAAAAATTACCGTTTATATTTGATTTACCCACGTATATTTACCTTAATAACTAGAACAAGTTCAATAAAGGAGACCCTCCCCCATCTAACTGATCGTTGAGTAATAAACCTGAGGATTTTTTCTGGTTAATTTCTACCTGTTCTAAACAATTCGGTAATTTCCCTTTCTTTCCATTATGCAAAATTCTGAAATCTTCATTGAACGTATGATTTTCATCTGTTAAATGTTTAGCGTAATGAGACATGTTATTTTTCATTCTATAGCTTTGTTTATGTTCCTTTATTCTTTTATAAAAAGTTTGTCCTATATACAGCCTTGGCCAAAAATATTAGGCACCCTTAATAAACACGTGAAACTCATAACATATTAAAAAAAAGACTAATTGTTTTAACAATACTATAGGCAGCGCTGATAAAAGCTAACTTAAACAATAGACAATCTCTGTTACAGGCCCATAAAACACCTGTTCCACAAAATTGCGATAATGAGGTTTTTTGAAAAATATTTTTAATGTTTTATCAGTCTCTTCTTACTACTTGTAGTGTCAAGAAACTTATCGTGCGTGTTTTATTTTGTGAACTGGACATTCTTATATTTGAGAAATGTCTAAGAAAAGTGAGCTTGGTAGCGAAAAACGAATTAAAATTCAAACCCTACATGAACAACGCAAGTCCCAAGTAGAAATAGCCAAGTTAGTGAAATGTTCCCGGTGCGCAGTGCAATGTGCTATTAAAAGGTTTCTGGAGACTGGCTCCCATGCCAACAAAATGAGAACGGGCAGAAAACGTAAGACTATTGAGCGACAGGACAGAAAACTCATCCGCGAGTCTATTAAAAATCGAAAAAAAAAACATCATCTGAGCTCGTTGCAACTCTGTCGGAAGAGATTGGGATGCCGATTAGTTCTCGAACGGCAAGGAGAAGACTGGCAGAAGCTGGATTAAGAGGGTGCAAAGCTAGAAAGAAGCCTTGGCTTTCAGAGACCAATAGGAAGAAACGCTTAGAGTAGGCTCTGAAGCACCAACATTTTAGCGTAGAGGATTGGTCTAATGTTGTATGCTCCGACGAATCCAACTTTGAGGTAAGTTTTTATATGATTTATTTTAACAAATAACTACATACAATTACTCTTAATTTAATCCGTTTTAGTCAAAATAATAACTAATTTTTTAATTGAGTATTTTTTCTGTTCTTACAGCTATTCGGAACGTCAGGTGTGACATTCGTGAGACGGCGTGTCGGCGAGGAATACCATCCAGATTGCGTGGTATCTACTGTAAAACACGGAGGAGGGAGCATTATGATCTGGGGCTGCGTGGCTGCTCAAGGTGTCGGCGAAATGTTCGTTTGTGAAGGCAGTATAAACAGCCAAAAGTACATAAATGTACTAGAAACTGTACTGATGCCTTTGCTAACGCGCAATTTTGGCGACTCTAATTTAGACGACATCAACTTCCAGCAAGATAATACACCTTGTCATAAATCAGCGGCAACGATGAGCTGGTTTAGAGACAATAACATTGTCTTGTTGGATTGGCCGGCGCCGTCTCCAGATCTAAACCCTATCAAGCATCTTTGGGGTATTATAAAGCGCAAGATACGGGAGCACAGCATAACATCGAAAGCAGCGCTAAAAAGCGCTTTGATAGATGAGTGGGATGCCATAAGTACAACTGAATGTACTAGGCTTGTACGTAGCATGCCCCAAAGTATTGCTGCTGTAATTAAAGCTAAGGGTGGACACACTAAATATTAATTTATTTCATAATTTTACCTCAATATACGATTTTACAAAACATACGAATTAAATTTTTTACTCTGAAACACAAGAAATGAAGTAAATTGTAAGGTGCCTAATACTTTTGGCCAAGGCTGTAGGTTTGATTGCAAGTGCCACAGCATAATTCGTAAACCCCCGTTTTATTTTCTTTTTTTATTTTACATTATTTTTAATATGTCGAGCTAATGTGTTATTTTTTTTGAATATTATTAGTCAATTTACCAGTATAAGTGAGTGTATGAAACTTATCTTTGTTTAGTTGTTTATACGGGCACACCAGTCCTATTGCTTTTTTAAATTGCTTTTTCATTAAAATATTATCTACACGCTATCATTCGCAGATGACCAGATAGTAGTCGCTCCATATCGATGATATGGAATACATGACACGAAAACTTATGGATAAATATGAAAAATGGGGCCTAGAAGTCAATATTAAAAAGACCGAGTACATGTGCGTCGGAGGACAACAGCAGGACTTGAAACTGGCCACAGGACACACCATCAAACACTGTGCCAGTTATAAGTATTTGGGAACGAGAATATTTAGGGACGGATCACTGGAAGAAGCAATATTCGAGAGGAATATCCAAGGAAGAAAAGCGATTGCAATGCTTAATAGTATACTATGGGACAAAAACATAACCATTGAAAATAAGAAGAGAATTTACAACTCAATAGTGAAAAGTATAATAACTTACAGCTCCCAGGTGTGGCCATTAAAAGAAAGAACAGAAAAAATACTAAAAGCTACAGAAATGGATTTCTGGAGACGAGCAGCCAGAAAATCCAGAAAAGACCGCATACCAAATGACACGATAAGGCGAGCTTTAGAAATAAAGCACGATATAGTGGACGAAATCAGAACCCAACAGTTGGTATGGTACGGACATGTACAGAGAATGTCACAAGACCGACTGCCTAAAAAGATTTTAAATTGGAACCCTCATGAAAAAAGAAAGCGAGGAAGACCACGCCAAAGCTGGAGAGCAGGAATCAACAAGGAAGTACTAGAGAGAGATCTGGAGGAGGAGGGATGGAGAAACCGGGAGGAGTGGAAATTAGGCAACGGAAGACGGAAGACGTTATAAAACCGATTGAGATATATATATATATATATATATATATATATATATATATATATATATATATATACAAAATCACTCTTGTACCCATTGTTTATACTAATTTGTTTTTAATATTTAATTTTTTCCGAAAATTTTCTTCCATTAATGGTGTATTTATTAGTCTATGGATGAAACTATTATAGGCCGAGATTTTATGTGTGAACGAATGGTGGGAATTAGCGTGTATCATAGTATTGCTAACCCAATAAAAAACAAAAGTAATGAACATAACATAATTTTTACGAGAGTAGATAAAGGAAAAACTGTAATAGCAATAAAAAAACAAACCACAGATATATTCAAATCCATCAACTTTGATCCAATAATAACTTTCAAAAAATTAGTTAAAGATGTGCTAAAAGACATAAGCATTTTCACAGAAAATGAAAAATTCAGACTCGTCTCGATGAACCTTAAGTTCCAAAACTATATTCTTTTATTAAATTACATAAAAATAACTCGCCAATTTGTCCAGCAGTTTCGTACATAACAGCTCCAGCTTTTTCTTTATCAAATAAACTGATTGAAGTTTTGAGAAAACATTGTAAATTCACACCTAAATATAGTATTAAAATTATTATTATTTATAATTATAATTATTAATTATACCAAGTAACTCCAGATTTATATCGTTTGATGTACAAAATCTTTTTCCTTGCATTGTTGTTGAGTTAGGCCTTTACTAAAATCGTAAAAAATCATCCAACGAAAGCCTTCACGTGAAATTTCCATTTGTTTACGAAACGATTTTTTTTAACGTCCACTGTAAACAAACTGCTCGGCCAATTTCTGAGCTGCCATTGCTTTGACAATAACAAATGTCAAATTTTACAACAGTGGTAATGTCACATCTCAACAGCGCCATCTAATGGTCGTTTGTAAAAACTTAAAAGGCGGCCTTCGTACTGCTTAGAGGTCTCAACTTCATTAACCAAATGCTTGAACTCTTTTCAACATTTACCAACAGCTTATTTTTAGGTAAAAACTATCAGAGAATATTCCCGTTCTTAGAGTCTAATGAAGCCAAAACTCAAGAATCATCATTTTTCATCAATATTTTAAGATTATTATCTATTTTTTTAAGGTACACTCTGTATTTTAAGATTAAGCATTACCTTGACCGGCTATACTCGTAGTACTCACTTCAATAAATCACATCGCCATATATAGCTTATAGTTATATAGTTAATAAAAACCTGTTTTCGAAATAACCACCAGAAAGTTGCCTAAATCTGTACTTAGTACATCTTGTTGTAGCATCTATCCTCCGAGAACAATAAACTTTTAAAACCCTAAAAATAATAAATAGTAATGGAATACAATAGAACTATACGCTAGGAACAATAGGATTGAACTTCTATGGGTTCCAGAAGATTCCGGGGGTAACAAATAATGAAAAAGCGGACAAATAAGCCAGAGCCGGAACTACCAAACGATATAGAAGCCCAGAACCAGCGTTTGTTATACTAAAATATATGGTGAAAATGACAAAAGGTAGATCGGGTCACCAGTAGCATCTTAATCGTTGGTTCACAACGTCTATCCAAAAACGTCGAAGGGACGTAATCGGCAGCGCTTCAATGAGACGCACATGGGAATCCATAATAGCCCCACCACATCCAGGCTATGTGGTGAAGAGTAGGAAACATTCACGTATATTCTTCAATGTGCGGTATTGACTCGTAATTAACATAAACCTTTCAGAGACGTAGATCGTAGTGATAATTTACCACATAAAGAAAGTGAAAGAAAAGTCGTTAACCTGTTCAAAAAAACGTCGCTTCGGAGGAGAGCACATTAAAGCAAGAGGCCATAAATAGTAACAAACGCGTAAGGATGACTGTGTTGATAACTGCAAATAGGCCATGGTCATTTTGTGGAGTTCGTTATAAACGGATTTCACTGTATATATATTTTTGAATTCTGGTTTTTACTTTCATTTGACACCTCGCTTGATGTCCTGGTAATTTTTTCTCTTTTCACTTCCAATTTCACCCCTTAAAACTAACCCCTTAAGCCAAAACTACACGGATCTGATGAGGCCATCAATTCTTATATTGGTGCCAAATTTCAACTTTCTATGTCAAATAGTTTCGGAAAAATCTAGTGTAACAGACGGACAGACAGACACCGAAGTGATTTTGTAAAAATAACCAATAAATGAAACTAATTGAACCATTTGTTTCTTGAATTTCTTTGAACATTTTTAGATCGTCAGCAAACAGCAAAACATTACTAGAAATAGCATCACTTACGAGGCTGGTTTGAAAAGTCCGTGCAAAAATAAAAAAACTACTTATGTGTTTGGGGTAAACCTTGTTTATTTTCGACATAGTCTCCTTTTAGGCTTATACACTTCGTCCAACGATGTTCTAGTTTGTTGATCCCTTCCGAATAATAGGATTTGTCCAAGTCTGCAAAATATCCATTAGTGTCTGCAATCACCTCCTCGTTTGAATAAAATCTTTGTCCCGCCAGATATTTCTTCAAATTGGGGAACAAATAGTAGTCCGAGGGAGCCAAGTCTGGAGAATAGGGGGGATGTGAAACGAGTTGGAATCCTATTTCCATTAATTTTGCGACCACAACTGCTGAGGTGTGTGCTGGTGCGTTGTCGTGATGGAAAAGGACTTTCTTGTGGGCTAATCGCGGGCGTTTTTCTTGCAGCTCGGTTTTCAAACGGTCCAATAACGATGAATAATATTCACCTGTAATAGTTTTACCCTTTTCCACATAGTCGATGAGGATTAGCCCTTGCGAATCCCAAAAGACAGTCGCCATAACCTTTCCGGCCGAAGGAACGGTCTTCGCCTTTTTTGGTGCAGATTCCCCCTTGGTAACCCAATGTTTAGATTGTTGTTTGGTCTCAGGAGTATAGTAATGTATCCATGTTTCATCCACAGTGACGAAACGACGCTTGAAGTCCTCCGGATTCTTCTGGAACAGCTGCAAACCATCCTTACAACACTTCACACGATTCCGTTTTTGGTCAAGCGTGAGCAATCGCGGCACCCATCTTGCGGATAGCTTTCTCATGTCCAAATGTTTATGCAAAATATTATGTACCCGTTCAGTCGAGATGCCCACAGCACTAGCAATCTCACGCACCTTAACTCTTCTGTCATCCATCACCATATCATGGATTTGATCAATGATTTCTGGAGTCGTAACCTCCACAGGCCGCCCAGAACGTTCAGCGTCACTTGTGCCCACTGTTCTAATCGAAGGTGCAGAGTCACCATAATGTTTATCAAGCTTCTCTTTAGTCTCCTGAGGCGTTTTGCTTTTCATAAAGTAATGTTTAATCACCACACGAAATTCTTTTTCGTCCATTTCTTGAAAATCACTCGACTTCCTTGATTCACACGAATGCCAAACACAAAGAAATAGACCAATATGGCTGAAACTTGGTGTGCGTTCATTCAAGAGATGCTACTAACTAAACATGACCTCGATACGCGCCGGTGGTGCCATCTCTCGGACTTTGCACGGACTTTTCAAACCAGCCTCGTATATCATTGATAAAATTTGAAAATAATAGAGGAGCAAGGTACGTGTATATGCAATAATAATTAGGGTTTTTTTACGTCGATGTGTCATGTTATCCCATAGATTGAAAATTAAAAAAAAAAACGGAAAACTTCATGCCGTGGATCCCTCTTAAAAAAAAAACAGACGACACAAACAAACTTGTTTTATGTAAAATTCATTCGAGACTGGGTCGGTCTAATTTTATTTATACTTCCCATCATAATTTAAAACGGCAACGGTTTTATTACACCCTCTATATTTTATCTGTTTGTCTAGTTTATAAATAAAAACATCTTAAATACACTTACTGGGAAAATTAAAAGTATTTAGTATCGGAGTGCCGGATTAAGTGTACTGCCAGTTCGTAAAAAAAACTTTATAGTTATAAATAACGTTAAATAAAAATATCAAAAAGCATAGACGTACAGTGTGCACATTGTTGGATATTTATTTTTTTCTTAATGTAGAATGGTACAGTACATGTCAAGGAGTATATTGACGTATTTGACATTCGTTAGTGAAAATGACGCTAGGCGTCGCGACACCAAACACTTTTTTTCCCATCGACATACCTTTTGTAAAACTAATTTTCTTCAACATTTTTTCCTTAAGGTAGTACTGTCGATACCACAAGTTTCAAATGTGTACTTTGGCTCAATTGACTTCCGTAGTATTTAGATTTAGCAACGCCGCGTAAAGCAAAAGAGATAGGGATATGCTTACAGCAGGGGTGCTCAAACGGTCGATCGCGATCGACAAGTCGATCGCGAGTGCTTTTTGAGTCGATCTCGAGAAAAAAATTCCGATATAGAACTATTCACAGATTTTGTTTTAGGTAACTAAAACAAAATGTAATGAATAAACTACTAAAATTTATTCGATCCACAATTAGGCCAGAATAACCCCCTCATCACTTTCTTTTATCGTAATAACCCCCTGCTAGCGGCAAAAGGCGGCTTTATCAAAGGAACGCGCGGTACTTGTCAAAGAAAAGCCGCGTTTTTGATTCCCGCCGATTTTTCTAGAAACTTCGGGCGGCGTGTTTAACGGGAACATTCGAGACTTCGTTCGCGCCGATAGAAATGTTGCGCCTGCAGGAATAGGAGTCAGTCTGAGTTGTAACTTGAAGGCGATACATCGATACAAAGTTTATTAATAAATAGTCCAAAATGAGTGCGGCGAAGAAAAGTAAAACTTATCATTTTAATAACGATTGGGAGGAAGAATTTTTCTTTTGTATGGTAAAGGATAAGTGCATTTGTCTCATTTGCCGTGCGTCAGTTGCAATACCTAAGCATGGGAACTTAGAGAGGCATCATAAAACGATTCATAAAATCTATGAAAAGGATTTTTTCGTCACAGAGTGAATAAGAAAACGAAAAGTACGTGATTTGATAACTTGTTTGAAAAAAGAACAAACCATGTTTACAAGACCAGCCAAACAATCAAAAGCTGCAACGATCGCGTCATTTAAAATATCTCATATATTGGCGAAACACAAGAAACCATTTCATGATGGATTGGTTGTGAAGGAAGCATTTATTGAAGCGGGTGAGACTTTATTTGGAGATTTTAGAATAAAACAGAGATTATGTCTGCTATTAGAGAACTTCAGTTATCTCGTCCGACTGTCACAAGGCGTATTGAAGTCATGAGTCAGGACATGGCAGATAAACTAAAACATGATATCATGGAATGTATATACTTTTCTTTACAGTTCGACGAATCCACCGATATGACAGACACTGCCCAGCTGTGTATTTGTATTCGAATGGTATTCAATGACATGTCGGCTAAGGAAGAGTTTTTGACAATGATTCCTCTGAAAGGAAAGACCCGTGGCGAAGATATATATGACGTTTTCTTCAATTTTGTAACAAACTACAAGCTACCAATATATAAACTAGTGTGGATTACAACCGATGGAGCACCAGCAATGACTGGAAACGAAAACGGTTTTGTGGCATTGTGTCGAGCTAATGATGATTTCCTTTCATTTTTCTCCTTCCATTGCATTATACATCAACAAGTTTTGTGTTCAAAAGTTCTAAACAAGGAGGAGATTATGGGCATTCCAATAAAAATTGTGAATTCTATCCGTGCACGTAGCTTGCAACGACGGCTCTTTAAATTGTGGTTGGAAGATAGTGAGTGAGCTGAACACATTGATTTAGTTCTTCACACGGACGTCAGGTGGTTGAGTCGCGGAAAATTCCTAGAAAGGTTTCAAGAATTATTGCCCGAAATAACAGCTTTTCTGGACGAAAGAGGTGATGCCACTCAGATGCTGAAAAAAACGGAAAATGGCTGACTGATTTGGCATTTTTGACAGACGTCACAATGCATTTAAACACCATTAATTTGGAGCTTCAAGGAAAAGGAAAAACTATTATTGAGATGATTAGCGCAATAAACGCAATCAAAAGTAAATTACAACTTATGATAGATCAACTGAAAAGAAAGGATCTGAAAAATTTTCCGTTTCTGAAAGCAAGGATTCCTCAGTTGAATTATGATATTTATGAGGCAGAATTATCAAATATTTTGGGCCAATTCGAAATACGTTTTTTATGATTTCAGTAAATTGGTAAATATCGCATCATTTATGAGTTATCCTTTTTCGTGTAAAAACATTGAGGAATTAGCTACTGAAATAGCAAGTCAGTTTAACATGGACTCATGTTCTGTTGAAAATGAGTTAGTGCAGATTATATCAGATATACATCTCAAAGCCACAGCATCTGATACAAAATTCTGGTGTTTTATATCTGAAGATAAATATCCGAATCTAAGGCAAATCGCCCTTCAACTGACGGCAATCTTTGGGTCAACTTACTTGTGCGAGTCTGCATTTTCTGAAATGAAGATAATTAAGTCAAAATATCGCAATCGACTAACTGACGAAAATATGTCATCATGCTTGCGATTAGCACGCGGTAATTACGTGCCATCTTATGAAAAGTATGCTGAGGACATGCAGTGCCACGCTTCAACATCCAAAGTCACTCTTTAGTTAAGTTTAGACACTAGAACTCGTTTGTTTTGTAAGAACCAATAAACTCGCATTTTTGAATAATTATGAGTTTTTTCATTGACATTTTAGAGCAGACCTACACTTACCTTGACTAAAAAAATGCATATTGTGCGGAAAACTAATATTTATGCCACGATACACCCTACCTAGACGACAATCCTGCATCACACTTACTTGCAGCCTCTCAGAGTCGATCGATCGTAGTCTAACAATATTGAGGTAGATCGCCAGCAGTTCAAGTTTGAGCACCCCTGGCTTAGAGTAACTCTGTTTCACTCAAAATATTCAATATTTAAATCTGGCGCGAGACACTAGCGCTTGATCTTGCGCAAACATCAACAAGTTATAGGTTATGTACGTATGTTTACTAAAATGTCGGAGTCAAAATTAAATCATACAAAAAAAGTATTTCATTGGAAAGGCAAAAGAGTTACACAAAAAAAAATACGAGAAAAATTTGAAGCAAATTGCATTAGCAAATAAATTAAGAGATGAACATGGCAAGTTTGTGACACCCAACCTTATAACCGACGTGAACACTCCAGTAAATATAAATAATGATAAAGCACATGATGCCCTTCATCACGTAATCATGTTGGATGAGATTTTATAGAAATTAAACATTACAAGAAATGATTTACTGGTTTGAGTTGGGACGATGCTTGCAATAAAATAAAGCTTTCACAAAATTTGCCTAATGCAATTAAAGAATTAAAATTATTTATTAAAAGATTTCGTATCTGTAAGTATGAGAAAAAAAATGATTGCTGCAAACGTGACTTATAAAATGCTTGAAGAGACATATAAAAAAATAAATATCCTGGTATAGTCCAAATTTTAGGCAAAGACGAGAACGGTGCTGTTAAAGTTACCAAAAGGAAAAAAATATTAGAAAATTTTTTTTAATATTTCGAATCTAAAGAAGACAATAACTAGAAAATCGTTAATATTTAATTTGATTCTATTTTGTGATTTGTTCATTTATTCGATAAACTTAAATGTATTAAAAAGTTGTTCATATTTTATAATAAAAAAATTGTTATACTACTGATATTCTCACTTACCAACATATCCCATTCCATGCATGTTTAAATTTCGCGCGTGTCCTAACCTCTTTTACGACCATATCTAATTAACAACGTAAGTTTTTTCTAATTATTTGATAATTACGATTAACACATGCTCCGAACATCGATTTTTAAATAACTATAATGTTCAAAAAAAAATTCTTTTTCAGTTGATACCATTATTATTGTAATCTGAACGGTACTTTTTGTGAAATAAAATAAAATCTATGATATGATAAGGTTCAATGTTAAAGAACAAAAATTTTAAATATTAATAACTTTTTTCTGATCCTCTGTAGCCCTTTAAAAATTTAACTGGTACATTATCTTATTATAATCTACCACTATGCCAAGTTTCATTGAGTTCTGAACGGTAATTCTACGACCGACAGTACTACCTTAAGCTGTTTTTAGTGTTCCGTACGGAACACTTATAAGATCACTTCGGTGTCTGTCGGCCTGTCCGTCTGTCACACCCGATTTTCTCCGAAACTATTTGTCATAGAAAGTTGAAATTTGGTAATAATATAGGAATTGATGGCCTCATCAGAGCCATGTAGTTTTGAAAGTTAAATTTTGACTTAAGGGGTTAGTTTTGGGGGGTGAAATCGGAAGTGAAAAAATTTTTTTTTTACTAGGTAATCGAGTGTGGTGTCAAATGAAAGCTTGTGAAAACACGAGTAAAAAATATATATATAATGTAATACTTGCGCGCACTTTCCTTTGTATTATTTTAAAAATATCGCGAAAAATCGCTGTCCACCCACCGTATCTCGAAAAGTACTTATCAAAAAATTTTGAAAAAATTCTGGAATATTCTCCACGGGGTGTAGATTGAACGAAAATTATCACGAGTGCATTACCTTTAATAATTTATCTGGTATATAAAAAAAAACAAAAATTTCAAGGTCGTCAGATTTCAGTAAAGATTGGAAACAAACTTTGTTGAAAACTCATTTGGGGTGTGTTTTGTTAAGTCACTGATCATTTTATACCTCTGTAACAAAATTTTTTATTTGAAAAGCAATCAACGTAAGGAACACTAATTTCGCAAGTTCAACTTGCACTTGACCGGTTATTATTTTTTTTCTAATTTGTTTTGCTATTCAGAAATCTCTTAAAGCTAACAAATACCATCGGAACGATTGAGTTTTGTAGCAGAAATGATGATTAAATATGACCAAGAACATTATTTTCTGAATCATATATTATGGACAAAGGAAAGTTATTTTGTCAGCCACGGCAAACCTAACACAAAAAATTATCGTTACTCAAATTCAGAATCAGGGCCGTTATGGTGTTAATGTATGGTGTGGGATAATCAGGAGACATTTGGTTGGACAGTACTTTCTTGAGGGAACACTAACTGAAAACAGATACCTTAATTTCTTGGTTAATACTCTACCAGTTTTATTAGAAAACTAGCCGTGCCCGCGACTCCGCTCGCGTAGACTTAATTCACTACTATCGTCACTGCTTATTCCATATATTACTTAACGTAATAATATATATATATATATATATATATATATATATATATATATATATATATATATATATCTCCTCAGCCTATAGTCACTCCTCCACTCCTGAATGAAGGCCTCTTCCAATCTTTTCCACGTCGTTCTGTTTAGGGCTGTTTGGATCCAATTTCCTCCCACAATTTTCTGGATGTCATCGCGCCACCTTTTTGGAGGTCTTCAAACACTCCTTTTGGTTTGTCTTGGACGCCAGTTTATTATTTTGCTGGTCCATCTTTCTGAGCTTTGACGAGCTATATGGCCAGCCCATTGCCATTTGAGTTGAGCTACTCTTCTGAGGACATCTGTCACGCACGTTCTTCTTCTAATTTCCTCGTTCTGTATCCTGTCTCTCAGGCTAATTCCGAGCATAGATCTCTCCATTGCTCGTTGTGTCACTTGAAGCTTGTCAGCGGTTTTTCGGGTGAGTGCCATTGTCTCGAGACCATACGTAAGGACCGGCAGAATACATGAGTCGTATGTTTTACGTTTAAGATTTATTGGGATTTCTCTAGATTTAAGTACATATCCCAACTTGCCGAACGCAGCCCAACCTTGTCCTATTCTTCTAGTTATTTCAGAGCTTTGATTTTCTTTACCAAGTTGTATTTATATATATATATATATATATATATATATATATATATATATATATATATATATATATATATATAATGGTTTAGCATGTTCAAAAAAAAAGCACGTAAATCGGATAAGTGGTTCTCCAGTGATAAGCGCACAAACATACAGACAGACAGAGAGACGTTGCATTTTATATATGTTATAGATATCCCTTGCTACATGATATTGTTCCATATTTAATGGTATAGGCAGTGTACTGCAAGAGAACGCGCTAGCGGCAAACTTTTTTCTGACTGATTCACTATTATCGTCACTGCTTATTTCTTATGTTACCTAACGTAATAAAATATAGCCTATAACCTGGCCAGAGAACATATGTATGTTTAAAAAAAAAGCACGTAAGTCGGATAAGTGGTTCTTGAGTGCTAAGCGCACTAACGGACAAACAAACAGACATAGAGACGTTGCGTTTTATATATATTATATAGATTATTATTATATAACCTGACCGAAGAACAAATGTATGAATTAAAAAAAACACGTAATTTGGATAAGTGGTTCTCGAGTGATAAGCGCACTAACGGACAAACATACAGACAGACAGAAAGACGCTGCATTTTATATATCCTGAACCAATCTTCTATAATATATATAAAATGCAGCGTCTCTCTGTCTGTCTGTTTTTTTGTCCGTTAGTGCGCTTGTCACTTCTCCGATTTACGTGTTTTTTTTTTTTAAGTTCATACAGAAGAGAACAGCCAGAGAACAAATGTATGAAACATGTAAATCGGATAAGTAGTTCTCAAGTCATAAGCGCACTAATGGACAGACAGACAGATAGAAAGACGTTGCATTTTATATATATTATATTGTTTGTTACATGATATTGTTCCATATTTAATGCTTGAATAGATTCAGCCGATACTTGGTGGAAATCCATAACTAGAAGTTTTGCAAAAAGTAAAACACTACTTAAATTTCCACTAAATTTTTATGTTTAACACCATGACATGTTTCGCTGTATAACAGCAACCTTATCGTCACTGCTTATTCCTTATGTTACCTAGCGTAATAAAATATATCCTATAATCTGGCCAGAGAACATATATATATATATATATATATATATATATATATATATATATATATATATATATATATATATATATATATAGAACATATATATATATATATATATATATATAAATATATATATATATATATATATATATATATATATATATATATATTTTGTATATTTAAAAAAAAGCACGTAAATAGGATAGGTGGTTCTCTAGTGATAAGTGCATTAACGGACAGACAGACAGACAGAGAAACGTTGCATTATATATATATATATATATATATATATATATATATATATATATATATATATATATATATATATATTATAGAATAGACATCCCGTTATTTTAAGAAGGTATATAAGATATTAACACGACGTAGCACCACCTCATACAATAGTTGCTGTTAGAGAGCATTTGAATGAACGGTTTCAACGAAGTTGGATAGGGATTCGCAGCTTAGTTATTCAATGGGCACCTAAGTCACCAGATCTCACACCGTTAGATTTTTTCTTGTGGGGGGGAACTCTTAAAGATATTGTATACAAAACTGCGACTAATGATATTGAGCACCTAAAGGCAAAAATTTCAGATGCATGCAACGGTATATCTGGAAAAATTATACATTTACATATATTACGAAGCCACTCATCAAACGTTAATGAAAAAAAATGAAAAAATGCATGATAGAAAAAGAAAGACATAAAAAATTTCCTTCGCTATTTTTTTTTTTATTTTTTAAGTTTCAAACATTTATTTTTATAAATATATAATAAATTACGTAATGTTAAAAGTTACATACTTTTTTTTGTGGTTTTAATAAAAATAATGTATTCTTGTTTTTTAATTGTTCGAAGATATTTTATTAAAGGAAAAACCTCAACAGCACAGTAATTAACATTATTATAATTACTGTCAGATTAATGTATGGCAGGTGTATACTAGATAAATTGTTTGAAAACCGCCAAACGTGGCATACGATCCATGGCAACCTCAATGAACAAAAAATAATATTTTACGGGGTTTTTGCTGCATAACATTTTTGCAAAACAAATTAGAAAAAAAACAGTTTAAGGAAAAAATGTTGAAAAAATTAGGGCTTCCCAATGCCGTTTTACAAAAGGTATGTCGATGGAAAAAAAAGCGTCGCGGCAACCAGCGTCGTTTTCACTACCAAATGTCAAATACGTCATTATATCCCTTGATATCATAATACCATTCTACATTTAAAAAAAAAATATATCCAACAATTTTCCATAAATCGAGCCCAGGCGTCTAAAAATAACCTGTCCAGTGAGGACATTTTATTTATTTATCTTTTTTATTACTTTACTTTGTACTACATGGTATGAAAAATCACGAGACGCGTATATAATTATAAATTAAACATACATACATATACAAGAAATTAAACTGGATGATAAAGACAAACGGAGCGCGCACAATTAGGAATGCAAACAAAATTTGCACGACGTGCATAAAGCATTTTATTGAATATGTATATGAAATAACCCGTAGGCTGAAAAGTTTTTGGTCTAGCTACTTAAAACACATTTTTTTTTTTGCAAAATTCGACTTTATTCATCAACATAGTCTCCTTCAAGAGCGATACTATCAGTCCAACGCTTTTCTAACAATTCGATACCTTTCTTGTAGAAGCATTTGTCTTTGCCTTCAAAATAGGCCTCAGTTTTGGCGATAACTTCTTCACAGGAGCCAAATCTCTTTCCCCCTTCCCTTCCCCCTCCCTTCCCCTTCCCCCTTTAGCCCCACCCTCTTTAACCTCGCACTTAAACCTCTAACTGAACGCATCCTTCTTCCTATCAAATATAAAATCTTCGCCGATGACATTATCCTTTACACATCCTCTCCTCTCTCTTCAGCGTGTACCGATACCATTCAACACACACTAAACTCAATAAACGCTTGGGAAAATGATAACGGTTTCACTTTTTCATCACAAAAATCTACAACTATCCACTTCTGCAAACGCAGAAATTGCCCAAGAATAAATACCCTCCACAACGCCAATAATATTCTCCCTTCATCTGACCACTTAAACAAACTGGGTTTAACTTTTGACTACAGACTCACATACAAACGCTTAAAACCAGAACATCGACTGACATTAACTTAATGCGCATGCTCTCGGGAATGACTTTGGGCGCTGACTTTCCCTCTTTTCTCTACATATATAAATCCCTTATCCTTTCCAAACTTAATTATGGGGACTTTATATACGATTCAGCTAGCCCCCAGCTTAAAAAATCCCTTGATCCCATCCAAAATCGTTCCCTACGTTTTACCACGGGAGCATTCCGTACTTCCCCTATCCCAAGCATTCAGTGTATATGAGCTACACCTCCATTACAGCTCACAAGGCAGCTCTCTCTTCTAAAATACTATTCCTCATCCTTATTTCGCTGCCATACCAGAACCTCTCCCAATCTAGTGAATGCTCAGAAATGCAACCAAATTTTCCCTTCGGAATCTATCTCCAAAAGAATCTTCAACTTGGTCTCTCTCTATAACATTTCCCCTACAAAATACGATTATCCTCTTCAAACATCTTTTCCCCCATGGCTCTCTCCACGTCCCTCCATAGACCTTCACTTGCATTCTTATAATAAATCAAACTACTCCAATGCATTTCTTAATACACTGTTCCTAGAAAGAATCTCCAGAAAACTATCCAAACCACTGTCTCTCTTACACAGACAGCTCTAAAACGGATAAAAAGGGGTAGGAGCAGCTTTTATTTCACAAAACACCATTAAAAAGTACAAACTTCCTATCCATGCTACCATCTTCTGTGCTGAACTCCTTGTAATTAAAGAGGCTATCAGATATTCCCTCTCAAGAACTTCCAACAAACCTTCCTTAATCATTTCTGACTCCCTGAGCGCTCTCACTGCCATAAAATCAAGAAATCTATATTACAACTACATCAGACACATCACTGATCTAATGTACACAGCAAAACTGAAACATCGCTCCGTCTCTTTTCTTTGGTTACCCAGCCACATCGGCAACAGTGGCTATGACAAAGCGGACACTTATGCAAAACTCGCTATTGAAAGATGCTCTATGAATACAGGGGAAAATCATTTCTCAGATTTCAACATATTCCTTAAGACCATCCATAAATCCCTTTTTCAATTACAGTGGGATCTGGAAGACCCCCATAATAAACTGTGGTCCATAAAACCAAATGTCTTCCCGCCTTTGAACTCCTCCATCATGGGAAGAAAGGACAATGTACTAATGAGAAGGTTGGCGGTGGGACACGTTTTCTTCTCACGGTCATCTTATAAAAACGAACCACCACCTCTATGTCCTACCTGTGGATCCCTTTATCTCTCATACACACATTTGAGTCGGATCACCACAAAAATATAAGAGACAAATACAACGTTCCTTCAAATCTGAAATTAGCCTTAGAATCTTTTGAAACACATAAAGACAATATAAAAAATTTTTTGAAGGAAATTGACTTCCAAGTCTAATACACAATAATCTTAATATTGGGCGCTAAATAACCTTAGCTGTCGATGCGCGCAGACCCAAATAACATCATCATCATCATCATCTTCCCGCGAGCATATTTTGAGGTATGCGAGTAGATAATAGTCGCTGGGGGCCAAATCTGGAGAATAGGGTAGATGAGGAACCAATTCGAAGTTCAATTCATGCAATTTTGCCATCATATCCATTGACTTGTGACACAGTGCATTGTCTTGATGAAAGAACACTTTTGTCTTCTATATTTGGGGCCGTTTCTTTGCGATTTCTGCTTTCAAAAGCACCAATAACTTTATATAATATTCGCTATTGATGGTTTTTTCCTTCTCAGCACAGTCGATGAAAATTATTCCATGCGCATCCCAAAATATAGAGGCCAAAACCTTCCCAGCCGACTGTTGTGTCTTCGGTCGCTTCGGGCGGCTTTCACAGGCTGCCGTCCACTCAGCTGACTGCCGATTTGATTCCGGTGTGTAGTGGTGGATTCATGTTTCATCCTTTGTCACATATCGCATGAAAAAAAACCCTTTTTATACATCAACATGTTGTTATTTTAGGTCCACTGTGAGCAAATGCGGTACCCATTTCGAACAGAGCTTTCTCATGCTCAAATGTTCATGCAAAATATGACCAACACGTTCTTAACATCTTTAGGGTGTCAACTATCTCACGCAATTCCACTTTACGGTCATCCAAAACACTTTTGTGAATTTTTTTGATGTTTTCCGGTGTAACCACCTCATTTGGGAGTCCAGTGCGTTCAGCATCATTTGTATCTGTACGACCGCGTTTAAATTCAACATCCCAGTAAATGATGAGCGATTTTCCAGGGACAAAGACCCCGTGACACTTATCAAGCCATTGCTTTGCTTGAACGGTATTTTTTCCCATCAAAAAACAGTGTTTAGTCAACACACGAAATTCGTTTGAAAATATCAAAAGTAGTGTCACTAAAACCACTGTAACTTGTAAATTAATCGTCGAAATGTCATGAAATTTTGACACGTATCGTTTGAAACTTGGTACTTCCTAAAAATTATATGGATTTTTTGAAAAGGGCAACTTCTATTTGTCAGACCAAAAACTTTTCAGCCGACGTGTTACTCTCAATCCTAAATACAATGAAAATAAATAAATATTACAGCAAAAATAAACTTTATAGCAACGGGAACTTTTACGCTATTTTTCATATCTTCACACTCAGCAAAAACTGATTACAGTTGAGAAAAACAGTTTATTTACATGATTTGATTCGAGTCTGTTACGCTGTTCAGTAATAATCTGGCCAGCCACCGACTAGTGTAGGTAGGTATATTGGCAACAACGTGACGAGATCGGTACTTTGTACCGGGTACAATGTAACGGGTACTTTTTTAAAAAATACCCTAAATACTCGAAAGTACCCATACTTGACACCACTACTAAATAAGTGTATCTCTCTTGAAAGAAACGACTTTTGGGAAACACATTATTGTTACTTCAAAAACCTCCAGACTTTTCACCTCACGAGGATATCGGGGGAAATACCATGATTTTTACTATTAAAGTATCAGTCGTTATTTTAACATTTCCTATAATCTCCGCCCATGTCGTCATACTACACCGTGTTCTAACAAAAAGTAATTTAGTAAATTTAGTAGTTAAATTCGGTAAGTAAAGGGGTAATTTAGATTAGATAAAAGGCGTTACTTATCCCAGCCCGGGATCTGTTATCGGATTATAACACCGCTACCCGGCTTTATTATGATTGCTTAATTACGCACTCCCGTTATATTCGTTATACTATTATTCAGATTAAAGAAAAATTCCAATTTATTTTTAGGTAATCTTGATAATTACAGGGTTACGAGTTACAATAGATGTTTCTGAATTTTATGTTTTTATTATGAATAGAGAAATTTATGTAGCGTTATAAACTGCTAGGATAAAGAAGTAGTAGTTTTAGGAGAATTGACCTGGAATTCTTTCATTAGTGTGCTTTAATTTTTAAATTTAGGTTTTATCATTAGGTAATAATGTTTACATTTCACCTTCACATAGAAATCTATTTTAAAATATGATAAGAAATAATATTTTTGATCACATGTAGCGTTTAATTTTGACAATATGCACAATTTGCATAACGCTACATGTTTTCCTATAAATAACACTAAAATAGAATATCGTTCCTTCTGCGGCATTTTTATTTTGTATGAATGACAGTGTAAATTTTAACGACATCCAGTCTCGTTGTTACCCTGTGCATGTACAGGGTGAGTCAACGATAGAGTAAAATTCATTATCTCATTTGTTTCGGGGACGACGAAAAAATGTTAAATACAATAATTTTAGAGAATGTTAAGGTGTACAGTTTAAAATTATTTTTGAGTATACAGGGTACTTTAAAAAAGTATGGCCGATATAACATATGTTTTTTTTCTAATTTATTTTTAAATTCTGCGTACAATTTTATAATTTTTTTATTAATAATGTTATATACCTAAACCTAGTAGTTTTCCTAATATTTCAATTAAAAAAAAAATACTAGTTTTCAGTTTTGCAAAAAATTGCCAGTAGCACCATTGTGTCTGAAGGTGGAATACTTATAATTGGTACGAGCGTTCTATAGAAATGAAAAAAAAGATACAGTCGACACTCTATATAGTGAAAGACCAAAATGTTGACCGAAATTTCACTATAGAAAGTTTTTCACTATATGAAGAAAAAATCCGTATATATTGCTATGTATGTATTTTATATTGGTAATCATTTACTTGTATTTTATAAGGTACAAGCAACAAAAAAAATTGCGAAATTGAATTATTAGAAAAGATTTTATTAAACATTTGAAAGTTTAAATAGTACATAGCATGTACAGGGCTAAATACATACATAAAGTCCGTACGTTATATCTTTACCCGTGCGTCATAGTTTTCAGGCCATATATCAGACGACTATTATATTATTTGTCTCTTTTCACCAATATATCGTAGGTATTGGTAAAAAGAGACAAAAAATATAATAGTCGTCTGGGATATTGCCTGAAAACTATGACGCACGTGTAAAGATATAACGTACGGACTTTATGTATGTATGTACTACATACGAAATAAAAAGAATAATACAAAATCTGTTAATACATATGTACATACTACGTACATACGTACTAGGAAAAATAATCAGTTATTTTTTTTTGAACATTACTTTTGAATAATAATTGTTGCTCAACAAAATTCTCGCATTTATTCAAATGCATAAAGATTTGATCAGGTACACTTTCCTGGCCCCTGAGAGTAGTTCGCACAATGTCAAATGCATTTCTTATTTCATTTTCACTAAATTTAGCAGGACATTTCCCGGTTTCAATTTCTTCTTCATGATCTTCTATACTTTTTATATCCTCAATTATGTCTTGGTCAGTTGGGAGATCTGTCGTGCCAACATCATTGTCGATTTCTAAGAAATCTTCAAGTAAAAAATCTGCGTGGACGGTAGCAGTTTTTTGTAGGATACCCCATTGCCTTTTTAAGGTAGCGAGATCCATTTCGTCTTCTTCTTCCCATTCGTCAATTTTTTTTCAGTAAAACCTGCTTTGGAAAAGCAGTTTTTGATAGTTTTCTGAGAAACATTTTCACTCCATACTTTAGCTACTTCGGTTATACACTCTTTAAGGGTAATCAATTTTTGGACTGGAAGGTTGTTATCAGTCGCATTAACAATTTTATGAACAATTCTGTTTCGATAATGATGTTTTATGTTTTTTATAATACCTGGTCCATAGGTTGCAATATGGAGGTCATGTTTGATGGAAAAAAGATCAATTCAATATTCTTTAATTTTTTACTTACAGTAACTGGATGTGCAGGACAATTGTCTATAAACATCACAATCTTTCGCTTTTGGCTTTTCATTTTCGTGTCTAGTTCTTTGATCCATCTTTCAAAAATCTCAGAAGTCATCCATGCCTTTTTATTGTTGGCGTAATCTAACTCCAGAGATTTAACTCCTTTTAAAAAACGGGGATTTTTGCTTTTACCTATGAGCAGTAATTTCAGTTTTTCTGAGCCATCCATGTTTGCTCCAACCATAAGTGTCACCCTTTCTTTACTTGTTTTAACACCAAAACATTTATCACTTTTAAAAGTAAAAGTTTTATTTGGCAAACATTTAAAAAACAAACCGGTTTCATCACAATTGAAAACGTTTTTTTTGGCTCGTACTTTTTCAATGCACTTTTTAAAACAGTTTCAGTCCAAATATCACAGTCCTCCTGACTAACGCTTGCACTCTTGCCAGACACCGTCTTGAAAACAATTGAATTGCGAGTCTTCCAGGCACTCAACCACTCTTCACTAGCTTGAAAATTAACGCAGTTAAATTCTTTAGCAAATTGTAGAGCCTTTTGCTTTATTAAATTTCCCGATATTGGTACGTTTTGATGCGTACGGGCGACTTGAGACCATCGTAAAACTGCTTCATTTACATCCTCGTAAGTACTTACCCGTACTCGTTTTCGACTGCTTGGAACACTAGGTTTCTTGATGATACTGTCGCGACTTTTTATTATCAGAGAGACGCAACTTGGAGAAACACCAAATTTTGCAGCAACATCATTTTTTTTGCAGCCTTTATCAACTTCCTCCAAAACTTTAATTTTCTCAGCTAAACTTAAACACACTCGCTTGGACATCTTACTTGATTCTTAAACAAAAAGGAACTGAACCTGAATTTGCGAATTACTAGGCCTCGACTATAAAATGGGTTTTTCCCCGGGTTTCTATAAAATGGGTTATTCCCCGGGTTTCTCATAGAAATCTACCTGATTTATTGCCAACCATTAGGCGTTATAAACGCGTTAAGAACCTTTTCAAAAGAATGCGTCATAAAAATGGAATTCGTGCTAATGTTAGATAAAAATGGGAAACCCGAAATGGCCAAGATCTCAATAAATGCATAAAAATTTATACATAAAATTCCGGTAAAAATCTTATTATACAGAGTGTTACTATTTTACAGATTCACTATATGCAGGGCTTTTTACATGAAATTTCATTAAAATATTCTAGGTCTTGAAAAAATTGCACTATAAAGAGTTTTTCACTATACATATAGAGTTTCACTATAAACAGTGTCGACTGCATATGTAAAGAAATTTAAGTTAGATGCTACAGGGTGTTCAAAATAAATTTATGCATTTCGACTATTTTACATTGAAAAATCTCAAATTTTTTAAACGGATACCCTGTGGTAGTGGTAGCGTTGAGTATACGAAACGGAAAGTAGTAAACCAGAATGCTACCAATGAGGGAAAAGAAATGGAGATTTTACTTCATGTTGAAGATAATCCCCAGGTCAGCAGCCGTCAACTAGCTGACTTATCTGACACATCCTAATCTACGGCTAATCGCACCACGAGAAAATACAAGTATCATCCCTTTCATATTGAATTACACCAAGAACTTCAGCACTGTGATTTTGAATGACTAGTAAACTTTTATACAACCATGAATGGTGCAATAGAGGCCGATCCAATTTTTTTATCCAAAATAATGTTTTCTGATGTAGCTACTTTTCGCAGTAATGGAGCAGTTAACAATATATATATATATATATATATATATATATATATATATATATATATATATATATATATATATATATATATATATATATAATATAATAATTCTCTATTGTTGCAAGGTAACGCGCCTCTTAAATCGCGATTAGTTTTGGCAAAAATCAATGTATTAGGCTGATTGACCATCCCCCATATTCCCCTGATTTACCTTTCACCGACTATTACCTTTAACCAAAATTATCAATTCACCTTCGTAAAGGAGAATAAACCCGAAAAAAAACTCTGCTCAAATAACACGAATATGCCACACACGACGAGATCTTATCAGCAAAACAAATCAGATCACCGATCAAGACATTAGTCATCTTCCCCCCAGTATCTATGTTTCAAATCTCCATCTTTGATAAATCACAATTTTCCCATTTTATTTTACTAATATTGAAATTGACACTAAAGAGAGTAATTTCAATGCGATACATCTTTCAAATTTCCGAGGGCCAACATTATGCCGTCCCCGTTTCCCTTTTGTGATTCGTGGTCGTCCCTTCTCTCTTTAACATTTCGATGTTGTTGACGACAACCCCGAATTTGTTTTGTAGAAATACCAATGGCGTAACAAGAATAGTCGGCAAAAAATATATGTCTAATATAATATACGGGATGCGCTCTTTTGAAATTATTTGAAATATTAATTTCGGTCCTGTGGGACGTCATTCATCGAAATCGTCATCACCACTTGCGATTATCTTATTTTCCATCACTCAATATTGTCAGCGATGTCGTAGTCTTCTTCTTCTTCCACATACTGTAGGCCTCAAACCTGTAGTTTCCAACTCATCAGTTTTCTTGAGATGTTGATGTCCATGATTCGAGCCATCTCTTTGGAGGTCTTCCCAGGGGTCGTCGTGTTCGTGGTTTACCATCTCGCGCGATTCTCGCTAGTTTCTCCTCAGCCATTTTTTCCACGTGATCTCTCCAAGCTCTTCTACGTTTACGTCCCCATCTGATTATGTCTTCCACTTCGCATTCATGTCTTATGTCTGTGTTTGTTTTCCTATGTCTTAATGTGTATCCTGAAATGTTTCTAAGTATTTTCATCTCTGTTGTTCGAAGAATGCTTTTTGTTCTTTTATTGTCTGCTCTTGTTTCCATAGCGTCGTAGTGTTAACAAATATACGGTTTATTGTCATGTATAATGGTATTCTTAAAAATTCTTATGCCCACAAAGGGCGCGTATATTTTCAAACAACAATACAGCAATTCCTTTAATTTTTGTGCTTGAAGTTCTTCAAAAGTAATTTAAGCATTTTAAAGACGCTTAATTGAAAGGCTTCCAAGCTCACCAAATTGTTTCGACTTGTCTGAACACTTACAAATATTCAAAAGGACATGCGAACACTCTTTCTTTCGGCTTATGAGAGCTGTATGTAACATTTAAGAATTCCAAGCGCTTTAGAAAGACTTCAAGCTCTTTTTAGAACTTCCAGTACTTATACAGGTCGGCAAGCTGTATTAAAAAGAGTTGGTACTTAAATATCAAAGCATCGTCTCTGCGCCTTTTTGTTTACAGTGTTGTAAAATAGTACCTCTCCCCCCTTAACTACAAATGAGAACATTTTGCTACTTTATCGGTCTTCGTTCTGTGGTTTTCTCATCCAATTCAATCTTGAAGTAAGTTTTGAATCGTTTGTCCAAGATGTTGGTGAACGTCCTCTGTTACTCTTTAACAGTATAGTTCCCAGTGTGAAATAATATTGTTCTGTCTTAGAGCTTTACACCTTGCTATGCGTGATGTGAGCTAAAAATTCCCGGACTATCGCTATATAGCAAGAACATGAAATAGTGTCGACTCGCGCCGGCAACTGGTGCTAGGTACATCTCTAACCACGCTACGTGATAAGTTCAACTACATTTTGATGTGTTTGGTTTTGGCGATGAATTTCATGACGCTCACTCCCCATTCTCCTTATTGGAATGATTTAGCACCCTGTGACTTCAGGCTGTTCCTTCCTATGAAGATGAAGTTAAAAGGTCGCTGTCTCGAGACAGCAGAGGACCTTCTAAAAAATTGTTCGACCAGTGGAAAAAAAAAATGGTTGGACCGGTGCATTTGCGAATAGGTGGACTACTTTAAAGGTGGTGGGAGTCACGAGGCCTAAAAGTTACTACTTGAGATATTATAGCGTGGTGCCGGGAACTCTGAATCGGACCATGCGGCATAATTCCATTTTAGTCTAGTAATGGTTTCGACAGTGTCTCATCCCTGTTATTCGTCTGATCTCAGCATTGCTTTTTCAGAGATATGCCCTTCGCGTGATTGGTAGTTTCTTCTTTGACTATTAAGTCCAGGTCCATGTTTGACACCCACATATTAGCACCAGAAAACATATTGATCGAATAGTTTTGTTTTTAAGTGTGTGTTCAAGTCTTCCATATACAGATTCAGCCAGCTGTATTCTCCCATATATTTCTAAAGCCTGGTTGTCTCGTCTAAAATCATTTTAGTTTTTCTTGAAGTCATGTTTTACCTGCTTTCTCATTTAATTCTCTTAGTATTTCTTGTAGGTCTATTGAATTTTCCGCTCTAATAACTCTATCACCAGCAAATCTTAAGCTTTTTAGTCTATTGTCGTTTATCAGAATACCTTTAGCTCCCATTGTAGAAGTTTGTACACCTTCTCTAGGAGGGAAATATTCCGAGACTGTCGTTTTTGCCAAAAATCGATTTTATAGTTTCCTTTGAATGCGATGCACTTATTCCAGCAATCTTCATTGGATATCTTCCATTAGTACGATTTGTCGAACTCTCTAACCCTCAGTTTCTCTTTCGACTTTTCCATTTGAGCCGAATCTCTATCCCTGGAGCCACCTTTTCAAATTTTGAAAGAGGTAATAATCGTTGGGGGGGGGGGGGCAGATCTGGCGGATGAGAAAGCAATTCATAGCTCAACTGATCCAATTTCACCGTCGATTTTATGGAGATAAAACAACACTTTTTTCTTTGCTAAATGCGGCCTTTTTTCTTGATTTCGCCATTCAAACCAACGGAATAGTCTCCGGTGATTGTTCGCCCCTCCTCTAGATAGACGAGCAGTATTATTCCATCTTCTTTACAAGCCACTGCTTGTCCAAGTTTCTTCCAACTGTCTTTATCCTGTGCAAGATCCATCTACTGCCTGCTATTAACCTGATACCATCTTTTCATTGGTCTTCCGACACTTCGTCTGCTCTCCCAGACTCCCATTTAAGTAATTTTGTTGTACACCTACCATCATTCGTTCTATCCACATGTCCCACCCATTGCTAATTTTGCCCCTGTTTCACTGGTATCTGGAATTCTTGTTGTTCGTCTCATATCCTTGCTTTTAATGGAGTCGACAAAGACTATTTTTTGTAAGGGTCATGGTTTCCAGTCCATACGTACTTACTGGTGTAGCTCTCGTACACTTTTTCTTTTAAGGTCATGAGGATATGTCTGTTTTTTAGAATGAATCCCAGTTTTTGAAATGCAGTCCAGCTGAAACCAATTCGCCTTGATATTTCCGCTGTTTGATTGTCTTTATCCAATCTAATCTTATGTCCAAGGTATATATACTCTGCTACTCTCTCGATCTCTTCCGTGCCGATCTTAATTTTAGTGTGCTTAGAAGTTTATTTTCTTAATGTTCATCTCGAGTCCAACTTTCTGTGAAGCTTGAGTAAGTTGTTCTATCATGATTTTGAGTTCTTCTAAATCTTCGCTAATCAGTACTACAACATCTGCGAATCACAAGTGATGTAAATATATGCCATCGATTTTAATTCCCTTCTCTTCTCATTCGAGACTTTTAAATAGATCCTGCAAGGCCAGGGTAAAAAATTTTGATGAAATTGTGTCGCCCTTGATCTTTATGGGTTCTATTTTTCGATCTTCATCTATTTTAACCGTTAATGTCGCATTTTCATATATGAATTTTAGGAGTTCGTTATATCTGGAGTCTATTCCGGCATGAGCTAAGGTCTGCATAATTGCCCAATGTTCCAGGGAGTCGAAAGCCTTCTGATAATCGGTGAAAGCTAGATGCAGCTTAATATTACCAGGTGTACAAGTATGAAATGCGGATTTTTTTTCTAAAAAAACATGTTAAATTAGGAAGAATGATAAAAAGTGCTTTATTCAAAGTATGCTCCATTGCTTGTTATACTTTTTTCCCATCTTTCGGGCAATTTGTGAATACCACGCCAGTAAAAATCTTCCCCTTTTGCCGCGAACCATTCATCGAGCCATTTTTTCACATCTTCGTAAGAACCAAAGCGCTGCTCAGCAAATGCGTGACCCATCGATGCAAACAAGTGGTAATCGGAAGGAGATAAAGTCTGGTGAGTAAGCCGCATGGGGTAGAACTTCCCAGCTGAGTGCTTCCAACGAGTCGCGAACTGGTGTTGCCGTATGCCGTGACGGAGCATTGTCATGAAGAAAAATGACTTTGTATTGCCTCTTTCGGTATTCTGGCCTTTTTTCAAGCAGCGAACGGTTCAAATCGGTCAATTGTTGTTGGTAATGTTTAGTATTAACCGTTTCCCCTGGTTTTTACAGCTCATGATAGACCACGCCCTTCTGGTCCCACCAAACACACAGCATCGTCTTTCTGCCAAAGCGATTCGGTCTTGAGGTCAATATGGATGGTGCGCCTGGGTCTACCCATGATTTTTTGCGCTTGGGATTCTCAAAATAAATCCATTTTTCATCCCCTGTAACTATACTATGCAAAAACGACTTCCTCTTGTACCGAGCGAGCAAAATGTCACACGTGTTTTTGCGCTTTTCCATTTGCCTGTCGTTCAACTCATGTGGTACCCATCTACCGATCTTCTGAATCTTTCCCATCTCTCGTAGCCGATTGGAAACAGCTTGTTGACTAACGCCAAATTGCTCGGCGAGTTGTTTCTGTGTTTGCGAATCATCTTCGTCCAACAATGCTTGCAATTCCACATAATCGTATTTTTTTGGCGGTTTTCCACGTTCCTTGTCTGCAACATCCAAGTCACCACTTTTGAAACGCCGAAACCATTGTTCACACGTATCTTGCGATGGAGCATGTTCACCATAAGCTTCTCGAATTCTCGAAGTAATCGGTATGATTCAACAGCAGTTTTCTTCAAATGAAAACAAAAAAAATTAATGTTGTCCGCGAATGCTCTTTGTTCGGTAAAAATTTCGACATATTGAACACAACAACACAACATTATGCACAGACTTTGCAATTTGTCACTCGTGCGCGTCTGACACTTGTTGATGACACAACAAAATGGCGCGGTGTCAAATCTTTATAGCACAAACTGCATTGGTGCACCATCTGTTGTCTGAAATCCGCATTTCATACTTGTACACTTGGTATATTTAATTACTTTTTCTATTAAAAGGCGGAGAGTCTGGTTATGATCTGTTGTACCAAATTCCTTACGAAAGCCCGCCTGTTCGACTGGTTGGTAGTCATTGAACTAATTTGTTAGACGGTTTGTGACAATTTTAATGAGAAGCTTGTACAAATGCGATAACGTCCATGTCTCGACTCCAAACAAAAGTTTGGACCGCACGTAGCATTCTAGGAAACGCGATCTTAGAGCGGGTGATAAGTTTCTGTTGCAAAACATTGTCCGAAATTTTGAAAATGATTTTCTTGGAACCTCTATTCTGGTTTTAATTTCAGTGTCTTGGTCAGTGTCGGATGTGATATAGGTTTGTACTTTTCTACACGTTCTATTTGTTTTCCTTCGAGGAATAATTGGCAATTGTTGGTTTGATGTTTAGAAACGACCAATAATTTTGTTTTTTTTTCTGTGTTTATTTTCAGACCCATTTCGACTCTTTCTCTATTGACTTTGCCAACCAATGCTTACAGGTCCTCTAATGTTTCTGCTAACATTACGGTATCGTCGGCAATGCGATAGTTCTCCAGGTTTTCGTGCTCGCCTTTGTTGAATAAAAGAATGACCTTACTGTTTTGCCAATGTATAGGTCTTCTTTGTTCTTCAATACCTTTGTTGAGTAATATCCGTATCGCTTCAAAAAATTAATTTCCTCCCATTTTCAATATTTCAGATGTTATCTTATTATTAATAGTATTATTCCATGAGCATCCCAAAAAAAAAAACAGATGTTTGTGTTTTTGGACGCTTCGGTCGGCTTTCATGCGGTTCCAGCCACTCTGCGGGCTGCCTGTTGCACTCAGGCGTGTAGTGGTTGATCCATGTTTCATCTATTGATACGAATCGACGCAAAAACCCCTTTGGATTACGCCGAAACATTGCCAAACAGCGTTCTGAATCTTCGATACGGTGTTGCCCATCGGGCACATGGCTTTTTCATATGCAAAATATACCTCAAGCGTTCTGTTGATATCTTTACGATGTCATCTATCTCAGTTTCACTTTGCGGACATTCAGAACAATGTAGTGGTTTGATTTTCTCGGAGTGCTTGCCTCATTTGGACGTTCGGAACGGGCTACATCATCCATGTTTGTACGACTGCATGTAACTTCACAAAACCATCGACCTACAGTTGCTTTCGACGGAGCAGATCTGCCATAACACTTTTCAAGCCATTCTTGGGTTCTCGGCCATCAAAAAGCAATGTTTCCACACATGAAGTTCTTTTTGTTCCATCGATTTGCAAAAATCAAAAGCAGCTTCACTCAAACAACTGTAATTCGCAAACTAATAGACAAAATGTTATGAAAATTTTACACGAATCTTATGAGAGTTGACACTAACTGAAAATCATGTTTTTTTTCGGTTATGCGACCATCTCTCGGAAAGTCTCGGAACTTTTCACCCCATCTAGGAAATAGCGTCTTCATGTCTGATTTACCGGCAAATTTTGTTAATTTCGATTAAATCAGGCTATGTGTGTGTGTGTGCGCTTCTCATGCTCTTTCATGTAGAATCCACACGTAGAAAAGAGAAATAAATATATGAACGTCGCACATACAGGTATTTGAACGATCTACGCGGCCAAAAGTCAAAAAATCAAAAACACAAAATATTGGCAGGTAACCGACTACCAGAGACCCTTCCGAGAACAAAAGACAACCGCTTCCAACCCCACCCGTGCCGTCTTACCTGTTTTATGTCAGTCGGAATTCGATCCTGTTACCTTGTGTACGTTATCAGTTCTTGGCGCTCTTAAAAATCATAATTGTGAAAGTGGAATTTTATGTCTATAAGTTTTAAAGTAGTGGAAAAAGTGATGGATTCTCAAAGTACAGGTATGTAACTATGTTATTTCATAAAACTTTTATCATTTACTTATTTGTGAGTCAACGTAAGGGACGTAAAGAAAGGTCTTTTCCACGTGTATTATTTTGTAAAAAAAATATGTTTTATTGTCGTTTTCATACTTCCCTGTTAGATCCGGCTATAATTTTGATAATATTCTAAAGTTGGTAGTTTCAGAAAATAATAAATAAAAAAAATGGCCCGGATAAGTCCGGATAAGATACATTTTGGGACTTTGAAAATTATGGTCAAAATTGTGAGAAAAAAATAGATTTTGATTTTATCAATTTTAACTTAACGATTCTTTGTTGTAGGTTCACTTGTTACATCGGGAATGAAGGTCGTGACCCAGAAATACTTGTTTGACCGCATGATGAAGGAAGATTTACCTTATTTGGAAGACAAACTAAATTGCTTGAAAGAACAACTTTTGTCAACTGAAGGGTATACACAAGAGCAAATACAATCCTTGAAAAGGAATTTTTTCTCATTTTAAATCTGAAGTTAAACGTAGATGGATCAAAGCCCATAATAAAGAAGACATATTTGCTCAATACAATAGTTCATGGCTAGAAGGAACCTTTGAAATTCCAGTGGTTGACAGTCTGCAAAATCGATCTGGTCGACCAAGCAAACCTTTTGAACAATTGAGCGAGAGAAGTAAAAGAACAAAGACGGAGGAGCTTCGCTCTACCTTTGAAGAGGAGGTAATAGTGCATGCCGCGCAAGTTGAGTTGAGAAAAATGGGATAGCGAGATGCTTCAAATGTACTCAAAGAAATCATCACTACACCAACTCGGGCAACGAAATATAAAAAGGTGTATTATCGCACAAAATCATCAAAAAATAAAAGTAGCCCTTTGACTGTCAAGGAAGCAATCCAAATGTACATAGACGCAGATCTAACAAGAGAACAGTATGATATCATAAGAAGGACGAACAAACCTGTTTTTCCGTGTTATAGCCTCCTACCAAAGGAAAAAAAAAGTGTTACCCGCCACCAAAAACGTGCAAGATAACTAGCACTAGTGCGGAAACTCAATTACAGCCCTTGGTGGTTACAGGATTGTCTGACTACCTGGAAGAGGTATTGCAAACATTAAATGAACAAAAACGGAATACTCTAACGATGATTCATAAATGGGGTTGCGACGGATCACAACAATCCCAATACAAACAAAAGTTTGACAGTGATGCGGATTCGGATAGCAATATATTCCAAAGTTGCTTCGTGCCTCTAAAATTAGTGTGTGGAAAAAATAATGAAAAAAACCGTGTGGAAGAATCCGACTCCGTCTTCTCCGCGTTTTTGTCGGCCAATAAGATTTCGTTTTATCAAAGAGAGTACTGATGTCACAGCACAAGAAATTAACTACATGAATAAATCAGTTGATTCTCTCATTCCTACTGAAGTTGATTTGGATGAGAAAAAGTTTATAGTCAAACACAAATTTATCATGACAATGATGGATGGAAAAGTATGTAATGCCGCCACTGGAACCACAGCAACAAGCCGGTGCTATATTTGTGGTGCAACCTCAAAGGATTTTAACCGATTGGAAATAACAAAAGAAGTTAATCCCGAGGCAGTACAATTCGGTCTCTCAGTATTACATGCCAGGATAAGATTATTTGAGAGTGTCCTACATCTGGCTTATAAACTGCCAGTAAAAAAATATAGAGAAAGAAAAACAGAGGCTGAAAAGGAACTCGAGAAAGGGAGGAAACTTGAAATCCAGACCCGGTTTCGCAATGAAACCGGGTTATTGGTCGATATGCCAAAGGCAAACTTTGGAAACACCAATGATGGGAACACCAGTCGAAGATTTTTTTGAAGACCCGAAATTGGCAGCAGAAATAACGGGCCTTAGCTATGACCTGTTATCTAGGTTAAAAGTCATTTTGGAGACAATCTCAAGCGGATATAAAGTCGACCCAGAAAAATATGACAAGTATGCATCAGAAACTGCTCGTCTATATGTGGACCTCTACCCGTGGCATCCCATGACACCCACGATGCATAAGATACTTGTCCATGGCACAGAGATAATAAAAAATGCTTTGTTACTAATTGGGCAGCTGTCTGAAGAAGCCGCAGAGGCAAGGAACAAGCACTTTCGGTCTTACCGACAAGATTTTGCCCGAAAATTTTCACGAGAAAGCTGCAACAGGGACATTTCTAATCGTTTACTTTGTTGAGCAGTATGAGGCGAATAAAGAGGATAAAGTCACATTCATTCCTACCAGAGACGCTAGAAATGCTCCTGCCTGCAGAGCCGAACCCCTTGTGTTCTTCTGGAAGTGAAGATGAAAATATGTTTGTGGACGACAAAATATGATTGTTTATAGTGTATTTTTAACCCTCGACGCAAAAGAGGGGTGTTATAAGTTTAAATTTTACATTTATTTTGTAAATAAATGTTTTCATTTAAAATATTTTTTTTTTGTAAAATTAAGTTTCGTTTTTTTATTTTTTATTACAAATTAAGTAATTTTATGCAAAGTAACTGGTTAGTTTAACTTGGTAATATAATTTAGCATACAATAGAACCGAAAACTAATTTGGCCGCGTAGATCGTTCAAATACCCCTATGTGCGTTGTGGGGAAGGGCGCTTTTATTCACCACCGCCGCCCCTGAATACTTCGTATAAACATGTCTGTTTTCTTTATATCACAGCTCAACTGTACGCGTCTGCAATCTTTATAGGCTACTTAGCAGTAATCATTTGAATATACCCCGTGAGAGACGTACGACTCTTGTACGGACGCTGCATTAAAATGTCATAATTTCCCTCCGTCTCTATCAGAGTTTTTCTTTTTTATTTTATTTTACGGGATACACACACACATATCATCTTTCTATAGGGGGAATATGGGAGGTAGTCAGCTGTTTTTAATATTAATTCTATTGGCTTATATTGGTTTTTCTTTTTTGTAACTTGACGTAGTGTTTTATTCATGTTGGATGTCTTATAGAATACGCAATGAACTAGAAATGTGCGACCCACGATTGGTATATATTTAATAACCCTAGGACACTAACTTCACGTTGTAAACTTGAAGAACTCATGGAATATTTTCGATCTTTCCATTGGTTAGACGTTCGTTTTAGATCGGACGACCCATCTGACTGCGCTAAGAAGGTTTCGCATGTCATTTCGGTTGGTATGGAAGCTTACATCCCTTTTCCAATGAAATGCCCTTCTAACGGCAAGCCTTGGTTCGTCCGAAAATGCAAAGAAGCTATTGTTACAGTAAACATAAGCAACAGTAGCGACAGTCCGACTCGACACCTTTGAGCGCAAGTGGTTCGGGTTTGTAATGATGACGTGACCTGCCTCCAAATTCCTTCTTTCAAAAAAAATCTTATTATGTAGAATAAAAAAGAATCTTGCTAATTGAAAGGAAGAAAAAAACGAGAAAACATTTTTTATCAAGTTCTTATTAAAACAGATATACAAATTACCAGTCAAGTGCAAGTTGAACTTGCGCAATTAGTGTTCCGTACGTTGATTGCTTATAAAATTTTGTAACGGAGGTATAAAATGATTAGTGACTTCACAAAACACACCCCAAATGAGTTTTTAACAAAGTTTGTTTCCAATCTTTACTGAAAATTGATGACCTTGAAATTTTTGTTTTTTATATACCAGATAAATTATTAAAGGGAATGCACTCGTGATATTCTACACCCCGTGGAGAATATTCCAGAATTTTTTCAAAATTTTTTGATAAGTACTTTTCGAGATAAGGCGGATGGACAGCGATTTGTCGCGATTTTTTTAAAAATAATACAAAGAAAAGTGCGCGTAAGTATTACATAATATATATATTTTTTAATCGTGTTTTCACAAGCTTTCATTTGACACCACACTCGATTACCTAGTAAAAAAATTTTTTTTTTCACTTCCGATTTCACCCCCCACAACTAAACCCTTAAGTCAAAATTTAACTTTCAAAACTACATGGCTCTGATGAGGCCATCAGTTCCTATATTATTACCAAATTTCAACTTTCTATGACAAATAGATTCGGAGAAACTCGGGTGTGACAGACGGACAGACACCGAAGTGATCTTATAAGTGTTCCATACGGAACACTAAAAACAGGGGTAAAGGCAAAAATACACGGAAAAATACATTTGAGTTGGGAATGTGGAATCTTTGGCACAATGATACTACTCAGTATATATCACCACTACACCAAACACTTTATTTTTGCACTCGACGCGCGTTTCGCTAACCATGTTAGCTTCATCAGGAGCGATGATTGACTGAAGCTAAACTACAAATCTACCCTATTTATACTTAGCCTAACCCTTGAATTACTCAAGCGGAACTAATGACATAGGCAAGGCCATCAGTTCCGGTCAAGTAACCAGTAGAGGGAACTATAAGGAATAGGCCCTCTGTCTTTATTTAAACTATTTTTACATTTTATGATTTCCATACTTTCGTATGCGTTCAACAATCTCCTATCAGATACATTTTTTATTAATCTTAGATTATCTAATATTACAGTATGATCAGCTTCAAGGGCATGTTCGACAATGCTAGACTTTTCTGTTCTACTGTATTTTAAGTGTGCTAAGTGTTCTTTAAATCTTGTTTTAATTGACCTTTTAGTTTGCCCAACATACTTTTTGTCACAATCATTACAACTAATTTCATAAATTCAATTTTTCTCACAATTAGGAATCTTATCTTTGGGATTTCCTAAGATATTCCTCAGATTGTCTGATGACTTATAGACTAAGGTGAGGCCTTCCTTATTAAATACCTTATTGAGTCCCTTGCTATATTTCGGATTATATGGTATGGAGACATACTTGGTGTTATTTTCTTCGCGTGTAAAAAACGTGGAATTCTGAATATTACACCTAAACTTATGTCTATTTATTAGGTTATTTACTAAGTCATCGTCATAACCATTAACTCTAGTTATATTTCTAATACGATTTCTTTCTTTATTAAAGTTTACTCTGATACAAAGAAAGCAAATATTGATGATTTTGTTTCTAAATTAAATAGCCACATTAAATTCACTTACGAAGTTGAGAACAAAGGACAATTGCCTTTTCTAGATATTTTAATTATTAAAAAATAATAATAGATTAGAATTTGATATCTATAGGAAGGACACAGTAACTAATAGATATATTTCTAATGATTCATTTCATTGCAAACAACATAAATTAGCCTCATTCCCTTTTTTAGTTCATCGTTTAGTCACTTTCCCTCTGAATAGAGTAAACTTTAATAAAGATAGGAATCGTATTAGAAATGTAACTAGAGTTAATGGTTATGACGATGATTTAGTAAATAAGCTAATAAATAGACATAAGTTTAGGTTTAATATTCAGAATTCCACCTTTTTTACACGCGAAGAAAATAACACCAAGTATGTCTCCATACCATATAATCCGAAATATAGCAAGGGACTCAATAAGGTATTTAATAAGGTAGGCCTCACCCTAGTCTATAAGTCATCAGACAATCTGAGGAATATCTTAGGAAATCCCAAAGATAAGATTCCTAATTGTGAGAAAAGTGGAATTTATGAAATTAGTTGTAATGATGGTGACAAAAAGTATGTTGGACAAACTAAAAGGTCAATTAAAACAAGATTTAAAGAACACTTAGCACACTTAAAATACAATAGAACAGAAAAGTCTATTACTTATATACTGATGGCCTTGCCTATGTCATTAATTCCGCTTGAGTAATTCAAGGGTTAGGCTAAGTATAAATAGGGTAGATTTGTAGTTTAGCTTTAGTCAATCATCGCTCCTGATGAAGCTAACATGGTTAGCGAAACGCGCGTCGAGTGCAAAAATAAAGTGTTTGGTGTAGTGGTGATATATACTGAGTAGTAAAATACATTTGGTTTCAAGATTTTTGCACATTATTTATTTAAATATCTCATTGTTGATTTATATTTTTCAACTATTAGAGATATTGTCCGGGGGGGAAAATGTTCATTTCTCTACACACTTTCAGCTTCGCGTGTATAATGTTGACAATAATGTTCCTTATATTTCAGAGAATCCCAGTAATTATCAACGGATCTTTCTAACCTGAACTTAAAAATGAAGAAAACACACATTTTATCATTAGATAAATCCAATATAATAATTTTCATACAACTAACGACTTTTTTTGCTTATATACTGCTTATATAAAAAATTAAATCCATACACTAATTTATTCAAACTCATTTATGCTGAAGAAGTACTACTTTTGCATGCCCAGATTGAATTTTAAAAGTTTGATTAGCGAATTTTAGCGGATAATATAACTTAAGGGCTTACACCACCTTGAGATTTTCAAAAAATCAAATTAATTTTTGGCTAGATAAATTGTTTATACTTTTAAGAATATTTTAAACGTTTAAACCATTTCAAAATTCAAATTACTTCCGAAGTTATAGCAATTAGAAGTGAGCGCGGCAGGGAGTCGGCCGGAAACTCAGGTAGCGATCGGACCGGCACCAGCGGTTAAAGCCTTGACAAAGGGTATTGTTCTTTTAGTCAGTCCTTTATAAGAACGCTGTTTATAAGGATACACTCAGAATAACAACGAAAGTCTAAATGTTGTCATTTGGTCTATAGCTCCAAAAGTGTATTACAGTGGCATAAAAGTTGTTGAGATTGCATCTTATATTGCAGCTAGTATATTTAATGATGGATATACTAGTGTAATACAAGTGATGCAATTATTAAACCTTGATTTACCGAGAACTTGGATTCTCAACGAATATCTATAGCCAACATGAGAGCCCAACAGGAGACTAAAGAGGCCAGAAATTTGAAAAGAGCTGTTCAAGAGGAGTCGGAGGACATCGCGGCAACAATGGAAGAGCTCATGTACGGTCCAGGAATCGCAGATTGAAGGTAATTTAAAAAAATATTTGGTGTTAAGACGCTGACGCCGTATTGTTCTTTCTTCTGAATTCAGAAAAAAAGTAGGTGAGCGAGGGGCTTGTTGTAAAAATTTAAAAAAAAAAAAAAATTTAATTTAATATCTGTCTACTGTCCGAGCATTAAAAGCACGTCTGTCGATAGCCTAACTATTCCTTTGTTATACCGAAAAGGAATAAAATCAAAATTATTAATATATACTTCACACCAGACATTTTCTTAAAAAACAGACCGTTGGTACAACTTGCCCCGTGTTTTGGGCTAGATGTAACAGCCATGGGGCAGGTAGTGACAGTAAAAATACAGTAAATTCTGATACATATTTGAGCTTTAATTTTGTTATTTTCCAAACCAACATAACCTTCACATTATCTACAAAATTTATCATTAGTGAAACTAAAACATACTTCTACAACAATCAACAGTAAAGATTTAATTGTTTAAACTAATTTCTTAGTTAGATAAACTATATTTATAATCAAAATGGCTCTTTAAATCACATTTATTTACTTAACCCACTACAAGTTTCTAAAAATATAATCAGCCTTCGAAAAACAGACGCTACATAATGACTAAAATCAGTCTTCATCAAGGTAATAATTTATACAAATAAATGACATAGTATCTCCTGTCACACATTTCACATGTACTCACATTTTACATGATACACATTCTACCAATTCACCGCAAAGTAGACAAGGCCACTCCTCAGTTTCAGGTTCTGAATCCAACCAAAAAATTCTTTTTTCAACTTTTCTTTATCACCTTCCTTTTTTGTTGATTTGCCCGTGCCTTTTCCTCTTGATCCATCTTTACTATCTTTTTTCTGCCTAAGTTGGGAATGTGGAATCTTTGGCACAATGATACTACTCAGTATATATCACCACTACACCAAACACTTTATTTTTGCACTCGACGCGCGTTTCGCTAACCATGTTAGCTTCATCAGGAGCGATGATTGACTAAAGCTAAACTACCAAATCTACCCTATTTATACTTAGCCTAACCCTTGAATTACTCAAGCGGAACTAATGACATAGGCAAGGCTATCAGTTCCGGTCAAGTAACCAGTAGAGGGGACTATAAGGAATAGGCCCTCTGTCTTTGTTTAAAACTACTTTTACATTTTATGATTTCCATACTTTCGTATGCGTTCAACAATCTTCTATCAGATACATTTTTTATTAATCTTAGATTATCTAATGTTACAGTATGATCAGCTTCAAGAGCATGTTCGGCAATGCTAGACTTTTCTGTTCTGTTGTATTTTAAGTGTGTTAAATGTTCTTTAGATCGTGTTCGAATTGTCCTTTTAGTTTACCCAACATACTTTTTGTCACAATCATTACAACTAATTTCATAAATTCCACTTTTCTCACAATTAGGAATCTTATCTTTGGGATTTCCTAAGATATTCCTCAGATTGTCTGATGACTTATAGACTAAGGTGATTTAATAAGGTAGGCCTCACCTTGAGTTTTTGTAAACCTGAGCAACTTGGAGTTCGGGAGCAGATTGTAATAATTCTGAATTTTCAAGGTCCAACGTTTAAACTGTCTTCTTAATAGGATTTAGACGATCAGTGACATAGGATGCTGCAAAGTTACTGTCTTAAAAGATATCGGCATTGAAAGGCCATATGCTGGATAAGAAGTTACAATGTGCCGCACGATATTGTTACAACAAGCCCCGTACCATAATTTTCTACATTTAACAAAACTTATGTCGCTAAACGTGAAACTTTTTAAAGAATATTAAAACTAAGCGCATTTTGGAACTATATGCAAATCTAAATTTTTAAATTAATTAATTATAGACACGAAAAGCCAAATTTTACGAAATCAATATTTTACGTTACCTAGCCAAAATGAAGCACGTGCACACATCTACCCACTAAACCGTCGGGCGGGACACTCGCTGTGATGACGTGTTGTCGCATGACTTAAAAATTAAATTGAGCAAAAAATATGGCTTTCTAGAGTTCAGATTCTCAGTAGAAATTGCGTGTTACTACTTACCCCTGTTACAACAAGCCCCTAGCTCCCCTACAATTGGAATAACATAAACCAATACTTAACAATAATAAGAGAAGAACTGTTTTACAAATGAAATGTATCTCTAATATGAAAACACAATTATCATAATCTTTATATAATACGTTGCATAACAGAAATAAAGAATTATAAATAAATTACCTTTTAGGATCTTTGGGAAATCTAAAAAAACTAACTCCTTTGGTGATACCACATATAGTTTTACAAGCAGTTATCACACAACAAGAACTTCCTCTTGACATCTTATTTATAATTATTTTCAATTATAACGTCAAACGAGTCATTTATTTATTCGACAATTATATTATTAATAATGAATTTCGGAGCACGTTATAAAAGGAATCTCCTTGAAATCCAGATGTAAACACAACCCACGACCGTGCTGGCAACCATGTTGTTGGTATGATAGAGGACGCATGCGTGATAAAAAACAGGGCCTAAAAATTTTCTTAAGCCTCGCTACTGTATTTTGTGTTTACTGTGTTATCGCTTCTAAACATCTTTCCTACCGACAATGGCGTGAAAATCCTAACGTTATCCTGCTCGGAATATAACTTGATCAGGGGTTTGGTGGAAGTCTAGCTTTGAGGTCATACGTTGGTCAATATTTTTGTGAATAACCTATAAACATGGGAGAGGATGCCTATAGGACGGTAGTTTGATAGATCTGTTGAATCGCCTTTTTTACAGAGGAGAATGATAATAGCGTTGTTCCACTGCGTTGGTGTTATAGACTTAGTAAGACATAGGTTAAACAGTATTGTGAAGACTGTGATGACAGTAGGTCCAGCCAGCTTTATGGCTTCAGCCACAATACCATCCTGACCTGGAGACTTATTATTTTTCATCTCATTCAAGATTTGTATGATCTCATCTTCTGTTATTTCGGAACTTCTGAACCTTAATTTTGAATATGTGGAATCTCATAGGGTGTGTCGGTATTAGTGTTTTTATAAAGCGGTTTATAAAATGCTTCAACAATATTCATAATCTCTTCCCTGTCCGTTATGACTCTTCCATCTTCGTTCTTTAGTTTTTGTATAATTTTTGTTCCCGTAAATAATTTGGATCTCAAAACTTTTAGATTTTTATTTTCCTCCATTACTTTTGTTACTTGTTCGGTGTTAAACTTTATAGTTTAATAACGACGCTGCGTAAAGGAGGGGCAAAATTAAGAAAATCAGGTTTGAATGTGACCATTCGACAACATCTTCGTGCTCATGATGCCAAATTCCGAAGCATGTTAAAGAAACTTTTTGTAGACGAAAATCATGTCGCGAAGCGGCTGGCTTGGGCTCGCGATAAGATACTAGAATGGCCCTGACACTCGCTGGACGCTAATCCTATGGAAAACGTTTGGTTCCTTGTAAAAAGAAAGCTCAGAGGAAAGACTCTAAGAACTCAGTTGTTTTGCGAGATTCGAAAAATTTGCAGAGTATGCAGAAAATCTCGTCGACAGCATGCCTCGAACATGCCAGGCGACTATTGATGCAGGAGGCGATTGGAGAACTTCATAAGGTAATTGCGTCGGTGTTAGCACACCAAAGAACACATTGATGGCAAAAAAAATGTTCCCGAAACACATTTTTTCAAGAGTACGAACTGTCACGTTCTTACTTGACAGACTGCACAATATTTTAATATTTAAAATCGAGCAAAGGTAAATTGTAATGCAGGTATGTTAGTATTTCACCATTTTTAGTCGACAATCTGTTTTTTCTTCCATTTCCGTTATTTCCAATCTCAGAAAATAGCCTTTCACTAAATATTGAAGAAGCTGATACTGCAAGAGACTCAAGTTCTCCTAACCTAGGAAAAGTCCTGAAATTAATCTGCCACCATAAAAAAGGATTTGCTTTCCGATCTATCAATCGCAAACTTAAATCAGAACTGAACTCTATTTCTACCTCTCCTATTCCATGGGAGATGTTTTAATTTTCTCTATGTAATTATTGTAAGGTGGTTGGTAAATTTAAGATTAGAGTAAAAAATCACATCCAGATTTTTTACCTGATTAATGAAAGCACAGGAAGCCTTCCGTTGTCAACAAAAATCATCCAGAAATCTTCAAACATCTTGATCTGGGACTTATTCTGCCAAATAGCATAACCTTGGACTTAGAGGTACTTACGTGCGAACAACAATAATTGTCTCATATTTTACCTTGCCAAATAACTACCGAGCCATAGCACTGCTTTCAATAATATCGAAAGTCATGGAAAAAGCTGTCAATCAGCATCTTCTAAAATATCTTGAAGGATTCAACATTATTAGCGATCATCAATATGGTTTTCATAAAAATAGATCAATAGGAGATCTTCTGAATTATGTAACACATGTTTGGAACAACGCAATTGAACACCTTGGAGAATCTCGAGCGGTTGCTCTTGACATATCCAAGGCATTCGACCGTGTTTGGCACGATGGGCTGTTGGCTAAGCTACGTTCTTGTGGTGTGTCTGAAAAGTTCTGTTTGTGGCTCTGATGTTTCCTCAGAGAGCGTTCTTTACGAGTGGCAGTCGACGGATTTCTTTCTAACACCTTCACTATCAACGCCGGTGTACCCCAAGGCTCCATACTGTCTCCTACTCTCTTTCTCATTTATATTAACGATCTGCTGGAAAAGACCGAGAATCCAATATACAGCTTTACAGATGACAGTACACTTATCTCTTCATTCACTTTGAACGCTCGGACATCGGCTACTCAGAGGAATATCCGCAGACAGCAGGAAGTCATTCAACTTAACAAAGACCTGGAAGAAATTCTATCTTGGGGTGACAGTAACCAAGTAGAATTTAACGCTACAAAAACGGCAGTTTTTTCTAAAAAAGTTAACGTTGCTGAACCCGACATGGTTATGTCGGGGCACTCCATTTCTCTAACATCGTCACTCAATTTGTTGGACGTTAATTTGGGAGCAAATATGTCCTGGCATGAACATGTTGCAGGCATAGCAAGGAGAGCTTCTCAAAAATTGGGAATATTATTTCGAACCAGAAAGCTTTACACTCCACAACTGTTAATTCTTTACAAAGCGTAAATTCGACCTATTATGGAATACTGCTCCCATGTTTGGAGCTCCGTTCCCAAACATACACTGCATTTGTTGGATTCTATTCAGAGAAGAGCTGCTCGTCTGAATGAAGACCCGGAACTGACCGACGGCCTTGATTCGCTGGAACATCGAAGAACGGTTGGCGACTTGAGCCTGTTCTACAAGTATTTTCATGGAAACTGAGAGCGGTGCATGTTAGAAGTACACGTCGCGCTAATACTTCGCATCCGTATGAGGTTCAGCTTGTTACTCCTTGTATAACGCTTTTCAAGCAGTCTTTTATATGGAGAACATCATCCCTTTCGAATAATTTGTCCAGTACTGTGTTTCCCACCGAGTACAATTTACAGCGATTCAAGAACAACGTGAATCACTTTCTCCGCACACGTGTCGCTCCTGTAGCGGTTTAGGGACATCCCTGTAGCACGTGTGCTAGGCCAATAAAAAAAAAAAAAAAGCGATCCAACATTTTGATTAAACAACATAATTGCGGTATGGGTATGATCTTTATTAAAATCCGTATACTTCCACATCAATTCGTGGTATTTATGTCATATCCCCAAAATCGCTGGGTTCTATTTACAACCAAAAACCCTGGGCATCCTGTATGAGTATTCTTAGAAAATTACATTACACCTAATTCCAAAAATGCAACCACGGCACGCCGTATATCCCAAACATTAAAGCTAAAACCTCTTAAAATGTAAAGTAAGTATATCTCCCAGTTATCCAGGATTTGCAAGAGATATCTTCTCTGGATGCAGTAGCAGCAAGACGCTGCTGCAGCGGCGTCGTTCGGCGTCGTCCCGGAAACGCAGCCACCGCGACGCCTCGCCGCTCTTTTCCCGAAGGAGAGAAAAAAGGGACTTCCGGGCTTTTTCGACAGAAGTTTTAAGGAAAATAGTTGAATAGTGGACGGTCCAGGGTTTGGATTATTCGATTCGTGGATTTGTAGCTTTTATCTCATAAAATGTAAAAGAAGGGAAGATTTATAATGTCAAGGAAAATAAAATTTATTTAGTAGAGTAAATAATATTATTACAGAGGGTAAGAAAAATCACTACGCAAATATAATGAGTCATCCGAAAATGAAACTAACACTTTTTGGAAAATAGTCAATGAGACTAGAGATATACTCAAAATAAAGGAAAACTGTGTCGTAGTACGTGGGCTGTCTGAAAAGTTTTTGGCCTTTTTTTTATCGTTCACCTCCCCGCCTGAGTAGATTTTACCCTTTTTCATATCCTAAGGATATTGGCAAGGATATCGTAATACCCGTCAGCATTGTCCAACTACCAAAACATACATTTCTGTACTTCACAGCACCTTTTTAGACAACGCGGTAGTGTTGTCTCGGACGTTATTGCATTTCTGCGAACAACTACTACCTATGTACATGACCAGGCCAAATATACTTAAATACTTTAATAAGTACCGACCTGCGGGACTGAAATATCGACCTTCTGCACCGTAACCAAGGTACTACACTACGGAGCCACGGGTAGTAGTACTATAGTCAGTAGTACAGTAGTAGTATAGTCAATCAAAAACCACCCTCTAAAAGGGGTGGTGATTCCTAATACTAGGAAAAAATACAAAGAGATAATCAAAATACTGAGAACATAGCACTGGATTTAAACGTCTCCCAAACCCCTAAAAGGAAGTCGAAATTCATGTTGGTGCTATTTTAACCTAAAAAATAACTTTTAATATTGGGGAAAAGTCTTATTTACCTTTACACTTTTTAAACTTTTAACCCCCAAAATAGTCACCCCTAAATAAAAAAAATTGAAAAACATGTCTTTCCAGACCTTTAATTAACTTTAAGACCTCTTATGTTAAGTCTACTTTCCCTGCCTCCAGGTTATGAAGGTTGCAAAAGCGAGTTAAAATTCACACTTTTTTGCGGTTACTCTTTAGTTTTAAGTTTCACCGGACCGAAGCGCACTTTGTGTAAGAAAGAGTTTACAAAAACAATAATTCTGCGACTATCGCGAGGAAATTTAGAGTTCATCATTTCCATAGGAAAAATGAAACGCCGAGCATTAAACTCATTTAAAAATACGTGCTGGAGTTTAAAGATGGTTCGACTTTAAGGAAATCTCGGGCAAGGCTACCAAAGATATCAAGAAATTATGCATATCTGGAGATAGTATCAGCTAGTAAGAATTCTGACCATGCAGGTGCTATACATGTGCCCGAGAGTTTGTTACAACGCATGATACAGCTGGTGCAAAAATTAAGGTAAACTAATATTGTTGAAATGCTCAAATTATCAACTTATTCGTGGTTGCGGGGAATTTTCACCTTAATGGTCACGTCAATTAACAGAATTGCCTTTATTGGAGTGCAACAAACTCAAAACTAATGCATCAAAGGCCTTTATATTCTCCAGTGACGACTGGGGCTGTAATATTGGCACATGAAATCATTGGCCCTAGCTAATAAGGGTTATATCTATTTTTTATATTTTTTTTTGTTTATTGTTAGTAGGTGTACGAGGCTGGTTTGAAAAGTCCGTGCAAAAATAAAAACTACTTATGTGTTTGGGGTAAACCTTTTTTATTTTTCGACATAGTCTCCTTTTAGGCTTATACACTTCGTCCAACGATGTTCTAGTTTGTTGATCCCTTCCGAATAATAGGATTTGTCCAAGTCTGCAAAATATCCATTAGTGTCTGCAATCACCTCCTCGTTTGAATAAAATCTTTGTCCCGCCAGCCATTTCTTCAAATTGGGGAACAAATACTAGTCCGAGGGAGCCAAGTCTGGAGAATAGGGGGGATGTGAAACGAGTTGGAATCCTATTTCCATTAATTTTGCGACCACAACTGCTGAGGTGTGTGCTGGTGCGTTGTCGTGATGGAAAAGGACTTTCTTGTGGGCCAATCGCGGGCGTTTTTCTTGGAGCTCGGTTTTCAAAACGGTCCAATAACGATGAATAATATTCACCTGTAATAGTTTTACCCTTTTCCAGATAGTCGATGAGGATTATCCCTTGCTAATTCCAAAAGACAGTCGCCATAACCTTTCCGGCCGAAGGAACGGTCTTCGCCATTTTTTGGTACAGATTCCCTCTTGGTAACCCATTGTTTAGATTGTTGTTTGGTCTCAGGAGTATAGTAATGTATCCATGTTTCATCCACAGTGACGAAACGACGCTTAAAGTCCTCCAGATTCTTCTGGAACAGCTGCAAACCATCCTTGCAACACTTCACACGATTCCGTTTTTGGTCAAACGTGAGCAATCGCGGCACCCATCTCACGGATAGCTTTCTCATGTCCAAATGTTTCTGCAAAATATTATGTACCCGTTCAGTCGAGATGCCCACAGCACTAGCATTCTCACGCACCTTAACTCTTCTGTCATCCATCACCATATCATGGATTTGATCAATGATTTCTGGAGTCGTAACCTCCACAGGCCGTCCAGAACGTTCAGCGTCACTTGTGCCCATATGGCCAGTCCGAAAATTTTGAAACCACTTATAAACTGTTCTAATCGAAGGTGCAGAGGGGGGGGGGGGGGGGGGGGGGGGGGGGGGGGGGGGGGGGGGGGGGGGGGGGGGGGAATCACCATAATGTTTATCAAGCTTCTCTTTAGTATCCTGAGGCGTTTTGCCTTTCATAAAGTAATGTTTAATCACTACACGAAATTCTTTTTCGTCCATTTCTTGAAAATCACTCGACTTCCATGATTCACACGAATGCCAAACACAAAGAAATAGACCAATATGGCTGAAACTTGGTGTGCGTTCATTCAAGAGATGCTACTAACTAAACATGACCTCGATACGCGCCGGTGGTGCCATCTCTCGGACTTTACACGGACTTTTCAAACCAGCCTCGTATCTATTTGTCAATAAATTTCATTTCATTTCATAACTTCTTTAATGATAACAACAATCACACAAATGTTAATTCAAAACAATACATGGAGATGACTGAGAATTTCTTCACACCCAGTTTACACAATTTTGATGATTATCACCAGAGTACCTAGTTTCAGCAAGATGAGGCGCGATGACACATTTTAATCATATCCTTGCCAGTCATTCGAGTTTCTCTGAATAAATTTATTTCCACTGCGATATGACGCCGATTGATTTTTTCTTATAGAAACATCCCGAAAATAAGGCCTAACAATGAAAGATTTTTTTGGCGTGAAATATGTTTTATTTTTCATTATAATCTCCTGAAACTTCCAAACATTTATTCCAACGCGTTTCCAATAATTCAATACCCTCGTTAAAGTGTGATTCAGGGAGGTCTGCAAAATATCCATCCATGTCATTTGACGTAAAACGCTTTCCAGCCAGGAATTTTTTCAAGTTTGGAAACAGATAATAGTTAGAGGGAGCCAAATCTGATGAATACGCTGGATGTTCAAGCAATTCGTACTTTAATTCGTTGAAAACACTTGTGTGAACACGTGCATTGTCTTGATGAAAAATGATTCTTTTCTCATAAATTTTTGCATCCGGCTAATCCAAAAGGTTACAATAATATTCAAAGTTAATTGTTTTACCTTTCTGAAGATAACGCCAGTTTACAAGGATTTTGTTCATGGAATAAAACACACACACACACACACACACACACACACACACACACACACACACACACACACACACACCACACACACACACACACACACAACACACACACACACACACACACACACACACACACACACCACACACACACACACACACACACACACACACACACACACACACACCACACACACACACACACACACACACACACACACACACCACACACACACACACACACACACACACACACACACACACACACACACACACACACACACACACACACACACACACACACACACACACACACACACACAACACACACACACACACACACACACACACACACACACACACACACACACACACACACACACACCACACACACACACACACACACACACACACACACACACACACACACACACACACACACACACACACACACACACACACACACACACACACACACACACACACACACACACACACACACACACACACACACACAACACACACACACACACACACACACACACACACACACACACACACACACACACACACACACACACACACACACACACACACACACACACACACACACACACACACACACACACACACACACACACACACACACACACACACACACACACACACACACACACACACACACACACACACACACACACACACACACACACCACACAACACACACACACCACACACACCACACACACACACACACACACACACACACACACACACACACACACACACACACACACACACACACACACACACACACACACACACACACACACACACACACACACACACACACACAACACACACACACACACACACACACACACACACACACACACACACACACACACACACACACACACACACACACACACACACACACACACACACACACACACACACACACACACACACACACACACACACACACACACACACACACCACACACACACACACACACACACACACACACACACACACACACACACACACACACACACACACACACACACACACACACACACACACACACACACACACACACACACACACACACACACACACACACACACACACACACACACACACACACACACACACACACACACACACACACACACACACACACACACACACACACACACACACACACACACACACACACACACACACACACACACACACACACACACACACACACACACACACACACACACACACACACACACACACACACACACACACACACACACACACACACACACACACACACACACACACACACACACACACACACACACACACACACACACACACACACACACACACACACACACACACACACACACACACACACACACACACACACACACACACACACACACACACACACACACACACACACACACACACACACACACACACACACACACACACACACACACACACACACACACACACACACACACACACACACACACACACACACACACACACACACACACACACACACACACACACACACACACACACACACACACACACACACACACACACACACACACACACACACACACACACACACACACACACACACACACACACACACACACACACACACACACACACACACACACACACACACACACACACACACACACACACACACACACACACACACACACACACACACACACACACACACACACACACACACACACACACACACACACACACACACACACACACACACACACACACACACACACACACACACACACACACACACACACACACACACACACACACACACACACACACACACACACACACACACACACACACACACACACACACACACACACACACACCACACACCACACCACACACACACACACACACACACACACACACACATATATATATATATATATATATATATATATATATATATATATATATATATATATATATATGTATGTTTTATTCCATACATACATTACGTTACGTCAACAATGACACCGAAAGCTTTTTAATGTAATTTTTCGGTGGTATTATTAACGCGTAACTGCCAAATTAATAACTAGAATATGTGTAATATTTTTTATTACGGTTACTAATTAGAATCTAAAATGTATTATTGATCTAAAAAGTGGTTTTAGCTGAAGTATAAAAAAAAACAAATAGGATAAAGCAGCAAGTTGTTGATTTAGCGTTTATAGAAAGAAACATTACATTGTTGACACTTTAAATACATTACTAAAAAGATTAAAATGTAAGATTTGTGTTAATTTACAAACGTTCAAGTGTGTTCCCTATCAAACTACGTAAGCGAGAAATATTTTTCTATTTAAAAACAAAAGTTAATCGAACTTTGCATCAAATATGATTCATCATAATGTGTGAATTTTAATATTCTATAAAAAAATTATGGACACGACTTCATTTTGTTCTTAAATATATTATAGGTGCCTAGTTTTTGACAAATTAAATGATTTAAATAAGGTTGCAATAAATCAATATGAAAAACAATTGCCGAAACGTCAAAAAAACTGCCAAAAATTCAAAATTGTGGTAGGCCGTTGAAATTTGACAAACAGATCTAGAATCACAAAATAAACCATTTTGTCTAATAACTTTTTTTTAAGTTTGGACAAATTATACGTTTTTTTCAAAAATTTTTACGAAAATGTCATTTTTGACAGGTGACGTCATGCGTAAAAAATGACTTACTATACTTTATTTTTGATTTTATTTGAAGCACAAATGGATGCCATAACCTGATCTGGGCTAAAGTGATTATTTAAAAAAAATTCCATATGATGCGGACTTAAACTGTCACACTGTATATATATATATATATATATATATATATATATATATATATATATATATATATATATATATTATATATATATGTATGTATATATATGTTTTGACGGATGTTTTCACGGGTGTAATATGATAACTGTCTGTCTCGGGTTTCCCGTGTAGGCTGGATATCCTGAGGATTATTTACCAGCTGACGTTTCAATGGGATCTCACCCATCTTTTTCAAAGCTTTTTATTTGCAGAGGCGCACCTTTCTCAAGCTTATTGCTACCGTGTTGGCAGCTCTGCTTGAATAACTTAGTAAGTCGCCGGTGGAGTGCAGTAAAAAGCATCTATTTGTTATAGTTTTCCGTTAGTTACTTGGATAAAGGACTAAAAGTGTGTTCTCGTATTTGCTGAACCTAGCCCAGCTGATGAGCCGTGATACGGCGAAACGCGTCCTGGGATGGTTCAGCAAATGCGAAGAACACAACACTTTGGTAACTTCTAAGAATTACGATTTTTTTTTCGTTTATTTTTAATTGTTATACCAATGCGCCATCTATGCCTTCGAGCAATAAGTTTGAGAAAGGTGCGCCTCTGCAAATAAATTGCCAACCGTGTTGGCAGCTCTACTTGAATGACTTAGTAAGTCGCCGGTAGAGTGCAGTAAAAGCATTTATTTGTTATAGTTTTCCTTCGACAACATTTTTTCATTAAGCTTAACTTAATGTGAAGCGGTGGTAATATAATTTCATTGGGTTAACCAAACATGTAGTTTTAATGTTCATTTTACCTGAAACATATTCGGTTCTAATAGGCCAAAATTTCTTTTTATAGTAATCCTTCTTTGCCCTCAAGTCCCATAAGCACAAGAATCAACAGTACTTTGTGTAGCCGCCTCGCAAACCCAAAAGAATATCGAAGCCCATTTAATTCTCTTTCTAATGATACCAAATTCCATAGCATACCTCATGCTTTTTACAGATCAAAATGATTGAAGGAGGGAAGCAAGGAGAACAAGGATTGCAAACAGGGGTAAGAGAAAGGAAAAATTAAACAAATTTTAAGTATAACAATTAAATTTTCCAGCCGGTTTTTCATGGAGTGGGTGAGGTTTTTACTACTGTCTGTGGGATTCTTTCCCACACTTCCGCCATCGTAACCTTTAAGTCCCGAACGGTGCAGGGGTTGAATTTCTGGCTCGAATCCTTCTTTTGAGCTCATCCCGCATGTGCTCGATTGGATTGAGGTCAGAAGTCCGCGCAGGCCAGTCTAATGTGGGTATTCTTACTTCCGCCAGGTATTGCCGCACCGATGCAGCAGCATGTAGCCTCGCATTGTCGTGCATTAGCAAGAAGCTATCGCCAACAAACCCAGCGTAAGGAAACAACGTGTTCCTGCAGGATCTTCTCGAAATACCGGTGAGCAATTAATCCTCCGCTACGAGTCTCATCAGTCACGAAAACCAAATCGGTTTTCGCATCCAGTGAGACGCCTTCCCACACCATGACAGAACTTCCTCCGTAAGCGACAGTTTCAGTAATGCAGCACTGCGCGTAGCGCGCCCCAGGCCTCCTAAAGACTCGTCTTCTTCCATCATTGCCATGTAGGCACATTCGGGACTCGGAGAATAAAACGGAGCGCCATTGCTCTAAGGTCCAATCGACACGTTCTCTGGCAAATCTGAGTCGCGCTTGTCGATGGGCTGCTGTCAATTTGGGTCCTCTTCGGAGTTAGGTTAGCTTCTTTAAGTCTTCTTCTGACTATTCAATGACCGACAGTCCGACCACGAACTTGTCGGAGCCCCCGCGGGACTTCAACGCCGGTCAAGTGACGACTTCTTAGAGTTGTGTTGACAATGGAGAGGTCGTCTTATTCCGAGGTACACCTTCTTCTTCCTGATCCTAGTCTCCGTGTAAAGGAGCCAGTCTCTTGGTAATGACCGTAGACTCTGAAGACAGCTGACTGGCTCAGGTACAGTTGCGTAGCGACTACATGTTGGCTATGCCCTTTTTGCAATAGGACAATGGCTTGTGCCGTTTCTTCCCGGGTGGTACCCATTTTCCGATAAGGTAAGAGAGAGAGATGTTGACGGTTTAAATCTCGATAAAGGAATGATCGGAAAACGCAGTTGCATGTGTTTTTTATAGGGATGAATAGCGCGCAATGAGTACATTGACGAACAAGCAAAAACGGTTTCTATTAAGTAAAACCGTTTCAATCAGTAAAATTTTTGAAAATCCAAATGTTTTTGGTATTATTGGAAAGAGTAGAAAATCAGCATTTTAATGATACCAAAAAATAATACCTTTGTTTGAAAATTAAATTTAATGATCGGTGTTACATGAAGCGAATTACTCAAAGATGGTGCATGGCAAAGGGAAAAACTAACGGTCAATCCATCAAAAATCAATGCCATGATCTTTACCAGTAATAAAATTTAGTGAAATACATGTGTTAAAATTTTTATTTATTATAATGAAATATTAAACTTGGGTAATTAATTTATTGGTATCACGAAGTAATTGTTTTAAAAGGTAACAATTTTTCTATATTTTTTTTTAGGAAAAGCTTAGTCAATTCTGAATAAAATAGTAGACCTTACGTTTTTGGTTAACGATCGGCGATATTATGCCGTTGTTTGGTTCATCAGTGGCTGTTCGAAAAAAATATTCACGTCATCATTTCTTTAGGGTCGATGTTTTAGACTTAAGGTGAATTTTCTGCAGTCGCTCTAAAAGCAGGTGCCAGTTATAATATATGCAGTGAGTTCCACAATACCCTATATATATATATATATATATATATATATATATATATATATATATATAATATATATATATATATATATAGATATATAGATATATAGATATATATATATATATATATATATATATATATATATATATATATATATATATAGATATATATATAGATATATATATATATATATATATATATATATATATATATATATATATATATATATAGTAGTTGTAACCTTTAAACTTGGTCGCTTTTTGAGGCGTCATTTTGTACCCTGTGAAAATTGTTTGCACTTTGTGGCGGCTATTTTGTACCGTTTGAAATTTGTTTTTTTCCCACGCTTGGGCGCAATTTTCTTGCAACCTCTTTTTAATTTCTGATAATGAATTGAGTGAATCCTGATTTTAAAAGAACTAAAGAAATTAAACACACACTAGCTCAGTTTTCCTTGGTAGAGAAATATGGGTAAGAGATAATTGTTATACGTCTTTTTGGAATTATTTTCTATTTTTTTAAAAAGCTTCAGTTGTACAAATTTTGGGCACCATTCATTTTAAAATAGAAAAAGGATCTAACTTCAGTTAAAAAAAATGAAAAAATACTGAAGTGTTTTACGGTTATTACTAAAAAGAATTATTCTAGTACAACTTTTCTTATCTGAAAAGAAAAATAGGTATTCAGTGAGACACTAGCTTTAATCAACAAAAAAAAGAAAATTTATTCATGATTTAAAATAAAAGTTCCAACCTTTGCAGTTTTAAGGAATACAAAAAAAATTTCCTAGCCTAAAAGTAGTTTTTATAAATTAGAGTCCCTAAATCAGAGATTTTACTTCTAAATCTTGACTACACCCGAAATCGAAGAGTCGTGATTTTCACTTCGCGATTTTCAGTTCAAATTGCTGTTAAAACACTTATTTGCGGGGAATATATTTATTGATGTATGTTCTGGTAACTTACGGTTTTCCTACGGGCTTCTAGGCCTTCAATGGAACGCAAAACCGATTTCACACTTTTGAGAAGAAGCCTACTTTAGCTACTCCATTTAGAAAACACACAAAGCCCACTACGGTTTTATGATAAAAAAACTCGTGCTTTGCTTGGCTCTCGTAGATATTGTCGTAAGCCTCTACTGCGGCTCGGTGGAAAATCGCCACTTGGCGGCTCGGTGGAAATTAGCCTGGCTGCGGCTTGATGGTACTAAGCCTCTCGGCGGCTTGATGGTACTAAGCCTGGCGGCGGCTTGATGTTACTGCCTGGCGGCGGCTCGGTGTTCTAAGCCTGGCAGCGGCTTGCTGGTACTAAGCCAAGATTCGCGTTCTCCGGACCCTTAAATAAGCCGTGGGCACTCTGTCTGTAATATGGCGACGCCGGAACCAAAACTCCGGATACAAACATTTGACCAATCCCGGCGTATCGATAGATTCGGTCGCAAACCCGCACAGCACACTATATAACGAGCGGCTTGGAATTTCTGATTAATATACCGCTCGATACAGAAATGAAAAGAAGTACATTATAAAGAGAAAAAATCAGTAACATTATATGGTCTTAAAATCTAGGAAAAAAAATGAATGTTTACATTACCCCTTCCAAAAAAGAAATAGACTACACTAGTCTATTAAACTAAGGCTACTTATGAAAAGGTACAAAGTGGTACACTATCACTTAATACTAAGGTCAGAACTTAAAACAAAATTATAAACTTCGGACCTTACTACTAGACTTAATTCAATTAAGCACTAATATTAAGTACAATGAAAACCAAATGAAAATCTTTGCATGTACACAAGAATCTTATAACTAGACTTAACTTAATTAAGCACTAAGGTTAAGTACATCAAAAAGTAAATAAAAATCCTTGCATGAACATAAGAAATACCTGTTCAAAGTAACAGTCGCGGTCTTATATAAAAGAATCAGCTCTGTTATTGTTACCAAAACAAAAAAAAATATAAACTTTGTCTAGACTCTTGTCTAAATCAAAAAAATGAACTGAAACAAAGTATGAACACCCCCTTAAAATATTTTAAGGATTGTCTGAAAATTTTCTATTTCAGCAAAATAAATTTATAAAAATTCTTAAATAAAGAAAAACAAAAAAATAAGTGATTCTAGTGCAAACACTAACACTAAAAGGAGAAAGTCTTGTGTAAGACCATTTAGCACAAGGCTAAGAAAAAACACCTGGATGAAAATCCAGACAAACGCTCGGAAAAAAATCGCCATCAATGCTCTAGCTCACCGCTAAGAGAACATTCTAAATCTAGTATCACTACTAGTCGCATCAGAAAATAATCGCACTCTATTGCGCAATGTCGACGTCCTAAGACATCTAGACATGCTAAAATCGCCAGGGAAAACGCTCTGGTTGATCGCCAGAAAACACGTCAGCTCATCGCCAACTAAACACTCTGGTATATCGCCAGAAAAAACCTCGGCTCCTCGCCAAGAAAACATTCTGGTACATCGCCAGAAAAAAGCCTCGGCTCCTCGCCAAGAAAACACTCTGTAAATAGTCCTCGACTACACAAAGTCTGCGTTCTAAAAGAACAATCTCGCCATTAACATAGTGAGCAGCTATAAAAGCTAACAATATCACTATAGGCACAGTGAATAGCTACAAAAGCTAAAATTCACGCTAAACACAGTGAATAGCTATAAAAGCTAAAATTCACCAAACTGAATGATCCTGCTTCAAAAAGCAATGTTCACAAAGAACAGAATGATTAGTCCACGCGCAACTAACATTCAAGGAAACATTCCTAGCATAACTATGTGAGACAGCTAGTCTCTAAATAGGACCTCCCTAAAGTCATAATCCTATATATAGGAGTCCATAAACAAAACGACTCAAAATCACACATTTTGAGCACATGCCCTCAGGCAACCAACATACACTGAAATATATACAGAGATATATACAGAAATATATACAGAAATATATACAGGAGTTCAAATCCCAAACTCTTGGTTATGGTAACTCCATACTGAGCTTGGTGAAAGCTCTTAGCAAAAGCTAATCAAATCTTCGGCACATCGCACCAAAGTGACAAATCTGCCTAGAAACATGAGCCAGAAAAAAAAACGCCCTCCGTCATCCTTCAGGGTGGCCACAGAGATATAAAATTTAACCAGCATTGCGCTTCTCCAAGTTGCATGACGAACCCTCGTGTACTGATCTCGCCCTAGAACAACAACGAAAAACATTCAATCCATCCCACATAAACAGGAGACAAACACCTCACCACGATATACTGAAAGGTGGAGACAATAAAATACGGAAATGGTGACCCTGGTGTCCACCAACGAAAGGGAGTAGATTATAGCATCCACTAAATTAAAACGGTGTCTACCACACCACCATAAGTCAAAAAAAAATGTAATCAATAGGGTGTTCCGAAACACACTACTGCCAACAGCCTGTCACCACTAATAGGCTAATTGGAGCTGAGGTCGACTACAGTAGCTAGGCTCTCTTTTGGCTCAAATAGAAATAACCATTGAGTAACAAAACCTCTAAAGGTCCCAAAGGTCAAACGTTCGCCCCCCCCATAGACTACCCTTCCAATCAGTCTGTTCCTCAGGAAGATTAACTCCTTGCCAAACGTCCGTAACGGCATCTGTTAGCACCCGGTGCATCACAGCCTGTAAAAAAATAAACTTATGGGATACAACCTAAAAGGTTTACAAGGTTGACTTAACCAAGCTTCTAACGGAAATTTCCAAACTACGAAAATGAGCTTAAAAAGCTACATGAAGCAAAAATTTCTCAATTTTCCGGTGGCAACGCAACAAAACTTTTGAAAACGACAAGAGCTTTTCCAGCTTAATCAGAAACAAGAAGAAAACATCGTTGACAGCTAAAAATATTCGATCATGGTGTTAATCGTCTCCCTAGACAATAGCCTCTAGAAGAAACTGCTACAGGTATCAGGCATAACCGTTTTCTGTCAGCCCAAACTTTCTAGATTACCTCTTGGAAATCTAAAAATTCGGTTAGGAATCTTCCTTCACTGCGCTTAGCCACTCTTGACAAGGTTCTCATCTCGGTATCAGATTTTGATCCTTTTCTTTGTGAAACGCCTGTCTTACTCTGCTCTCATCTCCTGTAAATGATCAGCCTTTAGTTCTCCTGCAGGACTTCAATTTCCTATCAATTTGATAGTATACCGAAAAAAACTCAACATACGCCTATGAGTCTATGCAAAAATTTTTTTTGGTGTAAAAATTAGTGACTCAAAGGTAACGTTTAAACGGCCCTGAAAAGATAGAGTATACCTCAGTTTGTCAATTCAGAAGAAGATCTAAATCAAAATAATCCAAGTCTTAGACTCACTGGATAAACCAAAATCAATTTACTCTTAATTGCACCCAACATATACCACTAAGGTAATAGAAATCCACCCACTCGGGTAACAAACTTTGAAATTGCTCATAAAAATTTTGACTCTACATCACACTACACGAGCTACATCTTGCGCTTGTCCTAACTCAAGATCCCCTTGGATTGCCTCTAATCAAAATTTCGCTTCCAAGTGTCAAGAACTGGATATTATTTGGGGTTCATAAGCAAATCAATCCCGCGACCACCGACATACCAGTCTTATCATATATCCTGAGTGTGACTCCTTCGCAAGCTCGCTAAAAACTGAGTCGATGCTAAACATCAACCACAATCAACCTAAGTTTGGGATATGGCCAATACCCAAAACCTTAGCATTAAACAATAAAAGTAAGCTATTCTCTGCTTCAACTTTTATAACAGTCAAAAAAAAAACGAGGTCGTCACCCTCTACAGAGCAACATCAAAAAAATAAAGTAAAGCAATTAAGATAATGTAAATATAAATTATTCTTCTTCTGACAAACTTTCACTAGGGCTAGGTCCATTGAATGGTTTTAAGTCTTTAATATGCCATCGTCCTTTTTTAGTCCCATCTAAATTAACCAAACCATAAACTAAATCTGAAATCTTTTCTCTTATCACGCAATGCACATACTTAGGTACCAACTTAGATGTGAATTTATCGGCTGCACTGGAAAGAATTTTATTTTTTCGCCGCCAAAACGTGATCACCTATATTAAAGGCAAAATCCCATTATTCTAAGGTTGTAAGACTTACTGTTCCGTTCATAAGCCTTATGTATCCCTACTACGCACGTCGGTGAAATTAAAATTTACTAAAATTCCGAATTTTTGTGCAAAATCAATCCTAAACCAAAGTATTGTGATAGAGCAAGGTACTACTAGAGCAGTGATTACTAAACAATGACTATTGTAGACTTAGTGGCAACCTCAACGTACCTAAAACTTTTAGACGGCTGCCATCTGCAGTGGTAACACACTTCTATTTTCGACATGGCATATTTTTATACTTAAACGACTTAA
>CM032448.1:14705862-14771507 GCA_019049505.1 Pachyrhynchus sulphureomaculatus
ACAGTGACGAAACGACGCTTAAAGTCCTCCGGATTCTTCTGGAACAGCTGCAAACCATCCTTGCAACACTTTACACAATTCCGTTTTTGGTCAAGCGTGAGCAATCGCGGCACCCATCTTGCGGATAGCTTTCTCATGTCCAAATGTTTATGCAAAATATTATGTACCCGTTCAGTCGAGAGGCCCACAGCACTAGCAATCTCACCCACCTTAACTCTTCTGTCATCCATCACCATATCATGGATTTGATCAATGATTTCTGGAGTCGTAACCTCCACAAGCCGTCCAGAACGTTCAGCGTCACTTGTGCCCATATGGCCAGTCCGAAAATTTTGAAACCACTTATAAACTGTTCTAATCGAAGGTGCAGAGTCACCATAATGTTTATCAAGCTTCTCTTTAGTCTCCTGAGGCGTTTTGCCTTTCATAAAGTAATGATTAATCACCACACGAAATTCTTTTTCGTCCATTTCTTGAAAATTACTCGACTTCCTTGATTCACACGAATGCCAAACACAAAGAAATAGACCAATATGGCTGAAACTTGGTGTGCGTTCATTCAAGAGATGCTACTAACTAAACATGACCTCGATACGCGCCGGTGGTGCCATCTCTCGGACTTTGCACGGACTTTTCAAAGCAGCCTCGTAAAAGATACTCCGTTTAAGTTATATATGCCTACGCTCCAACAAGTACGGCAGATGACGAAGAAAGTGAAAAATTTTATGATGATTTCACACTGGCAAAAGCTTTAGCAGAGACACATTACACTGTAATTATTGGCGACCTAAATGCAAAAATTGAAGTAAGCATAAATGATGAATTGCCCTATGTAGGACGATTCGGCCTTGATAACAGGAATGATAGAGGCGAAATACTGATACAACATCTAAATAACGAAAAAATCTTTTGCATGAACACCGGAAAGAAAATGGATATGGTTCAGTCCTGATGGACGAACAAAACACGAAATCGACTACGTGCTTTTTACCCACAAGGAGATAATTGCAAACGTCTCACTCTAAAATCAGTTCCACACAGGAAGCGATCACAGGCTAATAAGAATAATAATTTCCATCAACAAATTGAAAGAAGAAAGATATAAATGTGAATATGAGAAGATCATAAATTCCAAATTGTCAATTGCATTAGACAAAAAAAAAATATAAATCAACTATGAGACAAAAATTTCAAAAGACATTTGTACAGTTTTCAAGATAACTTGCACCAGAAATAAAGAACAAAATGACAAATTAACAAAAGAAACTAAAGAACTGATCAAAAAAAGAAGAAAATTAGATCAAAAGACAGCAGATTACAAACAAAGCATACAAGACAACAAGGGAATAAGAGTACTAAGAATGAACTGAACAGAGGAAAAACTAACATAACTTGACTAAAGACAAGGGACGGGGATGAAATAAATGATAGATTAGCAATAATACAAATGATCGAAGATTTTTACGGTGATCTATATTCCTCCAAAATACCTGAACTACATAGAACCCCTCAGAATATTAAGAATGTAAATTCGGAGGAAATACCTGAAATTACGGAAGAAGAAATCTTGACAGTTTTAGCGAAGATGAAAAATAGTCCGACCAAGTAAGATCTCTTCTTGGTATGGGTATGCACGAGTCAAGTCAGGTCGCGCAGAATCGAGAGATGTCTGGAGAATGACAGTTGAGGCAGCAACTGAATAGTTACCCCGATACTCCTATTGGGGCGTAAGAATTGAGAGAGAATTTACGTAGGCAGAGCCTCGGATTCCTGCTAGTCGTGTATGATTTTCAATCTTTGATAATATTGTTACGCACTTATCTACAACAAACACACGTTTCATAAACATTTTTTACAGTAATTAACTCGTGTTAAATTTTATTGCCTTTTCATTAATGAGGTCATTAAATCCCTTGTTAAAACCTCTACACGACTATTACTTTATAATACAGTACAACAAATCATAATTAATGATAATTAAATTAAAATATAATGGATCATAAATTTTTCTTCTCTAATAAAAACATAAATTTTAGTACATCTAAAAACGTACGCGTCCATTCTAGCCCTACAATTATTTGTATCAAAATAAAGTCATTATTTTCTAACAGGTAGTTAAAAAAGATACTTATACGTTTATTTTACACAGCCGACGAAATATACAAGCATACAAGTGTTCACGTGTTCAAGTTCAAATATGTTGGACTTAGGTACGTTCCGTACGATTTACACAGCGTAAATAAATCCTCGCGTATTCAACTGATTAGAAATTGAGAGCAGAGGTTCCTTCCTTACAGTGCATTCCCCGACAATATTTATGTCTACGGTCGAAAAGACACCTGGTGCAAATTTAAAGACTACTGATACGAGGGCTTCAAGTTTTTTACAAAAACAATGAAAGAAAAAAAATTTTTGGTACAATACTGCACTGACTTAGCGGTTACTTGATGGAGATCCATAATAACTAGGAATAAAAATGTACACAACTGTTTAAGATTACCACTTATGTTTATTATATTATTGCTGACAATTGTTTCGACACACTGTGTCTTCTTCTGGAGCAAGATGTAAATGAACTACAAAGTATGTTACAGAATATATAATTTACCTAGTTACAAGTACTAAATTCATTATCAATATTTGTCTTAATACCTAGAATAAGTTCAATAAAGGAGACCCTCCCCCATCTAATTGATCGTTGAGTAATAAACCTGAGGATTGTTTCTGGTTAATTTCTACCTGTTATAAACAATTCAGTAATTTCCCTAACTTTCCATTATGCAAAATTCTGAAATCTTCATTGAACGTATGATTTTCATCTGTTAAATGTTTAGCGTAATGAGATATGTTATTTTTAGTGTTCCGTACGGAACACTTATAAGATCACTTCGGTGTCTGTCTGTCTGTCACACCCGATTTTCTCCGAAACTATTTGACATAGAAAGGTGAAATTTGGTAATAATATAGGAATTGATGGCCTCATCAGAGCCATGTAGTTTTGAGAATTAAATTTTGACTTAAGGGGTTAGTTTTGGGGGGTGAAGTCGGAAGTGAAAAAAAAAATTTTTTACTAGGTCATCGAGTGTGGTGTCAAATGAAAGCTTGTGAAAACACGAGTAAAATATATATATATATATATATATATATATATATATATATATATATATATAATATTATACTTGCGCGCACTTTTCTTTGTATTATTTTTAAAAATTCGCGAAAAATCGCTGTCCCGGGCCTTATCTCGAAAAGTACTTATCAAAAAATTTCGAAAAAATTCTGGAATATTCTCCACGGGGTGTAGATTGAACGAAAATTATCACGAGTGCATTACCTTTAATAATTTATATGTTACATAAAAAAAACAAAAATTTCAAGGTCATCAGATTTCAGTAAAGATTGGAAACAAACTTTGTTGAAAACTCATTTGGGGTGTGTTTTGTGAAGTCACTGATCATTTTATACCACCGTAACATAAATGTTGACTTAAGGGGTTCATTTTGAGGGATGAAATCGGAAGTGAAAAAAAAATTTTTTTACTAGGTCATCGAGTGTGGTGTCAAATGAAAGCTTGTGAAAACACGAGTAAAATATATATATATATATATATATATATATATATATATATATATATATATATATATATATATAATATAATACTTGGGCACACTTTTCTTCGTATTACTTTTAAAAAATAGCGAAAAATCGCTGTCCCCTACCTTATCTCGAAAAGTACTGATCAAAAAATTTTGAAAGAATTCTGGAATATTCTCCACGGGCTATAGATTGAACGAAAATTATCACGAGTGCATTACCTTTAATAATTTATTTGGTATATAAAAAAAAACAAAATTTCAAGGTCACCAGTTTTCAGTAAAGATTGGAAACAAACTTTGTTAAAAACTCATTTAGGGTGTGTTTTGTGAAGTCACTGATCATTTTATACCATGCTAACAAAAATTTTTATTTTAAAAACAATCAACGTACGGAACACTAATTGTGCAAGTTCAACTTGCACTTGACCGGTTTTTTTATTCTATAGCTTTGTTTATGTTCCTTTATTCTTTTATAAAAAGTTTGTCCTATATACAGCCTTGGCCAAAAATATTAGGCACCCCTAATAAACACGTGAAACTCATAACATATTAAGAAAAAAGACTAATTGTTTTAACAATTCTATAGGCAGCGCTGATAAAAGCTAACTTAAACAATAGACAATCTCTTTTACAGGTCCATAAAACACCTGTTCCACAAAATTGCGATAATGAGGTTTTTTGAAAAATATTTTTAATGTTTTATCAGTCTCTTCTTACTACTTGTAGTGTCAAGAAACTTATCGTGCGTGTTTTATTTGTGAACTGGACATTCTTATATTTGAGAAATGTCTAAGAAAAGTGAGCTTGGTAGCGAAAAACGAATTAAAATTCAAATCCTACATGAACAACGCAAGTCCCAAGTAGAAATAGCCAAGTTAGTGAAATGTTCTCGGTGCGCAGTGCAATGTGCTATTAAAAGGTTTCTGAAGACTGGCTCCCATGCCAACAAAATGAGAACGGGCAGAAAACGTAAGACTAATGAGCGACAGGACAGAAAACTCATCCGCGAATCTATTAAAAATCGAAAAAAAAACATCATCTGAGCTCGCTGCAACTCTGTCGGAAGAGATTGGGATGCCGATTAGTTCTCGAACGGCAAGGAGAAAACTGACAGAAGCTGGATTAAGAGGGTGCAAAGCTAGAAAGAAGCCTTGGCTTTCAGAGACCAATAGGAAGAAACGCTTAGAGTGGGCTCTGAAGCACCAACATTTTAGCGTAGAGGATTGGTCTAATGTATGGTCCGACGAATCCAACTTTGAGGTAAGTTTATATATGATTTATATTAACAAATAACTATATACAATTACTCTTGATTTAATCCGTTTTAGTCAAAATAATAACTAATTTTTTAATTGAGTATTTTTGCTATTCTTACAGCTATTCGGAACGTCAGGTGTGACATTCGTGAGGCGGCGTGTCGGTGAGGAATACCATCCAGATTGCGTGGTATCTACTGTAAAACACGGAGGAGGCAGCATTATGATTTGGGGTTGCATGGCTGCTAAAGATGTCGGCGAAATGTTCGTTTGTGAAGGCAGCATGAACAGCCAAAAATACATAAATGTACTAGAAACTGTACTGATGCCTTTGCTAACGCGCATTTTTGGCGACTCTAATTTAGACGACATCAACTTCCAGCAAGATAATACACCTTGTCATAAATCAGCGGCTACGATGAGCTGGTTTAGAGACAATAACATTGTCTTGTTGGATTGGCCGGCGCCGTCTCCAGATCTAAACCCTATCAAGCATCTTTGGGGTATTATAAAGCGCAAGATACGGGAGCACAGCATAACATCGAAAGCAGCGCTAAAAAGCGCTTTGATAGATGAGTGGGATGCCATAAGTACAACTGAATGTACTAGGCTTGTACGTAGCATGCCCCAAAGTATTGCTGCTGTAATTAAAGCTAAGGGTGGACACACTAAATATTAATTTATTTCATAATTTTACCTCAATATACGATTTTACAAAACATACGAATTAAATTTTTTACTCTGAAACACAAGAAATGAAGTAAATTGTAAGGTGCCTAATACTTTTGGCCAAGGCTGTAGGTTTGATTGCAAGTGCCACAGCATAATTCGTAAACCCCCGTTTTATTTTCTTTTTTTGTTTTACATTATTTTTAATATGTCGAGCTAATGTGTTATTTTTTTTGAATATTATTAGTCAATTTACCAGTATAAGTGAGTGTATGAAACTTATCTTTGTTTAGTTATTTATACGGGCACACCAGTCCTATTGCTTTTTTAAATTGCTTTTTCATTAAAATATTATTTACACGCTATCATTCGCAGATGACCAGATAGTAGTCGCTCAGGACATCGATGATATGGAATACATGACACGAAAACTTATGGATAAATATGAAAAATGGGGCCTAGAAGTCAATATTAAAAAGACCGAGTACATGTGCGTCGGAGGACAACAGCAGGACTTGAAACTGGCCACAGGACACACCATCAAACACTGTGCCAGTTATAAGTATTTGGGAACGAGAATATCTAGGGACGGATCACTGGAAGAAGCAATATTCGAGAGGAATATCCAAGGAAGAAAAGCGATTGCAATGCTTAATAGTATACTATGGGACAAAAACATAACCATTGAAAATAAGAAGAGAATTTACAACTCAATAGTGAAAAGTATAATAACTTACAGCTCCCAGGTGTGGCCATTAAAGGAAAGAACAGAAAAAATACTAAAAGCTACAGAAATGGATTTCTGGAGACGAGCAGCCAGAAAATCCAGAAAAGACCGCATACCAAATGACACGATAAGGCGAGCTTTAGAAATAAAGCACGATATAGTGGACGAAATCAGAACCCAACAGTTGGTATGGTACGGACATGTACAGAGAATGTCACAAGACCGACTGCCTAAAAAGATTTTAAATTGGAACCCTCATGGAAAAAGAAAGCGAGGAAGACCACGCCAAAGCTGGAGAGCAGGAATCGACAAGGAAGTACTAGAGAAAGATCTGGAGGAGGAGGGATGAAGAAACCGAGAGGAGTGGAAATTAGGTATCGGAAGACGGAAGACGTTATAAAACCGATTGATATATATATATATATATATATATATATATATATATATATATATATATATATATATATATATATATATATGTTATATATACAAAATCACTCTTGTACCCATTGTTTATACTAATTTGTTTTATAATATTTAATTTTTTCCGAAAATTTTTTTCCATTAATGGTGTATTTATTAGTCTATGGATGAAACTATTATAGGCCGAGATTTTATGTGTGAACGAATGGTGGGAATTAGTGTGTATCATAGGATTGCTAATCAAATAAAAAACAAAAGTAATGAACATAACATAATTTTTTACGAGAGTAGATAAAGGAAAAACTGTAATAGCAATAAAAAAACAAACCTACATTAAAAAAACAATAGATTTCCTCAAACCAGATGTATTCAAATCCATCAACTTTGATCCAACAATAACTTTCAAAAAATTAGTTAAAGCTAAAAGACATAAGCATTTTCACAGAAAATGAAAAATTCAGACTCGTCTCGATGAACCCTTAAGTTCCAAAACTATATTCTTTTATTAAATTACATAAAAATAACTCATCAATTTGTCCAGCAGTTTCGTACATAACAGCTCCAGCTTTTTCTTTATCAAATAAACTGATTGAAGTTTTGAGAAAACATTGTAAATTCACACCTAAATATAGTATTAAAATTATTATTATTTATAATTATAATTATTAATTATACCAAGTAACTCCAGATTTATATCGTTTGATGTACAAAATCTTTTTCCTTGCATTGTTGTTGAGTTAGGCCTTTACTAAAATCGTAAAAAATCATCCAACGAAAGCCTTCACGTGAAATTTCCATTTGTTTACGAAACGGTTTTTTTTAACGTCCACTGTAAACAAACTGCTCGGCCAATTTCTGAGCTGCCATTGCTTTGACAATAACAAATGTCAAATTTTACAACAGTGGTAATGTCACATCTCAACAGCGCCATCTAATGGTCGTTTGTAAAAACTTAAAAGGCGGCCTTCGTACTGCTTAGAGGTCTCAACCTTATTAACCAAATGCTTGAACTCTTTTCAACATTTACCAACAGCTTATTTTAAGGTAAAAACTATCAGAGAACATTCCCGTTCTTAGAGTCTAATGAAGCCAAAACTCAAGAATCATCATTTTTCATCAATATTTTAAGATTATTATCTATTTTTTTAAGGTAAACTCTGTATTTTAAGATTAAGCATTATCTTGACCGGCTATACTCGTAGTACTCACTTCAATAAATAACATCGCCATATATAGCTTATAGTTATATAGTTAATAAAAACCTGTTTTCGAAATAACCACCCGAAAGTTGCCTAAATCTGTACTTAGTACATCTTGTTGTAGCATCTATCCTCCGAGAACAATAAACTTTTAAAACCCTAAAAATAATAAATAGTAATGGAATACAATAGAACTATACGCTAGGAACAATAGGATTGAACTTCTATGGGTTCCAGAAGATTCCGGAGGTAACAGATAATGAAAAAGCGGACAAATAAGCCAGAGCCGGAACTACTAAACGATATAGAAGCCCAAAACCAGCGTTTTGTTATACTAAAATATATGGTGAAAATGACAAAAGGTAGATCGGGTCACCAGTAGCATCTTAACCGTTGGTTCACAACGTCTATCCAAAAACATGCAAGAGACGTAATCGGCAGCGCTTCAAAGAGACGCACATGGGAATCCACAATAGCCCCACCACATCCAGGCTATGTGGTGAAGAGTAGGAAACATCCACGTATATTCTTCAATGTGCGGTATTGATTCGTAATTAACATAAACCTTTCAGAGACGTAGATCGTAGCGATAATTTACCACATAAAGAAAGTGAAAGAAAAGTCGTTAACCTGTTCAAAAAAAACGACGCTTCGGAGGAGAGCACATTAAGGCAAGAGGCTATAAATAGTAACAAATGCGTAATGATGACTGTGTTGATAACTGCAAATAGGTCTGGAACAGAGAAAAGAAAATTGTTGGTGATAGGAAAGTCCGCCAATCCCAGGTGTTGTAAAAAACAAACATTTACCAGTAAAGTACAAATCAAACAGTAAAGCCTGGATAACATCAGAAATTTTTAAAAATGAACTGATCGACTGGGACAAAGAATTAAAAAATACAAAAAGAAAACTATTACTTTTGATTGACAACTGTCCAGCGCATCCTGAAGTTGATCTACAGCAAATAAAATTGGATTTTATGTCTCCAAACACAAGTGCAAAGCTCCAGCCTATGGACCAAGGTGTTAGAGACGATTGATAAAGGTAACATTTTTTTTGTAACTCTCTTGGACGCTATAAACTTTATCCATATGGATTGGCAAAGAGTCAGTAGAGAAACCATTGCAAACTGTTTTAAGCATGGCGGATTTTTAAGGAAGGAATGTAGATATGACTCAGATGATGAGCTACCGTTGACTCAGTGGATTGAAACACATCGAGAAGATCCTACTGATTGTCTAGAATTTGTTTACGATGCTGACATTCAACAAAGTACAGTGGAAATCGAGATTAAAAAGATGTTTAATCACTTTAATTTTAAAGAATAAGTATGTGCTGATAACACCACACCCCACAAAAAAAAAAGTGGGGTATACTTTTGATGCGATATATCAGATCCGTAGTATTTTTGCCCGCTGATCACGAATCTGACGTCAGAATATCGCCATCACATCTCAATTTTTTTCGAACCTCAAAAAATAGGTAGAAATTAGTAAAAATTAAGAAAAATATACTCCTAAAAAATTGATTCAAGCTTTTTCATGAATCCATTAATATGTATTCGGACACGCTAAGCTAATATTCATCGGTTGGATTGAGCCATACAGTTCTGTTTTCTTTCTAACCTCATTAAATCAGACAGATATAGTGCTTCTCGAATGCAAAAACGAATTCAAATTAAAATTCAACCGATTCTTACCAAATTTGGTACACGGGGGTTTTTTGGGTTGCTGATCATGAATCTGAGGTCGGATTTGCAAAATTCAAAATGGCGGATCCAAGATGGCGGACAAAATTTTTGAAAACCAACCGATTCCTACCGAATTTGGTATACAGTTGGGGAATCCTCAAACCTGATACTCCTAAACCCTTAACCCTGAAACCTTAGACTCCCACACCTTGTAACCTCAAAAAATAGACCTCAATAACCCTGTAACTTTAAAAACGAGACCCAATAAACTCAAAACCAGGACTTTTAAACCATATACTCTCAAATAGTAGACCCTTAAGCCCTAGAATTGCGAAGGTTAGATCCGCGCCTAACTTTCCTTTTTTTGGCTGTATCTTGTTCTTTTTTCCGCGAATGACCTATTCAAAGGCTTTCTGCCCAAACGCTTTTGAGGACTTGTTTCTCTTTTTAGCGACCAGCAATAGTCCGCTAGCATATGGTCATCCCATCGTCCTTGATACCGATTTTCTATGATTTTCAGATCTTGGTGAAAACGTTCCCCTTGCTCCTCACTGTAGTCACCAAGATTATCTGGGAAATCATCGATGTGGGAGTCCAGGAAATGTAATTTTAGATTCATTAAGCAACCTAATGTTTGAAAATTTTTTATCATTTTCTCGACTATTTCTTTGTACTTAGGACTTTTATTATTTCCCAAAAAGTTTGTTGCGACTTCTTTAAAACTAAGCCAAGCAGCTTTTTCAACTTTATTCATTTTAGTAACAAATAATGAATCTTGACACAATTTTCTTATTTGTGGCCCGTCAAATACGCCTGCCTTAATTTTAGCTTCAGAAAATTTCGGAAATTTTTTATGCAAATATTTGAAACATGAGCCGATTGTATCTAATGCTCTCGTGAATTGCTTCATAAGTCCAAGCTTAATGTGAAGCAGGGGAATAAGAACTTTTCCTGGATCTACCAATGGTGGAAACAATACATTATTTTCACCAGGAGTGAACGATTCTCTTGTTGGCCAAATTTTTTTCTTATAATGACGTTCCCTGTCTCTGCTATTCCACAGACATTTATAACAGGGATAAAGTGTAAACCCTGACTGTTGGCCAAGCAATATTGTTACAATTTTCAGATCTCCACAAATTTTCCAGTTATGATCAGCATATTTTATTTTTATCAAAAGCTGCTTCATTTTTTCATATTGCTCTTCCATAACTATGGAATGAGCAATCGGAATGGGAGCGTAAACGTTGGTATTATGCAGCAAAACTGCCTTAATGCTCCGTTTAGAAGAATCAATGAACTGTCTCCATTCTTCAGGATCGTATGAGTTATTTTGAAATTCATCCATTAGACCTTTTACATCGGTACAATATGAAAGTGACAATTCCTCGTCCATTGTGAAATATTTTCGAAATTCTTCATCTCTGTTTCTATAATAAGAAATCGTAGCTTCTGGCTTAAGTAAATGTCTTTTCTTTAAAAAGGAAGCAAGATGCTCTGAACCATCTTTGGATAAGCCTAAATCTCTGACTAGATCACTAAGTTCTGACTGTGATACGAGTATTGGTTCTGGTTTACGGTTGTATGGTAGAAATTCTTTATCTGTGTCACTAGTATATGATAGGTTGTCACTAGAACCTTCATTAGTAACAGTGTTTGAATCTTTTTCGACAGTCTCAATGTTTTCGGCATGAACTGATAAGGTGAAATCATTTGTTTCCATAACATCAGCATCAAGTGGTTCAGGAGGCGAAATTAGTTTAGTTGGTCTTGTTACTGTCGAAACATCGTTATAAGTAATAGTGCTTTTATTTTTTCGGTTATGCCTAGATACAACATTCATACAAAAGTAGCAATCATTTTCACTGTATGGTCTATTCCATATTGCTGGTCTGGAATATTTAATCGCCTTCTTATTGGTGTACAACATTATTTTGCAAGAACTGTAAATGATGTGGGGAACCCAATCTGTATCCTGGTGCTGTATTTCAATGTTAAAACAATCCTTATATGAGGTTTTAATCTTATCCGTTATCGGTGGCCCCATTTTACTCAAAACGTGTTGACAGCAAATATAACAAAATGAATCACTGTTTTTATCGCACTTATGAAAAGTCCTTGTACCGTGAGACCGTTTTCTTGTAGCATTATACTCTACATGAGCCAAGTCACCCACACATGAAGAGCTACGGTCGCTGGATGACGACGGCTGCGGGCCCGCTTTCCCACCCTGACCAACCGCCGATACTGGGTTTCCGAGTCCCTGCATCGTAATTATCTTTCTTCTACCTGCCATGACGGCATCTAAGCCGTTATCCAGGGACTCTGCCGGCTAGTGGAGTAACACCGTTGCCCGTCGTCACCACGTGGAGGTGCCCTGGATGCAGGTAGAAGAATAAAAATCGACCGATGAATTTTCTCGGCGTTCAAAATGGCGCGAAAACATCTGCCATCTTGAATTTTGCAAATCCAACCTCAGATTCGTGATCAGCGGCCCAAAAAATCCCCGTGTACCAAATTTGGTAAGAATCGGTTGAATTTTAATTTGAATTCGTTTTTGCATTCGAGAAGCACTATATCTGTCTGATTTATTGAGGTTAGAAAGAAAACAGAACTGTATGGCTCAATCCAACCGATGAATATTAGCTTAGCGTGTCCGAATACATATTAATACATCTTTCGATTCATGAAAAAGCTTGAATCAATTTTTTAGGAGTATATTTTTCTTAATTTTTACTAATTTTTACCTATTTTTTGAGGTTAGAAAAAATTTGAGATGTGATGGCGATATTCTGACGTCAGATTCGTGATCAGCGGGCAAAAATACTACGGATCTGATATATCGCATCAAAAGTATACCCCACTTTTTTTTTTGTGTGGGGCTGTGTAATGAATTAATGGCGAGAGAAATATTAACCGATGATGAAATTGTGACATCGGTGACTTCTGGAACGATTTTAAGCGATAATGATAACGAGGACGAGCTTAGAGAAAGAGATAATATTTATGTTCCATTTTCAGTAATGACTAAGAAATTTTTTGGAATCTCGTGAAGTTCCTGAACATATATGGAGTAGTTTTTGTGACCTTGACAATTATATAAACACCATTTCTTTTTCAAGTAAGATTGTACAAACGAAAATTACTGATTTTATTGTATAAACTACGTATTTTAATGTTTTCGTTTATACTCGTATATGTATGTACCAACATACATAATAATAACTTAAGTGTGAAATGTTTCATTTTCCTTTGAACGTTTTCTTTTAATTTAATAATTATTATTATTCATTTTTATAACATTAGCGCCTAATCTAAATAAAAAAGTAGTGAAAAATGATATTAGATTTTGTTTACTGTTTGTCACGAACTTTGGATATAGCGAACCATTTTTAGTGATTTTGTGGAGTTCGTTATAAACGGATTTCACCGTATATATGTTTTTGAATTCCTGTTTTTACAAACTTTCATTTGACACCTCGCTTGATGTCCTGCTAATTTTTTTTCTTTTCACTTCCAATTTCATCCCTTAAAACTAACCCCTTAAGTCAAAACTACACGGATCTGATGAGGCCATCAATTCCTATATTGGTGCCAAATTTCAACTTGCTATGTCAAATAGTTTCGGAAAAAATCGAGTGTGACAGACGGACAGACAGACACCGAAGTGATTTTGTAAAAATAACCAATAAATGAAACTAATTGAACCATTTGTTTCTTGAATTTCTTTGAACATTTTTAGATCGTCAACAAACAGCAAAACATTACTAGAAATAGCATCACTTATATCATTGATAAAATTTGAAAATAATAGAGGAGCAAGGTACGTGTATATGCAATGATAACACTGGTCAACAAAAAAAAGAAAATTGCTTGTTTCCTGTGATTTTTTTTTTGTTTCTATCTCAAATTGACGCGTATTTTTTAAATATGGCAACAATTTTTTTCTAATAGCTTTTGTTTGTGAGTTATAGCTAACTACACTCCTTTACTATTTTTACTTGGATTTTCGTTTTTTATTGGACACTAAAATATATTTTGTTGTTGTTTTAGATATGGCTTCGTCAAGAAGATGTTGTGTACTTAATCCCGATTGTTTTTGCTATATTTGTGGTGAATATATATTTGCAAAATATCGAAAACCTATATCGGACTTTGTGAAAACTGCGTATCATCAATACTTTAAAATAAAATTGTGTAATCAGGACAAGCCATGGGTTCCCCATATTGTATGCCAGAAATGTGTGGTATGTCTACGGTTATGGTCCAGTGGAAAAAGAGATGCAATAATGTTCGTAACACCCATGATTTGGCGAGAACCTCGAAACCATCATGACGATTGCTACTTCTGCGTTGTGAAAATAAACGGAATTAACCCTGGAAATCGAAGTAAGTGGTCATATCCTAACTTATCTTCTGCTCAACGACCTCAATTAAAAATCACAAGAGGTACAACCCAGCACATCTAAATCTTCTGATGATCCAAATCTCTGTGAACCCGAACGAAATACATCAAGTGAAGACTCTGATTCAGACTACAAATGTAGCCTTTCAGAACCTCAACCATTTAATCAGAAAGAACTAAATGACTTAGTAAGAGATCTGAACTTTACCAAAAGAAGCTTCTGAAATTTTAGCATCTCGTTTAAAAGAAAAAAATTTGCTTACTCCGGAAACCAACATTACATTTTATCGTACCCGAGAAAAAAATCTGTTACCGTATTTTTCTCAAGAGAAGGATTTAGTTTTTTGTAACGATGTTGGTGGTATTTTGCAGCAGATGGGATTAAAATAGTACCAACCTAGTGATTGGCGTCTTTTCATAGACAGCTGCAAAAGAAGTTTAAAGTGTGTTTTGCTTCATAACGGTAACAAGTACGGATCTATACCTATTGCACATTCGACGACTTTAAAAGAAGAATATAATAACTTTCTTTTAGGTCAACAAGTTCAGTCACAAAGTTCCCTTGTTTCATGTGTCTCTGGGATAGTCGTGACAAACAACAGCATTGGTCACAAAAAGTTTGGCCAGTGCGGGAAGAGCTAAAAGTTGGTACAAAAAATGTAATAAACATGCCTTTAGTTAGCCGAGACCGCATCAGACTTCCACCACTTCATATTAAACTCGGCATAATGAAACAGTTTGTGAAGGCGCTTGACAAAAGTGGCGAATGTTTTAATTTTCTTTCACGCAAGTTTCCAGGATTAATTTCAGAAAAATTGAAAGCTGGTATTTTTGATGGGCCACAGATTAGGCAACTCGTGAAAGATCCTAATTTTGTCAAATCAATGACTGAAGTCGAATCCAAAGCTTGGAATTCATTTGTTTTGGTTATGAGTAGCTTCCTAGGCAAAAAGAAATCTGACGACCATGTCGAGCTTGTTGAGTGCATGCTATCGAACTTGCAAGAGCTAGGGTGCAACATGAGCATAAAAATCCACTTCCTGCACTCGCATTTAGACCGATTTCCACATAATCTGGGTGATTTTAGTGAGGAGCAGGGTGAAAGATTTCATCAGGATCTTCGGACAATGGAAGAGCGTTATCAGGGGCGGTGGGACTCACATATGATGGCAGACTACTGCTGAAGTTTGCAACGAGATCTACCTAAAGTCGTTCATTCAAGGAAATCTTATAAAAGATCATTTGCTAGTGTTCAATAGAAATTTTGTTAACATAATGTATTATTTTTTTGTATTTTTTTGGCAAAATAATAAAACTGTATATTTCAAAAGGTAAAGCTGTTAGCAATCTCCCAGTATTTTTTTCATAGTCAGGGCCATAGAAATACCCAATAACAGAAAAAAAAATAAAGGAAACAAGACTTGTGTTGACCAGTGTAATTAGGGTTTTTTTACGTCGATGTGTCATGTTATCCCATAGATTGAAAATAAAAAAAAACGGAAAACTTCATGCCGTGGATCCCTCTTAAAAAAACAGACGACACAAACAAACTTGTTTTATGTAAAATTCATTCGAGACTGGGTCGGTCTAATTTTATTTATACTTCCCATCATAATTTAAACACGGCAACGGTTTTATTACACCCTCTATATTTTATCTGTTTGTCTAGTTTATAAATAAAACATCTTAAATACACTTACTGGGAAAATTAAAAGTATTTAGTATCGGAGTGCCGGATTAAGTGTACTGCCAGTTCGTAAAAAAACTTTATAGTTATAAATAACGTTAAATAAAAATATCAAAAAGCATAGACGTACAGTGTGCACATTGTTGGATATTTATTTTTTTCTTAATGTAGAATGGTATAGTGCATGTCAAGGAGTATTTGACGTATTTGACATTTGGTAGTGAATACGATGCTGGGCACCGCGACGCCAAACAACTTTTTTTTCCATCGACATACCTTTTGTAAAACTAATTTCTTTCAACATTTTTTCTTTAAGCTGTTTTTTCTAATCTGTTTTGCTGTTCAAAAATCTCTTAAAGCTAACAAATACCATCGGAACGATTGAGTTTTCTAGCAGAAATAATAATAACAATAATAATAATTTTATTTCCTCTTTTCTGCAAAACAACATTAATATTACGCTACAAAAAGAAGAAAAGGAGCTGAAAACAATTAAAACTGTTCAAAGTTCAACCCCATGTAAACTACATCATCTAGCATAAATGTTGATGAATTAAAAAAAATAATAAAACTAAACGAGATAGAGAGAGAGGGAGAGAAAGAGAGACAGATGCGACAAAAATTAACCTAATTAACTAGTTGGTTTAAAATACTTTTTATCCGCTTTCTAAATATCTCAGGTTTAAGGGTTTTTAAAGCAACAGGTACGGTATTATAAAGTTTATAAATATTGTAGGAAAAGCTTCTTTTAAAAAGAGCCGTTCGGTGAGGTGGTGGAGATATAAGTTCACCAAATGTAAGGAAAGACTAATATTGTCAAATTTCCACTTTATTTAGTTTCACTGAAACTGTATGACGCGTTTCGCTATACTATAGCTTCTTCTAATACATAATAATATTTGAGTATTAGTGTTGTTACATTTATATAAATACCCTAAGGTAGATAGGTAATAAAATTAATACTATATGCTAATGAATATTGCTGGGAAATGCATTCTGAATATTAATTGTATAAATTGAGTAAAGGGGAGTTACCATGGGCCAGACAGGTATCTTTTTGTTCGTTTAAGATGATGTCTGAATTTTTAATTCTATTTATTTCTAAATATTCTAATAGGTTTAATTTTACGCCTTTGTTTTGTATGTGTAGAATTTTAAATTTATCGTCAAAAAGATGATTTGATTCTGTTAAATGATTACTGTACACTGAGTCAGTTTTGTTTTTTAAATAGCTTCTTTTATGTTCTAAAATCCTAGTTTCGAATGAGCGACCTGTCTGACCTATGTAACTTTTATGACAAGAACCACAATTTAACTGATACACTCCAGATTTTTTTGATCTATTTTGTTTTCCCTTTGCGTTTTTAATGAATTTTCCTAACAAGTTATTTGTTTTAAAAACTATGTTGATATTATATTTGTTTAAGTGGTTTTTAATTTTCTCTGAAGTGTTACCAAAATAGGTTAAAACATTAAATTTTTTCCCTGTGTTTTCGTTCTTGGGGTATACTAAAGAAATAGCTTTATTTTTTAATTTTTTGTTTAGAATTGAGTCTATGGTGTCAGGAGAATATCCGTTGTTAACAGCAATTTGTTTTATTAGATTTAATTCTTTATTAAAATTATCTACAGATAAGGGGACACTTACAAGTCTATACTGTGGTAAGCTGCCAATTTGTATTGTAGGGGGTGAGCTGATTTTATGTTTATTGTAGTATCTGTATGTGAGGGTTTGTGAAAAATAGAGAATTTGTGTTTGTTGTAATGTCTGGTTATCGTTAAGTCAAGAAAATTAATTCTATTGTCGACTTCTAGTTCCATAGTGAATTTAATATTTTTATGTATTGAGTTTATATAGTTAAAAACATTGTCAAGTTGACGCTCTGTACCATTAAAACAAGCAAAGATGTCGTCTACATATCGGCACCAATACAAAAATGATACTACAATATAAAATCAGCTCACCCCCTACAACACAAATTGGCAGCTTCCACAGTATGTTGCATAGACTTGTAAGTGTCCCCTTATCTGTAGATGATTTTAATAAAGAATTAAATCCAATAAAACAAATTGCTGTTAACAACGGATATTCTCCTAACACCTTAGACTCAATTCTAAACAAAAAATTAAAAAATAAAGCTATTTCTTTAGTATACCCCAAGAAAGAAAACACAGGGAAAAAATATAATGTTTTAACCTATTTTGGTAACACGTCAGAGAAAATTAAAAACCACTTAAACAAATATAACATCAACATAGCTTTTAGAACAAACAACTCGTTAGGAAAATTCATTAAAAACGCAAAGGGAAAACAAAATAGATCAAAAAAATCTGGAGTGTATCAGTTGAATTGTGGTTCTTGTCATAAAAGTTACATAGGTCAGACAGGTCGCTCATTCGAAACTCGGATTTTAGAACATAAACGAAGCTATTTAAAAAACAAAACTGACTCAGCGTACAGTAATCATTTAACAGAATCAAATCATCTTTTGACGATAAATTTAAAATTCTATACATACAAAACAAAGGCGTAAAATTAAACCTATTAGAAAATTTAGAAATAAATAGAATTAAAAATTCATACATCATCTTAAACGAACAAAAAGATACCTGTCTGGCCCATGTATTAATAGTATTAATTTTATTACCTATCTACCTTAGGGTATTTATATAAATGTAACAACACTAATACTCAAATATCATTATGTATCAGAAGAAGCTATAGTATAGCGAAACGCATCATACAGTTTCAGTGAAACTAAATAAAGTGGAAATTTGACAATATTAGTCTTTCATTACATTCGTTATGAATTTCCATCAAGTAACAGCCACAACAATTCAAAGTTTAAGTCCACCAAATCTTAAATTCAACCTATGAACGTCTGTTCTATAAATAATTTTATTTGTTAGGTATGGTGGACAGTTATTAACAACAAAAACATGAGACATTACCAAAGAATGTAGTCTACGTCTATCCTGCATATTCAACCACTTAGCATCGTCTAATTTGTGCGACACGGACTGAAATTTTCTTATACCATAAATGAAACGTAAGCAGCTCCTTTGCACTTTTTCAATTCTATTTAAGTTTACTTTATCTAAACACGGTCCATACATAATATCACAATAATTAAAGTGACTTAAAACAAGGGAATCTGCCAATTTTACTTTGAGAGATTCTTCCAAAAGATGTCGATGTGGGTAAAGCATTTTCAGTGACATATAGGCTCTTTGTATAATATGCCCTACCTGTTCTTTTAAACGTAAATCTGTATCTATTTTAACACCTAAATTTTTTGAACTATTTTGCCATTCCAAACGTTGACCAGCAATGTTTATACTGATATCACGCTGCAAACGGTCCCTATGTTTACCAAAAATCATGACAGATGATTTATCGGGGTCAATTAGCAAACCATTGCGCTCCGAAAACTCCACCAAAACACTTAAATCATTATTTACCATTGCTTCAGCCATTCTCCAATCACTAGACAAGGACTACAACACTTGAGTGTCATCGGCACAGAGATACGACTTGACATGCTTCAAACAAGAAATAAAATTATTCGTATAAATTGTAAAAAGTAGAGGTCCCAATATTATTAATAATGACCAAGAATATTATTTTCTGAATCATATATTATGGAAAGTTATTTTGTCAGCAACGGCAAACCTAACAGAAAAATTATCGTTACTGAGAATCCATACGACGTTAATCAAATTGAGAATCAAGGTCGTTATGGCGTTAATGTATGGTGTGGGATAATCAGGAGACATTTGGTTGGACAGTACTTTCTTGAGGGAACACTAACTGAAAATAGATACCTTAATTTCTTGGTTAATACTCTACCAGTTTTATTAGAAAACTAGCCGTGCACGCGACTCCGCTCGCGTAGACTTAATTCACTATTATCGTCACTGCTTATTCTTTATATTACCTAACGTAATAATATATATATATATATATATATATATATATATATATATATATATATATATAAACTCCTGGACAAAATTAACGCAACAATCTGAAAATTAATTTATCTTTTTCTTATGTCAATTTTAAAGTTTATCGAGTATTTGAATAATAGGCTATGCATATTTTGTTTCGTTGTTCATGACAGAAATCAAAACAATTCGTTTAGATTTACAGTTTTAAAGAATTTTTTAGAAGATAAACAATTTTCTGTAATAATACGATAGATTTTCTTTAAGAGTCAGCTTATAAATTGTTCCCTTTTTCAAAGTAATACGTTTTTGTGGTAGACTGTTTTATTTTTGACCCCGAAGAATTAGATAAATGAATCGAACAAGGAATTTAACTGAACACGAGGTAGTGCGAGCCTCAGTTTTATTGGACGAGAGATATTGTCAGAATTATGTTGCCAATTTGTTAGGCAAACATCGTTCCACAATAAGTCGTACGGTAAGACGCTTGAATGAAGTAGGAACTTATTCTAGAAGGCTAGGGCAAGGGCGAAAACGATGCACTAGCGACCTAGATGAACGTTTTATAAGACAATATGCTTTAAGAAACAGGACTATCACTAGTTCTATAATAAGAAGCGAACTCGAAGCTGTTCGCAATGTCACAATTTCTTCTAAAACAGTTAGAAGACGGTTAAATGAAGCTGGATTAAACAGTAGGAGACCAGCCACTGCGCCCTTGCTTACTAGAGAGAACAGAGTTGCCAGGTTACGTTTTGCTCGAAATCACGAAAACTGGTCTGTGGATGATTGGAAACAAGTTTTCTTCACAGATGAAACTAGGGTTAGTCTAAAACATCCAGATGGTCATGAGCGAGTATGGCGAAGACCTGGAGAGAGGTTTGCTCCTTGCAATATCTCTGCAAGGATTCCATTCGGAGGTGGCTCTATTATATTCTGGGGTGGCATCTGCTTTGATGCTCGCACAGAGTTAGTTCCTGTCCGTACGAGATCCATGAATGGTGACTACTATCTTGAGAATATTGTGATAGAACATATGATGCCTTTCGGTCATTTTATGGGGCCCAATTTCCTGTTTATGCAAGACAACGTTCGACCTCACGTGGCTAGGGAGGTACTCCAATATCTTAATCAAGTTGATATACCGATTATGCAATGACCAACAAAAAGCCCGGATCTGAATCCGATAGAACATATATGGGACCACCTTAAGAAAAATGTGAAACATCATATACCTGCACCTAGAAACCTGAGGGAACTTGAAAATGCAGTTATCACAGAATGGGAGCAAATTCCTCAAGATTTTATCCAAAATTTAATTAGAAGCATGCCTAGGCGCATAAACGCTGTCATCCGAAGTAGAGGAGGCAACACACGCTACTAGTGTCCCAGTTACACCATTAATTTTGCTACTAGTGCCCCAGTTTATTTTTTTCATTATTACATAATTTCAACGATTTTGTTATTAGGTCTTAAGAATAATTTTAATCGAATCTTATAGAGAAATTTGGTAGCTAATTCACTTTTAAAGTATCCGAATAAGTTTTTTCTAACTTTTAGTGTAACCAATGTTCATAAAAAATTATTAAAATTAATTCATTATAGAGATTTGTATGATTTAATATATTGTTGCGTTAATTTTGTCCAGGAGTGTATATAGACATATATATATATATATATATATATATATATATATATATATATATATATATATATATATGTATATATATATATATATATATATATATATATATATATATATATATATATATATATATTTATATTATAGAATAGATATTCCATTATTTTAAGAAGGTATATAAGATATTAACACGACGGAGCACCACCTCATACAATGGTTCCTGCTAGAGAGCATTTGAATGAATGGTTTCAACAAAGTTGGATAGGAATTCGCAGCTTAGTCACCAGACCTCACGCCGTTAGATTTTTTCTTGTGGGGGGACTCTTAAAGATATTGTATACAAAACTGCGACTAATGATATTAAGCACTTAAAGGCAAAAATTTCAGATGCGTGCAACAGTATATCTGGAGAAATTATACATTTACATATGTTACAAAGCCACTTATCAAACGGTAATGAAAAGAATGGAAAAATGCACGATAGAAAAAGAAAGACATATAAAAAATTTCCTTCGCTGTTTTTCAAACATTTAATTTTATAAATATGTAATAAATTATGTAATGTCAAAAGTTATATACTTTTTTTTTGTGGTTTTAATAAAAATAATGTATTCTTGTTTTTGATTATTCGAAGATATTTTATTAAAGGAAAAACCTCAATAGCATAATAACTAATATTATTTTAATTACTGTCAGATTAATGTATGGCAGGTGCACACTAGATAAATTGTTTGAAAACCGCCAAACGTGGCATACGATCCATGGCAACCTCGATGAACAAAAAATAATATTCTAGAGGGTTTTTGCTGCATAACATTTTTGCAAAACGAATTAGAAAAAAAAAAAACAGTTTAAGGAAAAAATGTTGAAAAAATTAGGGCTTCCCAATGCCGTTTTACAAAAAGTATGTCGATGGAAAAAAAAAGCGTCGCGGCAACCAGCGTCCTTTTCACTAGCAAATGTCAAATACGTCATTATACCCCTTGATATCATTATACCATTCTACATTTAAAAAAAAAATAAAGATCCAACAATTTTCCATAAATCGAAGCCAGGCGTCTAAAAATAACTTGTACAGTGAGACCATTTTATTTATTTATCTTTTTTATTACCTTACTTTGTACTACATGGTATGAAAAAATCACGAGACGCGTATATAATTACAAATTAAACATACATACATATACAAGAAATTAAACTGGATGATAAAGACAAACGAAGCGCGCACAATTAGGAATGCAAACAAAATTTCTACGTCGTGCATAAAGCATTTTATTAAATAGGTATATGAAATAACACGTAGGCTGAAAAGTTTTTGGTCTAGCTACTTAAAACACATTTTTTTTTTGCAAAATTCGACTTTATTCATCAATATAGTTTCCTTCAAGACCGATACTATCAGTCCAATGCTTTTCTAACAATTCTATACCTTTCTTGTAGAAGGATTTGTCTTTGCCTTCAAAATAGGCCTCAGTTTTGGCGATAACTTCTTCACAGGAGCCAAATCTCTTTCCCCCTTCCCTTCCCCCTTCAGCCCCACCCTCTTTAACCTGGCACTTAAACCTCTAACTGAACGCATCCTTCCTCCTATCAAATATAAAATTTTCGCCGATGACATTATCCTTTACACATCCTCTCCTCTCTATTCGGCGTGTACTGATACCATTCAACACACATTAAACTCAATAAACGCTTGGGCAAATGATAATGGTTTCACTTTTTCATCACAAAAATCTACAACTATCCACTTCTGCAAACGCAGAAATTGCCCAAGAATAAATACCCTCCACATGTGACCACTTAAACATACTCAGCTTGACTTTTGGTTACAGACCCACTTGGAAAAATCACATACAAACTCTTAAAACCAGAACATCGACTGACATTAACTTACTGCGCATGCTCTCGGAAATGACCTGGAGCGCTGACTTTCCCTCCCTTCTCTACATATATAAATCCCTTATCCTTTCCAAACTTAATTATGGGGACTTTATATACGATTCAGCTAGCCCCCAGCTTAAAAAATCCCTTGATCCCATCTAAAATCGTTCCCTACGTTTTACCACGGGAGCATTCCGTACTTCCCCTATCCCAAGCATTCAGTGTATATCAGCTACACCTCCATTACAGCTCACAAGGCAGCTCTCTCTTCTAAAATACTATTCCTCATCCTTATTTCGCTCCCATGCCAGAACCTCTCTCAATCTAGTCAATGCTCACAAACGCAACCAAATTTTCCCTCCGGAATTTATCCCCAAAAGAATCTTCAACTTGGTCTCTCTCCATAACATTCCCCTCCAAAATACGATTATCCTCTTCAAACATCTTTTCCCCCATGGCTCTCTCCACGTCCGTCCATAGACCTTCACTTGCATTCTTATAATAAATCAAACTACTACTCCAATGCATTTCTTAATACACTGTTCCTAGAAAGAATCTCCAGAAACTATCCAAACCACTGTCTCTCTTACACAGACAGCTCTAAAACGGATAAAGGGGTAGGAGCAGCTTTTATTTCACAAAACACCATTAAAAAGTACAAACTTCCTATCCATGCTAACATCTTCTCTGCTGAACTCCTTGCAATTAAAGAGGCTATCAGATATTCCCTCTCAAGAACTTCCAATAAACCTTCCTTAATCATTTCTGACTCCCTGAGCGCTCTCACTGCCATAAAATCAAGAAATCTATATTACAACTACATCAGACACATCACTGATCTAATGTACACAGCAAAACTGAAACATCGCTCCATCTCTTTTCTTTGGTTACCCAGCCACATCGGCAACAGTGGCTATGACAAAGCGGACACTTATGCAAAACTCGCTATTGAAAGAGGCTCTATGAATACAGGGGAAAATCATTTCTTAGATTTCAACATATTCCTTAAGACCATCCATAAATCCCTTTTTCAATTACAGTGGGATCTGGAATACCACCATAATAAACTGTGGTCCATAAAACCAAATGTCTTCCCGCCTTTGAACTCCTCCACCATGGGAAGAAAGGACAATGTACTAATGAGAAGGTTGGCGGTGGGGCACACGTTTTCTTCTCACGGTCATCTTATAAAAACGAACCACCACCTCTATGTCCTACCTGTGGGTCCCTTTATCTCTCATACACACATTTGAGTCGGATCACCACAAAAATATAAGAGACAAATACAACGTTCCTTCAAATCTGAAATTAGCCTTAGAATCTTTTCAAACACATAAAGACAATATAAAAAATTTTTTGAAGGAAATTGACTTCCAAGTCTAATACACAATAATCTTAATATTGGGCGCTAAATGACCTTAGCTGTCGACGCGCAGACCCAAATAACATCATCTTCCCGCGAGCATTTTTTGAGGTATGCGAGTAGATAATAGTCGCTGGGGGCCAAATCTGGAGAATACGGTAGATGAGGAACCAATTCGAAGTTCAATTCATGCAATTTTGCAATCATATCCATTGACTTGTGACACGGTGCATTGTCTTGATGAAATAACACTTTTGTCTTCTTCATTTAGGGCCGTTTCTTTGCGATTTCTGCTTTCAAAAGCACCAATAACTTTATATAATATTCGCTATTGATGGTTTTTCCCTTCTCAGCATAGTCGATGAAAATTATTCCATGCGCATCCCAAAATATAGAGCCCAAAACCTTCCCAGCCGACTGTTGTGTCTTCGGTCGCTTCGGGCGGCTTTCACAGGCTGCCGTCCACTCAGCTGACTGCCGATTTGATTCCGGTGTGTAGTGGTGGATCCATGTTTCATCCCTTGTCACATATCGCATGAAAAAACCCTTTTTATACATCAACACGTTGTTATTTTAGGTCCACTGTGAGCAAATGCGGTACCCATTTCTCATGCTCAAATGTTCATGCAAAATATGACCAACACGTTCTTAACATCTTTAGGGTGTCAACTATCTCACGCAATTCCACTTTACGGTCATCCAAAACACTTTTGTGAATTTTTTTGATGTTTTCCGGTGTAACCACCTCATTTGGGAGTCCAGAGCGTTCAGCATCATTTGTATCTGTACGACCGCGTTTAAATTCAACATCCCAGTAAATGATGAGCGATTTTCCAGGGACAAAGTCCCCGTGACACTTATTAAGCCATCGCTTTGCTTGAACGGTAGTATTCCCATCAAAAAAAAAGTGTTTAGTCAACACACGAAATTCGATTTTTTCCATTGTTTTGAAAAAATCAAAAATAGCGTCACTAAAACCACTGTAACTTGTAAATTAATCGTCGAAATGTCATGAAACTTTGACACGTATCGTTTGAAACTTGGTACTTCCTAAAACTCATATGGATTTTTTGAAAAGGGCGACATCTATGTGTCAAATCAAAAACTTTTCAGCCGATCGATGTGTTACTCTCAATCCTAAACACAATGAAAATAATTAAATGAATAATACAACAAAAATAAACTTTATATCAACGCTATTTTTCATTTCTTCACACTTAGCAAAAACTGATTACAGTTGAGAAAAACAGTTTATTTACATGATTCGATTTGAGTCTGTTACGCTGTTCAGTAATAATCTGGCCAGCCACCGACTAGTGTAGGTAGGTAGGTATATTATCCACAACGGGACGAGATCGGTACTTTGTACCGGGTACAATGTAACGGGTACTTTTTTAAAAAATACCGGGTACCCTAAATATTCGAAAATACCGATACTTGACACCACTACTAAATAAGTGTATCTCTCTTGAAAGAAACGACTTTTGGGAAACACATTATTGTTACTTCAAAAACCTCGAGACTTTTCACCTCACGAGGATATCGGGGGAAATACCATGATTTTTACTAATAAAGTATCAGTTGTTATTTTAACATTTCCTACAATCTCCGCCCATGTCGTCATACTACACCGTGTTCTAACAAAAAGTAATTTAGTAAATTTTAGTAGTTAAATTCGGTAAGTAAAGGGGTAATTTAGATTAGATAAAAGGCGTTACTTATCCCAGCCCGGGATCTGTTATCGGATTATAACACCGCTACCCGGCTTTATTATGATTGCTTAATTACGCACTCCCGTTATATTCGTTATACTATTATTCAGATTAAAGAAAAATTCCAATTTATTTTTAGGTAATCTTGATAATTACAGGGTTACGAGTCACAATAGATGTTTCTGAATTTTATGTTTTTATTATGAATAGAGAAATTTATGTAGCGTTATAAACTGTTAGAATAAAGAAGTAGTAGTTTTAGGAGAATTGACCTGGAATTCTTTCATTAGTGTGCTTTAATTTTTAAAATTTAGGTTTTATCATTAGGTAATAATGTCTACATTTCACCATCACATAGAAATCTATTTAAAAACGATAAGAAATAATATTTTTGATAACATGTAGCGTTTAATTTTAACAATATGCACAATTTGCATAACGCTACATGCATGCTTTTCTATAAATAACACTATAATATAATATCATAAAACTTTATTTTTTGATGTACAGTCAGGATTAAGAACTTCAAAAAAACACTGGAAATAATAGTTTTGATCAATATTAATAAAAATTAAAAACAATTTTTTAATTTAGCGGGTGCGCATATTTATTTTAAACAGCATTTCGCTACTAGCTTAGTTAAAGGTGGTGTGTATGCGTGTTTTTTTGTAAATCATGAACACTAAAATCTAATATTTTTAAGTTTTGTGATAAATGTAGATTCAGAACATTTAAAAAAGGTCCGGAATAATAGTTTTATTTCATAATTTGATTGATTATACAGTTTTACATTGTTTCAATTCAATTTAATAATTTTCTGACAACTTTAAGTGTGTTTTCTCAAAAAACCTCAAGAATGTCTTTTTTTATGATTTTTTTGAATTCAGCATAAAGAAATACTTAAGAATACACGTGTCTCATTTAAAAGATTTTTTTGTATACCTGTGTTATTAAAGATAATGCACTCGTGATAATTTCCGTTCAGCTTACACTCTGTGGAGAATATTCCAGAATTTTTTCAAAATTTTTTGATCGGTACTTTTCGAAATAAGGGTGGGGACAGCGATTTTTGCCAATTTTTTAAAAATAATAAAAAGAAAAGTGTGAGCAAGTATTACTTTATATTATATTTTTGGACTCAACACACAAACTTTCATCTGACACCCAACTCGATGACCTCGTAAATTTTTTTTTTCACTTCGGGTTTCACCCCCCAAAACTAACCCTTTAAGTCAAAATTTTACTTTCAAAGGTACACGGCTCTGATAGAGCCATCAATTCCTATATTTGTGCCGAATTTTGACTTTCTATGTCAAATAGTTTCGGAGAAAATCGGGTGTGACAGACGGACAGACAGGCGGACGGACAGACAGCGAAGTGATCTTATAAGTCAGGGGTGCTCAAACTTGAACTACTGGCGATCTACCTCAATATTGTTAGACTACGATCGATCGACTCTGAGAGGCTGCAAGTAAGTGTGATGCAGGATTGTCGTCTAGGTAGGGTGTATCGTGGCATAGATATTAGTTTTCCGCACAATATGCATTTTTTTAGTCAAGATAAGTGTAGGTCTGCTCTAAAATGTCAATGAAAAAACTCATAATTATTCAAAATTGCCAGTTTATTCGTTCTTACAAAACAAACGAGTTCTAGTGTCTAAACTTAACTAAAGAGTGACTTTGGATGTTGAAGCGTGGCACTGCATGTCCTCAGCATACTTTTCATAAGATAGTACGTAATTACCGAGTGCTAATCGCAAGCATGATGACATATGTTCGTCAGTTAGTCGATTGCGATATTTTGACTTAATTATCTTCATTTCAGAAAATGCAAACTCGCACAAGTAAGTTGATCCAAACATTGCCGTCAGTTGAAGGGCGATTTGCCTTAGATTCGGATATTTATCTTCAGATATAAAAACACCAGAATTTTGTATCAGATGCTGTGGCTTTGAGATGTATATCTGATATAATCTGCACTAACTCATTTTCAACAGAACATGAGTCCATGTTAAACTGACTTGCTATTTCAGTAGCTAATTCCTCAATGTTTTTACACGAAAAAGGATAACTCATAAATGATGCGGTATTTGCCAATTTACTGAAATCATAAAAAACGTATTTCGAACTGGCCCAAAATATTTGATAATTCTGCCTCATAAATATCATAATTCAACTGAGGAATCCTTGCTTTCAAAGAAGGAAAATTTTTCAGATCCTTTCTTTTCAGTTGATCTATCATAAGTTGCAATTTACTTTTGAATGCGTTTATTGCGCTAATCATCTCAATAATAGTTTTTCCTTTACCTTGAAGCTCCAAATTAATGGTGTTTAAATGCATTGTGATGTCTGTCAAAAATGCCAAATCAGTCAGCCATTTTCCGTTTTTCAGCATCTGAGTGTCATCACCTCTTTCGTCCAGAAAAGCTGTTATTTCGGGCAATAATTCTTGAAACCTTTCTAGGAATTTTCCGCGACTCAACCACTTGACGTCCGTCTGAAGAACTAAATCAGTGTGTTCAGCTGACTCACTATCTTCCAACTGCAATTTAAAGAGCCGTCGTTGCAAGCTACGTGCACGGATAGAATTCACAATTTTTATTGCAATGCCCATAATCTCCTCCATGTTTAGAACTTTTGATCACAAAATTTGTTGATGTATAATGCAATAGAAGGAGGAAAATAAGGGGAAATCATCATTAGCTCGACACAATGCCACGAAACCGTTTTCGTTTCCAGTCATTGCTGGTGCTCCATCGGTTGTAATGCACACTAGTTTATATATTGGTAGCTTGTAGTTTGTTACAAAATTGAAGAAAACGTCATATATATCTTCGTCACGGGTCTTTCCTTTCAGAGGAATCATTGTCAAAAACTCTTCCTTAGCCGACATGTCATTGAATACCATTCGAATAAAAATACACAGCTGGGCAGTGTCTGTCATATCGGTGGATTTGTCGAACTGTAAAGAAAACTATGTACATTCCATGATATCATGTTTTAGTTTATCTGCCATGTCCTGACTCATGACTCGGACGAGATAACTGAAGTTCTCTAATAGCAGACATAATCTCTGTTTTATTTTTAAAATCTCCAAATAAAGTCTCACCCGCTTCAATAAATGCTTCCTTCACAACCAATCCATCATCAAATGGTTTCTTGTGTTTCGCCAATATAGGAAATATTTTAAATGACGCGATCGTTGCAGCTTTTGATTGTTTGGCTGGTCTTGTGAACATGGTTTGTTCTTTTTTCAAACAAGTTATCAAATTACGTACTTTTCGTTTTCTTAATTCACTTTGTGACGGAAAATCCTTTTCATAGTTTTTATGAACCGTTTTATGATGCCTCTCTAAGTTCCCACGCTTAGGTATTGCAACTGACGCACGGCAAATGAGACAAATGCACTTATCCTTTACCATACAAAAGAAAAATTCTTCCTCCCAATCGTTATTAAAATGATAAGTTTTACTTTTCTTCGCCGCACTCATTTTGGACTATTTATTAATAAACTTTGTATTGATGTATCGCCTTCAAGTTACAACTCAAACTGACTCCTATTCCTGCAGGCGCAACATTTATATCGGCGCGAACGAAGTCTCGAATGTTCCCGTCAAACACGCCGCTCGAAGTTTCTAGAAAAATCGGCGGGAATCAAAAATGCGGCTTTTCTTTGACAAGTACCGCGCGTTCCTTTGATAAAGCCGCCTTTTGCCGCTAGCAGGGAGTTATTACGATAAAAGAAAGTGATGAGGGGGTTATTCTGGCCTAATTGTCGATCGAATAAATTTTAGTAGTTTATTCATTACATTTTGTTTTAGTTACCTAAAACAAAATCTGTGAATAGTTCAAAAAGCACTCACGATCGACTTGTCGATCGCGATCGACCGTTTGAGCACCCCTGTTATAAGTGTTCCATACGAAACACCAAAAATGATAAGAAAGAATATTTTTGATCACATGTAGCGTTTAATTTTGACAATATGCACAATTTGCATAACGCTACATGTTTTCCTATAAATAAATAACAATTTTATTTTGTATAAATAACAGTGTAAATTTTAACGACATCCAATCTCGTTATTACCCTGTGCATGTACAGGGTGAGGCAACGATAGAGTAAAGTTCATTATCTCATTTGTTTCGAGAATGACAAAAAAATGTTAAATACAATAGTTTTAGAGAATATTAAGGTGCACAGTTTAAAATTATTTTTGAATATACAGGGTACTTCAAAAAAGTGTGTTTATTTTTAAATTCTGCGTAAAATTTTATAACTTTTTTATTAATAATATATACCTAAACCTAGTAGTTTTTCTAATATTTTAATTTTTTAAGAAAAATACTAGTTTTCAGTTTTGAAAAAAATTGCCAGTAGCGCCATTGTTTCTGAAGATGGAATACTCATAATTGGTACGAGCGTTCTGTTAAGATGAAAAAAAAAAGATATATGTAAAGAAATTTGAGTTAGATGCTACAGGGTGTTCAAAATAAATTTATACATTTCGACTATTTTAAATTGAAAAAGCTCAAATTTTTTAAATGACACACTCTGTATATTATTATTTTTTCTGATAGATTTTACAAAACCCCCTAACTTTTATTAAGTATGTCATATACCTATTTCTAATAGTTTTCGATTTATTTTTAATTTTTCCATTTTTACCCTTGTTTTTAATACCCTTATCTATAACATTATAGTTGCCAACACAAAGCAAAAATGTAGGCATTGTCGAATTTTGACATGTTTATTAAGCAAAATAGTTTAATTTGTTGTAGTGAGTGAAGTATAAAGGTAATAAATTTTCCTAAAAAAGAATTAATTGATATGGTTTATATACTGGGCGAGGCGGGAAAAAATTGTCTTTTGGCAGTAAGGCTTTACGGAGCGAAGTACCCTAATAGACGTATACCATCTAGAAAATCTTTTCAGTGCTTAATGGAACGGTTTGATGGTAGTGGTAGCGTTGAGTATACGAAACGGAAAGTAGTAAACCAGAATGCTACCAATGAGGAAAAAGAAATGGAGATTTTACTTCATATTGAAGATAATACCCAGGTCAGCAGACGTCAACTAGCTGACTTATCTGACACATCCCAATCTACGGCTAATCGCACTACGAAAAAATACAAGTATCATCCCTTTCATATGGAACTACACCAAGAAGTTCAAGACCGTGATTTTGAACGACGAGTAAACTTTTGTACCACCATGAATGGAGCAACAGAGGCCGATCCAAATTTTTATCCAAAATAATGTTTTCTGATAAAGCTACTTTTCGCAGTAATGGAGCAGTTAACAGCCCTAACATGCATTATTATTCAACAGTTAATCCATTTTGGGTCCGGGAAGTTTAAAACCAAAACCATTGGTCGCTTAATGTATGGTGTGGAATATTAAATTTTCGAATTATTGGTCCATATTTTTTCTGTGAACCGCTTAACGGGTCTAGATATCTAAATTTTTTGCAAAACGAATTACCCCAGCTTCTTGAAGAAGTTGATAACTTTGAAAGGGAACAAAAGTGGATACAACAAGACGGAGTTCCTGCTCATTACCACCGGGATGTTCGGGAATTTTTAAACGATCGTTACCCACAAAAATGGATCGGTAGGGATGGATTCAATCAGTGGCCCCTCGATCATGTGACTTAAGACCTTTAGACTTCTTTTTATGGGGCTACATTAAAGATCGTGTTTATGTGAATCCCCCTACAACACCAGTAGATATGGAAAATAGGATAAGGGATGGGTGGAGGACAATAACGCCCTTTATGCTAAGAAAAGTGAAGGAAAATATAGTAAAACGACTAAACATGTGTATTCAAGTAGACAGCCATATTTTTGAACATTTATTACGTCATAATAATTAATGATTAGATAAGTTAAACTATATTAAAATTATTATTAACTATTTGTTTATGTTTTCACAATAGCGTAAGTGTATTAAAAACAAGGGTAAAAATTGAAAAATTTAAAACAAATTGAAAACTATTAGAAATAGGTATATGACATACTTAAATAAAAGTTGGAGGGTTTTGTAAAATGTATTAGAAAAAATAATAATATACAGGGTGTGCCATTTAAAAAATTTGAGATTTTTCAATTCAAAATAGTCGAAATATATAAATTTATTTTGAACACTCTGTAACATCTAACTCAAATTTCTTTACATATATCTTTTTTTCATCTCTACAGAACGCTCGTACCAATTATGAGTATTCCACCTTCAGAAACAATGGAGCTACTGGCAATTTTTACAAAACTGAAAACTAGTATTTTTTTTAAAAAGTTGAAATATTAGAAAAACTACTAGGTTTAGGTGTATAAAATTATTAATAAAAAATTTACGCAGAATTTAAAAATAAATTAGAAAATAGGATGTACCACACACACTTTTTTTGAAGTACCCTGTATACTCAAAAATAATTTTAAACTATGCACCTTGACATTCCCTAAAACTATTGTATTTAACATTTTTTCGTCATTCTCGAAACAAATGAGATAATGAACTTTACTCTATCGTTGACTCACCCTGTACATTAATTTGTTCAAAGCCAACGGAGAAAATATCGCCAACAACAATATGAAAGGATTTTTTGCTACAGTCAAGAAAATCTCTCACATAATTAATCGGATATGATGTAGGTGGCAAAACACCAACGGTATTAACTAACTTTTAAGTTTACCGGTAACGCCTCAGTTGTGGAACATTGCTTATGCAATTCTTGTAGCAAATACGTATATGTGAGGCGCCGAGAGGTTAGTTTAAGTTATATAGGGTGGCGCATAAGCAACGTTATGATTTAATAAGTGAATAAATTTTTTGTTAACGTCTTTTTTTTATTTTTTTTTTCAGAATTAACTTTGAAAATCTTGGGGAATTTATGATGGAAAGACCCAGCACAGAACAAAGAACCAAAGTTGTTCAATTTTATTATGAAAGTCAGCATTCGATTATTCAGACACAAAGATCATATCGAAATTTCTTTTATGTTCGAAATGCACCTAGCGCTCCAACAATTTACCAATTGGTTCAGCGTTTTCGGCAACAAGGGGCTCTCTGTGATCTTCCGCGTGCTGGAAGACCTCGTGCAGTTCGAAATGATGTGAACATTGCTCGGGTGCAAGCAAGTATTGAGGAAAACCCCGAAACTTTCACCAGGCGACGTTCTCAGCAGTTGGTGATGTCTAGGCGGTCTTTGCAAAGAATTTTACATAATTTACACCTTTTCCCATATAAGATTCAATTGGTTCGTGAGTTAAAACCAAATGATGCACAAAGACGCATTCAATATAGTCACCGTTTGCAAGAATTGTGCCTAAGAAACAACGAGTTTATTCACAAACTCATAATGAGCGATGAGGCCCATTTCCACCTCAATGGGCACGTGAATAAACAAAATTGCAGAATATGGGGCACCCAAAATCCAAGAATAATTGTTGAATATCAAATGCACCCACTTAAATGCACAGTATGGTGTGGAATAACTTCAGAAAAGATCATTGGACCATATTTTTTCGAAAACGACGAAGTTGCGATTAATGTGAATGGCATTCAATACCGGGCAATGATTGAAAATTTTTTAAGGCCCGAGGTGGAGAACAATCCAGAATTGTGGTTCCAACAAGATGGAGTCACAGCTCACACAGCTCGTCCAACTATGGCTCTCCTGCGCGAAATTGTTGCCGATCGAATAATATCGCGTTTTTCTGATTTTAACTGGCCACCGCGTTCGCCCGATTTAACGGCTCCCGATTTTTTTCTTTGGGGTTACCTAAAGAGTAAGGTATATGCCAATAAGCCAAGAACCATCCAACAGCTTAAGGCGAATATCCGAGAAGAAGTGAGGGCGCTGGGACCTGAAATTCTAAGAAAAGTTATGGGAAATGCTCTGGAAAGAGCACGTCAGGTCGAAGTAAACAATGGGCACCATTTGAAAGATATTATCTTCAAAACATAATGTGAGCATATTTTTAAACTATATTCTAAATTTTAATAAACGCCAACGTTAAATAAAATCAGAAAGAAAAAAGTTATTCATTAAATAAATCATAGCGTTACTTATGCGCCACCCGATATATATATATATATATATATATATATATATATATATATATATATATATATATATATATATAGAATAAAGAAAGAAAGCAAAAAGTTGCCGTATCTACCAAAATTATTAAAAATACAATCTTAGTTGGGGAACTCGGCAAATTTGGGCGTGTTAAGAGATCACACAATTTTCATGAAGCCGCCAATATTTCGGTCCTGGATTGGGACCTTCTTCAGGGCAGAACTGAAAAGAAGAACAGAGCGTATTCACTGATCGTGTCTGGGACAACTTTAAATTAATGATGTTATCATTAGGTTGTTATAATAAATAAAATTAGTGTAGAACAAGAATAAGATATTAGTCATAATAAGTTAAAAAAAACCGGTCAAGTGCAAGTTGAACTTGCACAATTAGTGTTCCGTACGTTGATTGTTTTTAAAATAAAAATTTTTGTTAGGGTGGTATAAAATGATCAGTGACTTCACAAAACACACCCCAAATGAGTTTTCAACAAAGTTTGTTTCCAATCTTTACTGAAAACTGGTGACTTTGAAATTTTGTTTTTTTTTTATATACCAGATAAATTATTAAAGGTAATGCACTCGTGATAATTTTCGTTCAATCTATACACCATGGAGAATATTCCAGAATTTTTTCAAAATTTTTTGATCAGTACTTTTCGAGATAAGGTAGGGGACAGCGATTTTTTAAAAGTAATACGAAGAAAAGTGTGCGCAAGTATTGCATTATATATATATATATATATATATATATATATATATATATATATATATATATATATATATATATTACTCGTGTTTTCACAAGCTTTCATTTGACACCACACTCGATAACCTAGTAAAAAAAAAATTTTTTTCACTTCCGATTTCACCCCTCAAGTCAAAATTTATGTTACGGTGGTATAAAATGATCAGTGACTTCACAAAACACACCCCAAATGTGTTTCCAACAAAGTTTGTTTCCAATCTTTACTGAAATCTGATGACCTTGAAATTTTTGTTTTTTTTATATACCATATAAATTATTAAAGGTAATGCACTCGTGATAATTTTCGTTCAATCTACACCCCGTGGAGAATATTCCAGACTTTTTTCGAAATTTTTTGATAAGTACTTTTCGAGATAAGGCCCGGGACAGCGATTTTTCGCGAATTTTTAAAAATAATATAAAGAAAAGTGCACGCAAGTATAATATTATATATATATTTTTTACTCGTGTTTTCACAAGCTTTCATTTGACACCACACTCGATGACCTAGTAAAAAAATTTTTTTTTCACTTCCGACTTCACCCCCCAAAACTAACCCCTTAAGTCAAAATTTAATTCTGAAAACTACATGGCTCTGATGAGGCCATCAATTCCTATATTACTACCAAATTTCACCTTTCTATGTCAAATAGTTTCGGAGAAAATCGGGTGTGACAGACAGACAGACAGACAGACAGACAGACAGACAGACAGACAGACAGACAGACAGACAGACAGACAGACAGACAGACAGACAGACAGACAGACACCGAAGTGATCTTATAAGTGTTCCGTACGGAACACTAAAAACTCACATGAGAAGTGCAAAGATTTCGTTAGCCTGAATGGCCGTAGGTTATACATACAAAAGTTGTTACATATAAAAGTTGGTTAATCCATAAAATATATAAAATACACATTAAAACACTGTAGACAAAATTCTAAAAAACAAATTTAACACATGGATGTAATTGGCAACCTTGGATGTTGAGAACATCGTTAATTATTTCACTTGTGACCACCACATATATATATATATATATATATATATATATATATATATATATATATATATAATATATATATATATATATATATATATATATATACAGTAATACCCCGCTTTACGCGAGGGATACGTTCCGAAAAAAATCGCGTTAACTGAAATTCGCGTATATCGAGGTTTATGATTAAACATAGTCAAAATTTAATACAAAAAAATACAAATCATTTTAATCAATCACTTTAATTCTAAGAACACTTTATGCAATACATACTCTTATTTTTTACGGAAAAATACATCTATTGTCTTTTGGGTAACGTTTTGTTTACGTTCTTGTAAAATACGTTCATAACACCCAACACTGTTTTTAATTGTTTGACACACGGTCAAGACACGGTCATCATTATTGTCTATACTCTGCAATATGTCCAAACCTGAATAAATTTTTGAAAGTGCATTTTGTATTTCCCCTGAAGATAAAACTTTCTCTTCTACTTGTTCTTCCTCATCGTAGATAGGATTATTCTGTAACTCGATCAGATCTTCATTGCTAATAGGATCGTCGTGCGTTGCTACAAGTTCTACGAGATCTTCTACCGTGACATCTTCAAGTTCAGACCCCTCAATCATTGCAGCAATGTCTTCAAGCACTTGTCTCTGCATCTGGACAATTCTTCTAGGTGCTTCCACTACATCTGGCCAAAGATTACGCCACACCCCATTCATACAACTCATTTTAACTTCCTTCCAAGCCTCTTCTATGTTGTGAATAGACTTCATAATGTTGTATGACTTCCACCACTCTCGCATAGACTGTCTTCCTTCCCCGTCAGTTTCATGAATTAGTTGGCTAAAAGTGCGGCGATGGTAATAAGCTTTGAAGTTTGCTATTGCTCCCTGGTCCATAGGTTGTAATATTGACGTAGTGTTTGGTGGAAGGAACTTTACGTACACTTTTAAGTCTCTGGGCGTATCAAGTGAGGTTGGATGTCCTGGGGCATTGTCTAAGAGTAATATAACTTTAGGTTCAAGCCCATTTCTGTCACAGTATGATTTGACTGATGGGCAAAAACTATTAGAATACCATTCTTGAAAAATTTCCCGTGTAACCCACGCCTTTCTGTTTGATCGCCACACAACTGGTAGACTTGTCTTGTCTGTGCCTCGCATTGCACGGGGTGTTTCTGAATGGTACACTAGTAAAGGTTTCAGTTTGAAATCACCAGTGGCATTACCACCCAGCAGAAGTGTTAGTCGATCTTTCGCAGCTTTGAAACCACTGGCTTGACGTTCTTCCTTAGAAATGAATGTTCGAGATGGCATTTTTTTCCAGTAAAGTGCGGTCTCATCAACATTGAAGATGAGACAAGCAGGAATTTTCTCTCGTCTAACGAAGTCTTGAAACTTGTCTGGAAACTCAGCTGCAGCTTGAATGTCCGCGCTGGCCGCCTCGCCTGTTATGTGGATATTGTGAAGATTAGAACGCTGCTTGAACCGATGGAACCAGCCTCTGCTGGCAGCAAAAGTCGGAGTGGCACTCCCTTCTCCTTCTTTTGTTTTCAGCATCTCATACAAAGATTTTGCTTTTGTGCATATGAGATCTTGACTTAGTGGTGTGTTCTTCTTATTCAAATCTTCGATCCAGACTGACAGTAATTTCTCCATTCTTTCTAAGATAGATGATCTCGAACGAGAAAGTTTTGTTGCACTTATAGGTGTTGAACCTTCGCTGGAGATTTTAATTTTTTCCCGATTTTTATAAATCGTTCTCACAGTCGATTCTGAGAGTCCAAAATCTCTCCCAACAATTGTTGCTTTGCCTCCATTTTCCATTCTTCTTAACACTTTCATCTTCAATTCCAAAGTGACGCTTTTACGCTCTTTTTTCTTTACAGGCGGCATTTTTAACGTAGGGTTAAATTATGTATGTATGTATCTCCAATAAATATTAAAACAAAACTGCCAGCCGACCGAACTAACATTACGGAACAAATGAACACACGAAACGAACGAGGAAATCCCCATAGAACAAAGTCGAAGGACAGGGAATTCCCAATTCTTCAAAGAGAATATTCAGAGAAAGCGGGGATCCCCCGCGACCATAGAGAAGTTAATGACTACATGAGCGCGAAATTTGAAATTCGCGTTATAGTGAAACCGCGCGTAACGGGGTCGCGCTAAGCGGGGTATTACTGTATATATATATATATATATATATATATATATATATATATATATATATATATATATATATATATATATATATATATAAAATATAATATAATATAATAATTGTATAAAGGGGTTCTGTTCTTGCAAGATAACGCGCCTCTTCTCAAATCGCTATTAGTTTTGGCAAAAATCAATGTATTAGGCTGATTGACCATCCCCCATAGTCCCCTGATTTACCTTTCACCGACTGTTTACTACCTTTAACCAAAATTATCAATTCACCTTCGTAAAGGAGAATAAACCCGAAAAAAAAAACTCTGCTCAAATAACACGAATATGCCACACACGACCAGATCTTATCAGCAAAACAAATCAGAACACCGATCAAGACATTAGTCATCTTCCCCCCAGTATCTATGTTTCAAATCTCCATCTTTGATAAATCACAATTTTCCCATTTTATTTTACTAATATTGAAATTGACACTAAAGAGAGTAATTTCAATGCGATACATCTTTCAAATTTCCGAGGGCCAACATTATGCCGTCCCCGTTTCCCTTTTGTGATTCGTGGTCGTCCCTTCTCTCTTTAACATTTCGATGTTGTTGACGACAACCCCGAATTTGTTTTGTAGAAATACCAATGGCGTAACAAGAATAGTCGGCAAAAATATACGTCTAATATAATGTACGGGGTGCGCTCTTTTGAAATTATTTAAAATATTAATTTCGGTCCTGTGCGACGTCATTCATCGAAGTCGCGATCACCACTTGCGATTATATTATTTTCCATCACTCAATATTGTCAACGACGTCGTAGTCTTCTTCTTCTTCCACATACTGTAGGCCTCAAGCCTGTAGTTTCCAACTCATCAGTTTTCTTGAGATGTTGATGTTCATGATTCGAGCCATCTCTTTGGAGGTCTTCCCCAGGGGTCGTCGTGTTCGTGGTTTACCATCTCGCGCGATTCTCGCTAGTCTCTCCTCAGTCATTCTCTCCACGTGATCTCTCCAAGCTCTTCTACGTTTACGTCCCCATCTGATTATGTCTTCCACTTCGCATTCATGTCTTATGTCTGTGTTTGTTTTCCTATGTCTTAATGTGTATCCTGGAATGTTTCTGAGTATTTTCATCTCTGTTGTTCGAAGAATGCTTTTTGTTCTTTTATTGTCTGCTCTTGTTTCCATAGCGTCGTAGTGTTAACAAATATACGGTTTATTGTCATGTATAATGGTATTCTTAAAAATTCTTATGCCCACAAAGGGCGCGTATATTTTCAAACAACAATACAGCAATTCCTTTAACTTTTGTGCTTGAAGTTCTTCGAAAGTAATTTAATCATTTTAAAGACGCTTAATTAAAAGGCTTCCAAGCTCACCAAATTGTTTCGACTTGTCTGAACACTTGCAAATATTCAAAAGGACATGCGAACACTCTTTCTTTCGGCTTATGAGAGCTGTAAGTAACATTTAAGAATTCCAAGCGCTTTAGAAAGACTTCAAGCTCTTTTTAGAACTTCCAGTACTTATACAGGTCGGCAAGCTGTATTAAAAAGAGTTGGTACTTAAATATCAAAGCATCGTCTCTGCGCCTTTTTGTTTACAGTGTTGTAAAATAGTACCTCTCCCCCCTTAACTACAAATGAGAACATTCTGCTACTTTATCGGTCTTCGTTCTGTGGTTTTCTCATCCAATTCAATCTTGAAGTAAGTTTTGAATCGTTTGTCCAAGATGTTGGTGAACGTCCTCTGTTACTCTTTAACAGTATAGTTCCCAGTGTGAAATAATATTGTTCTGTCTTAGAGCTTTACACCTTGCTATGCGTGATGTGAGCTAAAAATTCCCGGACTATCGCTATATAGCAAGAACATGAAATAGTGTCGACTCGCGCCGGCAACTGGTGCTAGGTACATCTCTAACCACGCTACGTGATAAGTTCAACTACATTTTGATGTGTTTGGTTTTGGTGATGAATTTCATGACGCTCACTCCCCATCCTCCTTATTGGAATGATTTAGCACCCTGTGACTTCAGGCTGTTCCTTCCTATGAAGATGAAGTTAAAAGGTCGCTGTCTCGAGACAGCAGAGGACCTTCTAAAAAATTGTTCGACCAGTGGAAAAAATGGTTGGACCGGTGCATTTGCGAATAGGTGGACTACTTTAAAGGTGGTGGGAGTCACGAGGCCTAAAAGTTACTACTTGAGATATTATAGCGTGGTGCCGGGAACTTTGAATCGGACCATGCGGCATAATTCCATTTTAGTCTAGTAATGGTTTCGACAGTGTCTCATCCCTGTTATTCGTCTGATCTCAGCATTGCTTTTTCAGAGATATGCCAATTATCTGCCATAGCCCTTCGCGTGATTGGTAGTTTCTTCTTTGACTATTAAGTCCAGGTCCATGTTTGACACCCACATATTAGCACCAGAAAACATTTTGATCGAACAGTTTTGTTTTGTGTGTTCAAGTCTTCCATATACAGATTCAGCCAGCTGTATTCTCCCATATATTTCTAAAGCCTGGTTGTCTCGTCTAAAATCATTTTAGTTTTTCTTGAAGTCCTATTTTACCTGCTTTCTCATTTAATTCTCTTAGTATTTCTTGTAGGTCTATTGAATTTTCCGCTCTAATAACTCTATCACCAGCAAATCTTAAGCTTTTTAGTCTATTGTCGTTTATCAGAATACCTTTAGCTCCCATTGTAGAAGTTTGTACACCTTCTCTAGGAGGGAAATATTCCGAGACTGTCGTTTTTGCCAAAAATCGATTTTATAGTTTCCTTTGAATGCGATGCACTTATTCCAGCAATCTTCATTGGATATCTTCCATTAGTACGATTTGTCGAACTCTCTAACCCTCAGTTTCTCTTTCGACTTTTCCATTTGAGCCGAATCTCTATCCCTGGAGCCACCTTTTCAAATTTTGAAAGAGGTAATAATCGTTGGGGGGGGGCAGATCTGGCGGATGAGAAAGCAATTCATAGCTCAACTGATCCAATTTCACCGTCGATTTTATGGAGATAAAACAACACTTTTTTCTTTGCTAAATGCGGCCTTTTTTCTTGATTTCGCCATTCAAACCAACGGAATAGTCTCCGGTGATTGTTCGCCCCTCCTCTAGATAGACGAGCAGTATTATTCCATCTTCTTTACAAGCCACTGCTTGTCCAAGTTTCTTCCAACTGTCTCTATCCTGTGCAAGATCCATCTACTGCCTGCTATTAACCTGATACCATCTTTTCATTGGTCTTCCGACACTTCGTCTGCTCTCCCAGACTCCCATTTAAGTAATTTTGTTGTACACCTACCATCATTCGTTCTATCCAAATGTCCCACCCATTGCTAATTTTGCCCCTGTTTCACTGGTATCTGGAATTCTTGTTGTTCGTCTCATATCCTTGCTTTTAATGGAGTCGACAAAGACTATTTTTTGTAAGGGTCATGGTTTCCAGTCCATACGTACTTACTGGTGTAGCTCTCGTACACTTTTCTTTTTAAGGTCATGAGGATATGTCTGTTTTTTAGAATGAATCCCAGTTTTTGAAATGCAGTCCAGCTGAAACCAATTCGCCTTGATATTTCCGCTGTTTGATTGTCTTTATCCAATCTAATCTTATGTCCAAGGTATATATACTCTGCTACTCTCTCGATCTCTTCCGTGCCGATCTTAATTTTAGTGTGCTTAGAAGTTTTTTTTTCTTAATGTTCATCTCACTTTCTGTGAAGCTTGAGTAAGTTGTTCTGTCATGATCTTGAGTTCTTCTAAATCTTCGCTAATCATTACTACATCATCTGCGAATCGCAAGTGATGTAAATATATGCCATCGATTTTAATTCCCTTCTCTTCTCATTCGAGACTTTTAAATACATCCTGCAAGGCCAGGGTAAACAATTTTGATGAAATTGTGTCGCCCTGCCTAACACTTTGATCTTTATGGGTTCTGTTTTTCGATCTTCATCTATTTTAACCGTTAATGTCGCATTTTCATATATGAATTTTACGAGTTCGGTATATCTGGACTCTATTCTGGCATGAGCTAAGGTCTGCATAATTGTCCAATGTTCCAGGGAGTCGAAAGCCCTCTGATAATCGATGAAAGCTAGGTGCAGCTTAATATTACCGGGTGTACAAGTATGAAATGCGGATTTCTTTTCTAAAAAAACATGTTAAATTCGGAAGAATGATAAAAAGTGCTTTATTCAAAGTATGCTCCATCGCTTGTTATACTTTTTTCCCATCTTTCGGGCAATTTGTGAATACCACGCCAGTAAAAATCTTCTTTTGCTGCGAACCATTCATCGAGCCATTTTTTCACATCTTCGTAAGAACCAAAGCGCTGCTCAGCAAATGCGTGACCCATCGATGCAAACAAGTGGTAATCGGAAGGAGATAAAGTCTGGTGAGTAAGCCGCATGGGATAGAACTTCCCAGCTGAGTGCTTCCAACGAGTCGCGAACTGGTTTTGCCGTATGCCGTGACGGAACATTGTCATGAAGAAAAATGACTTTGTATTGCTTCTTTCGGTATTCTGGCCTTTTTTCAAGCAGCGAACGGTTCAAATCGGTCAATTGTTGTTGGTAACGTTTAGTATTAACCGTTTCCCCTGGTTTTTACAGCTCATGATAGACCACGCCCTTCTGGTCCCACCAAACACACTGCATCGTCTTTCTGCCAAAGCGATTCGGTCTTGAGGTCAATGTGGATGCTGCGCCTGGGTCTACTTATGATTTTTTGCGCTTGAGATTTTCAAAATTAATTCATTTTTCATCCCCTGTAACTATACTATGCAAAAACGACTTCCTCTTGTACCGAGCGAGCAAAATGTCACAGGTGTTTTTGCGCTTTTCCATTTGCCTGTCGTTCAACTCATGTGGTACCCATCTACCGATCTTCTGAATCTTTCCCATCTCTCGTAGCCGATTGGAAACAGCTTGTTGACTAACGCCAAATTGCTCGGCGAGTTGTTTCTGTGTTTGCGAATCATCTTCGTTCAACAATGCTTGCAATTCCACATATTCGTATTTTTTTGGCGGTTTTCCACGTTCCTTGTCTGCAACATCCAAGTCACCACTTTTGAAACGCCGAAACCATTGTTCTCACGTATCTTGCGATGGAGCATGTTCGCCATAAGCTTCTCGAAGTAATCAGTATGATTCAACAGCAGTTTTCTTCAAATGAAAACAAAAAATTAATGCTATCCGCGAATGCTCTTTGTTCGGTAAAAATTTCGACATATTGAACACAACAACACAACATTATGCACAGACTTTGCAATTTGTCACTCGTGCGCGTCTGACACTTGTTAATGACACAACAAAATGGCGCGGTGTCAAATCTTTATAGCACAAACTGCATTGGTGCACCATTTGTTGTCTGAAATCCGCATTTCATACTTGTACACTTGGTATATTTGATTACTTTTTCTATTAAAAGGCGGAGAGTCTGGTTATGATCTGTTGTACCAAATTCCTTACGAAAGCCCGCCTGTTCGACTGGTTGGTAGTCATTGAACTAATTTGTTAGACGGTTTGTGACAATTTTAATGAGAAGCTTGTACAAATGCGATAACGTCCATGTCTCGACTCCAAACAAAAGTTTGGACCGCACGTAGCATTCTAGGAAACGCGATCTTAGAGCGGGTGATAAGTTTCTGTTGCAAAACATTGTCCGAAATTTTGAAAATGATTTTCTTGGAACCTCTATTCTGGTTTTAATTTCAGTGTCTTGGTCAGTGTCGGATGTGATATAGGTTTGTACTTTTCTACACGTTCTATTTGTTTTCCTTCGAGGAATAATTGGCAATTGTTGGTTTGATGTTTAGAAACGACCAATAATTTTGTTTTTTCTGTGTTTTTATTTTCAGACCCATTTCGACTCTTTCTCTATTGACTTTGCCAACCAATGCTTACAGGTCCTCTAATGTTTCTGCTAACATTACGGTATCGTCGGCAATGCGATAGTTCTTCAGGTTTTCGTGCTCGCCTTTGTTGAATAAAAGAATGACCTTACTGTTTTGCCAATGTATAGGTCTTCTTTGTTCTTCAATACCTTTGTTGAGTAATATCCGTATCGCTTCAAAAAATTAATTTCCTCCCATTTTCAATATTTCAGATGTTATCTTATTATTAATAGTATTATTCCATGAGCATCCCAAAAAAAAACAGATGTTTGTGTTTTTGGACGCTTCGGTCGGCTTTCATGCGGTTTCAGCCACTCTGCGGGCTGCCTGTTGCACTCAGGTGTGCAGTGGTTGATCCATGTTTCATCTATTGATACGAATCGACGCAAAAACCCCTTTGGATTACGCCGAAACATTGCCAAACAGCGTTCTGAATCTTCGATACGGTGTTGCCCATCGGGCACATGGCTTTTTCATACGCAAAATATACCTCAAACGTTCTGTTGATATCTTTACGATGTCCTCTATCTCAATTTCACTTTGCGGTCATTCAGAACAATAGGTGGATTTTATTGGGTTTTTTTCGGAGTGCTTGCCTCATTTGGACGTTCGGAACGGGCTACATCATCCATGCTTGTACGACTGCATGTAACTTCACAAAACCATGGACCTACAGTTGCTTTCGACGGAGCAGATGTTCCATAACACTTCTCAAGCCATTCTTGGGTTCTCGGCCATCAAAAAGCAATGTTTCAACACATGAAGTTCTTTTTGTTCCATCGATTTGCAAAAATCAAAAGCAGCTCCACTCAAACAACTGTAATTCGCAAACTAATAGACAAAATGACATCAAAATTTTACACGAATCTCACTCTCTCAACATCTCTCGGAAAGTCTCGGAAATTTTCACCCCATCTAGGTCTTCATGTCTGATTTACCGGCAAATTTTTTTAATCTCGATTAAATCAGGCTATGTATGTGTGTGTGTGTGCGCTTCTCATGCTCTTTCATGTAGAATCCACACGTAGAAAGGAGAAAAAAATATATGAACGTCGCACATACAAGTATTTGAACGATCTACGCGGCCAAAAGTCAAAAAATCAAAACACAAAATATTGCCAGGTAACCGACTACCAGAGACAGAGGACCCTTCCGAGAACAAAAGACAACCGCTTCCAACCCCACCCATGCAGTTTTACCTGTTTTATGTCAGTCGGAATTCGATCCTGTTACCTTGTGTACGTTATCAGTTCTCGGCGCTCTTAAAAATCATAATTGTGAAAGTGGAATTTTATCTCTATAAGTTCTAAAGTAGTGGAAAAAGTGATGGATTCTCAAAGTACAGGTATGTAACTATGTTATTTCATAAAACTATTATCATTTACTTATTTGTGAGTCAACGTAAGAGACGGGAAAGAAAGGTCTTTTCCACGAGTATTATTTTGAAAAAAAAAATGTTTTACTGTCGTTTTCATACTTTCCTGTTAGATCCGGCTCTAATTTTGATAATAGTCTAAAGTTGGTAGTTTCAGTAAATAATAAATCAAAAAACTGGCCCCGGATAAGTCCGGATAAGATACATTTTGGGACTTTGAAAATTATGGTCAAAATTGTGAGAAAAAATAGATTTTGATTTTATCAATTTTAACTTAACGATTCTTTGTTGTAGGTTCACTTGATACATTGAGAATGAAGGTTGTGACCCGGAAATACTTGTTTGACCGCATGATGAAGGAAAATTTACCTTATTTGGAAGACAAACTAAATTGCTTGAAAGAACAACTTTTGTCAACTGAAGGATATACACAAGAGCAAATACAATCCTTGAAAAGGAATTTTTCTCATTTTAAATCTGAAGTTAAACGTAGATGGATCAAAGCCCATAATAAGGAAGACATATTTGCTCAATACAATAGTTCATGGCTAGAAGGAACCTTTGAAATTCCAGTGGTTGACAGTCTGCAAAATCGATCTGGTCGACCAAGCAAACCTTTTGAACAATTGAGCGAGAGAAGTAAAAGAACAAAGACGGAGGAGCTTCGCTCTACCTTTGAAGAGGAGGTGATAGTGCATGCCGCGCAAGTTGAGTTGAGAAAAATGGGATAGCGAGATGCTTCAAATGTACTCAAAGAAATCATCACTACACCAACTCGGGCAACGAAATATAAAAAGGTGTATTATCGCACAAAATCATCAAAAAATAAAAGTAGCCCTTTGACTGTCAAGGAAGCAATCCAAATGTACATAGACGCAGATCTAACAAGAGAGCAGTATGACATCATAAGAAGGACGAACAAACCTGTTTTTCCGTGTTATAGCCTCCTACAAAAGGAAAAAAAAAGTGTTACCCGCCCACCAAAAACGTGCAAGATAACTAGCACTAGTGCGGAAACTCAATTACAGCCCTTGGTGGTTACAGGATTGTCTGACTACCTGGAAGAGGTATTGCAAACATTAAATGAACAAAAACGGAATACTCTAACGATGATTCATAAATGGGGTTGCGACGGATCACAACAATCCCAATACAAACAAAAGTTTGACAGTGATGCGGATTCGGATAGCAATATATTCCAAAGTTGCTTCGTGCCTCTAAAATTAGTGTGTGGAAAAAATAATGAAAAAAACCGTGTGGAAGAATCCGACTCCGTCTTCTCCGCGTTTTTGTCGGCCAATAAGATTTCGTTTTATCAAAGAGAGTACTGATGTCACAGCACAAGAAATTAACTACATGAATAAATCAGTTGATTCTCTCATTCCTACTGAAGTTGATTTGGATGAGAAAAAGTTTATAGTCAAACACAAATTTATCATGACAATGATGGATGGAAAAGTATGTAATGCCGCCACTGGAACCACAGCAACAAGCTGGTGCTATATTTGTGGTGCAACCTCAAAGGATTTTAACCGATTGGAAATAACAAAAGAAGTTAAATCTCGAGGCAGTACAATTCGGTTTTCTCAGTATTACATGCCAGGATAAGATTATTTGAGAGTGTCCTACATCTAGCTTATAAACTGCCAGTAAAAAAATATACAGAAAGAAAAACAGAGGCTGAAAAGGAACTCGAGAAAGAGAGGAAACTTGAAATTCAGACCCGGTTTCGCAATGAAACCGGGTTATTGGTCGATATGCCAAAGGCAAATTTTGGAAACACCAATGATGGGAACACCAGTCGAAGATTTTTTGAAGACCCGAAATTGGCAGCAGAAATAACGGGCCTTAGCTATGACCTGTTATATAGGTTAAAAGTCATTTTGGAGACAATCTCAAGCAGACATAAAGTCGACCCAGAAAAATATGACAAGTATGCATCAGAAACTGCTCGTCTATATGTGGACCTCTACCCGTGGCATCCCATGACACCCACGTTGTACAAGATACTTGTTCATGGCGCAGAGATAATAAAAAATGCTTTGTTACCAATTGGGCAGCTGTCTGAAGAAGCCGCAGAGGCAAGGAACAAGCACTTTCGGTCTTACCGACAAGATTTTGCCCGAAAATTTTCATGAGAAAGCTGCAAGAGGGACATTTTTAATCATTTACTTTTAAGTTCTGATTCTTTGTTGAGCAGTATGAGGTGAATAAAGAGGATAAAGTCACATTCATTCCTACCAGAGACGCTAGATATGCTCCTGCCTGCAGAGCCGAACACACTGTGTTCTTCTGGAAGTGAAGATGAAAATACGTTTGTGGACGACAAAATATGATTGTTTATAGTGTATTTTTAACCCTCGACGCAAAAAGAGGGGTGTTATAAGTTTAAATTTTACATTTATTTTGTAAATAAATGTTTTCATTTAAAATATTTTTTTTTTTTTTGTAAAATTAAGTTTCGTTTTTTTTATTTTTTTTATTATAAATTAAGTAATTTTATGCAAAGTAACTGATTAATTTAACTTGGTAATATAATTTAGCATACAATAGAACCGAAAACTAATTTTGGCCGCGTAGATCGTTCAAATACCCCTATGTGCGTCGTGGGGAAGGGGCGCTTTTATTCACCACTCGCCGCCCCTGAATACTTCGTATAAACATGTCTGTTTTCTTTATATCACAGCTCAACTGTACGCGTCTGCAATCTTTATAGGCTACTTAGCAGTAATCATTTGAATATACCCCGTGAGAGACGTACGACTCTTGTACGGCCGCTGCATTAAAATGTCATAATTTCCCTCCGTCTCTATCAGAGTTTTTCTTTTTTATTTTATTTTACGGGATACACACACACACATATCATCTTTCTATAGGGGGAATATGGGAGGTAGTCAGCTGTTTTTAATATTAATTCTATTGGCTTATATTGGTTTTTCTTTTTTGTAACTTGACGTAGTGTTTTATTCATGTTGGATGTCTTATAGAATACGCAATGAACTAGAAATGTGCGACCCACGATTGGTATATATTTAATAACCCTAGGACACTAACTTCACGTTGTAAACTTGAAGAACTCATGGAATATTTTCGAACTTTCCATTGGTTAGACGTTCGTTTTAGATCGGACGACCCATCTGACTGCGCTAAGAAGGTTTCGCATGTCATTTCGGTTGGTATGGAAGCTTACATCCCTTTTCCAATGAAATGCCCTTCTAACGGCAAGCCTTGGTTCGTCCGAAAATGCAAAGAAGCTATTGTTACAGTAAACATAAGCAACAGTAGCGACAGTCCGACTCGACACCTTTGAGCGCAAGTGGTTCGGGTTTGTAATGATGACGTGACCTGCCTCCAAATTCCTTCTTTCAAGAAAAATCTTATTATAATGTAGAATAAAAAAGAATCTTGCTAATTGAAAGGAAGAAAAAAAACGAGAAAACATTTTTTATCAAGTTCTTATTAAAACAGATATACAAATTACCAGTCAAGTGCAAGTTGAACTTGCGCAATTAGTGTTCCGTACGTTGATTGCTTATAAAATTTTTGTAACGGAGGTATAAAATGATTAGTGACTTCACAAAACACACCCCAAATGAGTTTTTAAACAAAGTTTGTTTCCAATCTTTACTGAAAATTGATGACCTTGAAATTTTTGTTTTTTTATATACCAGATAAATTATTAAAGGGAATGCACTCGTGATAATTTTCGTTCAATCTACACCCCGTGGAGAATATTCCAGAATTTTTTCAAAATTTTTTGATAAGTACTTTTCGAGATAAGGCGGGTGGACAGCGATTTGTCGCGATTTTTTTAAAAATAATACAAAGAAAAGTGCGCGTAAGTATTACATAATATATATATATTTTTTAATCGTGTTTTCACAAGCTTTCATTTGACACCACACTCGATTACCTAGTAAAAAATTTTTTTTTTCACTTCCGATTTCACCCCCCACAACTAAACCCTTAAGTCAAAATTTAACTTTCAAAACTACATGGCTCTGATGAGGCCATCAATTCCTATATTATTACCAAATTTCAACTTTCTATGACAAATAGATTCGGAGAAACTCGGGTGTGACAGACGGACAGACACCGAAGTGATCTTATAAGTGTTCCATACGGAACACTAAAAACAGGGGGTAAAGGCAAAAAATACACGGAAAAATACATTTGAGTTGGGAATGTGGAATCTTTGGCACAATGATACTACTCAGTATATATCACCACTACACCAAACACTTTATTTTTGCACTCGACGCGCGTTTCGCTAACCATGTTAGCTTCATCAGGAGCGATGATTGACTAAAGCTAAACTACAAATCTACCCTATTTATACTTAGCCTAACCCTTGAATTACTCAAGCGGAACTAATGACATAGGCAAGGCCATCAGTTCCGGTCAAGTAACCAGTAGAGGGAACTATAAGGAATAGGCCCTCTGTCTTTATTTAAACTACTTTTACATTTTATGATTTCCATACTTTCGTATGCGTTCAACAATCTCCTATCAGATACATTTTTTATTAATCTTAGATTATCTAATGTTACAGTATGATCAGCTTCAAGGGCATGTTCGGCAATGCTAGACTTTTCTGTTCTACTGTATTTTAAGTGTGCTAAGTGTTCTTTAAATCTTGTTTTTAATTGACTTTTTAGTTTGTCCAACATACTTTTTGTCACAATCATTACAACTAATTTCATAAATTCAACTTTTCTCACAATTAGGAATCTTATCTTTGGGATTTCCTAAGATATTCCTCAGATTGTCTGATGACTTATAGACTAAGGTGAGGCCTACCTTATTAAATACCTTATTGAGTCCCTTGCTATATTTCGGATTATATGGTATGGAGACATACTTGGTGTTATTTTCTTCGCGTGTAAAAAAGGTGGAATTCTGAATATTACACCTAAACTTATGTCTATTTATTAGGTTATTTACTAAGTCATCGTCATAACCATTAACTCTAGTTATATTTCTAATACGATCTCTTTCTTTATTAAAGTTTACTCTGATACAAAGAAAGCAAATATTGATGATTTTGTTTCTAAATTAAATAGCCACATTAAATTCACTTACGAAGTTGAGAACAAAGGACAATTGCCTTTTCTAGATATTTTAATTATTAAAAATAATAATAGATTAGAATTTGATATCTATAGGAAGGACACAGTAACTGATAGATATATTTCTAATGATTCATTTCATTGCAAACAACATAAATTAACCTCATTACATTTTTTAGTTCATCGTTTAGTCACTTTCCCTCTGAATAGAGTAAACTTTAATAAAGATAGGAATCGTATTAGAAATGTAACTAGAGTTAATGGTTATGACGATGATTTAGTAAATAAGCTAATAAATAGACATAAGTTTAGGTTTAATATTCAGAATTCCACCTTTTTTACACGCGAAGAAAATAACACCAAGTATGTCTCCATACCATATAATCCGAAATATAGCAAGGGACTCAATAAGGTATTTAATAAGGTAGGCCTCACCCTAGTCTATAAGTCATCAGACAATCTGAGGAATATCTTAGGAAATCCCAAAGATAAGATTCCTAATTGTGAGAAAAGTGGAATTTATGAAATTAGTTGTAATGATGGTGACAAAAAGTATGTTGGACAAACTAAAAGGTCAATTAAAACAAGATTTAAAGAACACTTAGCACACTTAAAATACAATAGAACAGAAAAGTCTAGCATTGCCGAACATGCCCTTGAAGCTGATCATACTGTAACATTAGATAATCTAAGATTAATAAAAAATGTATCTGATAGGAGATTGTTGAACGCATACGAAAGTATGGAAATCATAAAATGTAAAAGTAGTTTAAATAAAGACAGAGGGCCTATTACTTATAGTTCCCTCTACTGGTTACTTGACCGGAACTGATGGCCTTGCCTATGTCATTAATTCCGCTTGAGTAATTCAAGGGTTAGGCTAAGTATAAATAGGGTAGATTTGTAGTTTAGCTTTAGTCAATCATCGCTCCTGATGAAGCTAACATGGTTAGCGAAACGCGCGTCGAGTGCAAAAATAAAGTGTTTGGTGTAGTGGTGATATATACTGAGTAGTAAAATACATTTGGTTTCAAGATTTTTGCACATTATTTATTTAAATATCTCATTGTTGATTTATATTTCTCAACTATTAGAGATATTGTCCGGGGGGGGAAAATGTTCATTTCTCTACACACTTTCAGCTTCGCGTGTATAATGTTGACAATCATGTTCCTTATATTTTAGAGAATCCCAGTAATTATCATCGGATCTTTCTAACCTGAACTTAAAAATGAAGAAAACACACATTTTATCATTAGATAAATCCAATATAATAATTTTCATACAACTAACGACTTTTTGTGCTTATATACTGCTTATATAAAAAATTAAATCCATACACTAATTTATTCAAACTCATTTATGCTGAAGAAGTACTACTTTTGCATGCCCAGATTGAATTTTAAAAGTTTGATTAGCGAATTTTAGCGGATAATATAACTTAAGGGCTTACACCACCTTGAGATTTTCAAAAAATCAAATTAATTTTTGGCTAGATAAATTGTTTATACTTTTAAGAATATTTTAAACGTTTAACCATTTCAAAATTCAAATTACTTCCGGCAGGGAGTCGGCCGGAAACTCAGGTAGCGATCGGACCGGCACGAGCGGTTAAAAGCCTTGACAAAGGGTATTGTTCTTTTAGTCAGTCCTTTATAAGAACGCTGTTTATAAGGATACACTCAGAATAACAACGAAAGTCTAAATGTTGTCATTTGGTCTATGGCTCCAAAAGTGTATTACAGTGGCATAAAAGTTGTTGAGATTGCATCTTATATTGCAGCTAGTATATTTAATGATGGATATACTAGTGTAATACAAGTGATGCAATTATTAAACCTTGATTTACCGAGAACTTGGATTCTCAACGAATATCTATAGCCAACATGAGAGCCCAACAGGAGACTAAAGAGGCCAGAAATTTGAAAAGAGCTGTTCAAGAGGAGTCGGAGGACATCGCGGCAACAATGGAAGAGCTCATGTACGGTCCAGGAATCGCAGATTGAAGGTAATTTAAAAAAATATTTGGTGTTAAGACGCTGACGCCGTATTGTTCTTTCTTCTGAATTCAGAAAAAAAAGTAGGTGAGCGAGGGGCTTGTTGTAAAAATTTAAAAAAAAAAAAATTAATTTAATATCTGTCTACTGTCCGAGCATTAAAAGCACGTCTGTCGATAGCCTAACTATTCCTTTGTTATACCGAAAAGGAATAAAATCAAAATTATTAATATATACTTCACACCAGACATTTTCTTAAAAACAGACCGTTGGTACAACTTGCCCCGTGTTTTGGGCTAGATGTAACAGCCATGGGGCAGGTAGTGACAGTAAAAATACAGTAAATTCTGATACATACTCAACCAACCACAAGGTTCATCTGTATCCTCTATCGACCACCAAGTGATAGTAACTTTAGAACACTTTTCGCTTCTCTTGCAGACACCATCGATCATTTACAAATTAACTATCCAAATGCCGAAATTGCCATCCTGGGTGACTTTAATGTCCACAACATCAACTGGCTTAAATATTCAAATACCACCGATGAACAAGGTCGTGAAGCCGAATCATTTTCAATCAGTTGTGGCTTGACTCAGCTTATTGATGAACCAACACGGATCCCTGATCGAGACGGAGAGTTCGCCAGTCTTCTTGATCTGTTTTTAACCACCAATCCGGAGATTTACACTGTCAGCGTAAATCCGCCGTTAGGTTCTTCCGACCATAGACTACTTTCGACATCGAGTATTTTACCAATCAGTGATAGAGAGGCGCCCAAACCGCGCAAGATTTGGCACTACAAATCTGCTAAATGGGAAGATCTCATGGAATATTTTCGAACTTTCCCTTGGTTGGACGTTTGTTTTCGATCCGACGACCCATCTGACTGCGCCAGGGAGGTTTCCGATGTTATTTTGGCCGGTATGGAGGCTTACATCCCTTTTTCGAAGAAATGCCCTTCCAACGGCAAGCCTTGGTTTGACCTAAAATGCAAAGAAGCTGTTGCTTCTAAACATCTTGCATACCGACAGTGGCGTGAAGATCCTAATACCATAAATCGTAACATCTTTGTTTGTGCCAGAAACAGATGCAAAGAAATTATCGACGAAACCAAGGAGATACACAATCAACGGATTAGAAACAAACTTCTCGCTTGTCCCGGCAATTCCAGGTCCTTTTGGTCAGTCGCTAAGTCAGTTAGTCAAAATTTCACCAAATCCACCATACCACCACTCACACGGCCAGATAATTCTATTGCAACGACACCTGTTTGAGAAAGCGAACTTGTTGGCTGAACTCTTTGCTTCACATTCTACTGTCGATTTCCAAGGAAAAAACACCGCCTACTATTCCCATAGTGCAGTCAAGGATGTCCGATATTTTCTTCAGACAGCGTATCATAAAACGTATTTTGATGAAGCTAGACACCAAAAAGGCTTCTGGCGTTGACGGAATACCTGCCATAGTTCTCAAGAACTGTGCAAGGGAACTAACACCAGTTTTCTGTAGACTTTTCAACCTATCCTACAGAAAGGGAATATTTCCTTCCTGCTGGAAATGTGCCACAGTTCAGCAGCCGATACCTAAAAAAGGCAAGAAGACCTTGCCAAATAACTACCGACCAATCGCACTACTCTCAATAATATCGAAAGTCAGGGAAAAGGCTATCAATCAGCATCTTCTAAAATATCTTGAAGGATTCAACATTATTAGTGATCACCAATATGGCTTTCGTAAAAATAGATCAACAGGAGATCTTCTGACTTATGTAACACATGTTTGGAACAACGCAATTGAACACTTTGGAGAATCTCGAGCGGTTGCTCTTGACATATCCAAGGCATTTGACCGTGTTTGGCACGATGGGCCTGTTGGCTAAGTTACGTTCTTATGGTATGTCTGAAAAGTTCTGTTTTGTGGCTCTCATGTTTCCTCAGAGAGCGTTCTTTACGAGTGGCAGTCGACGGATTTCTTTCTAACACCCTTCACTATCAACGCCGGTGTGCCCCAAGGTTCCATACTATCTCCTACTCTCTTCCTTATTTATATTAACGATCTGCTGGAAAAAGACCGAGAATCCAATCTACAGCTTTGCAGATGACAGTACACTTATCTCTTCATTCACTTTGAATGCTCGGACGTCGACTACTCAGACGAATATCCGCAGACAGCAGGAAGTCATTCAACTTAACAAAGACCTGGAAGAAATTCTGTCTTGGGGTGACAGTAACCAAGTGGAATTTAACGCTACAAAAACCCAGGCGGCAGTTTTTTCTAAAAGGGTTAACGTTGCAGAACCCGACATAGTTATGTCGGGGCACTCCATCCCCTCTAACATCGTCACTCAATCTGTTAGGCGTTAATTTGGGAGCAAATATGTCCTGGCATGAACATGTTGCAGGCATAGCAAGGAGAGCTTCTCAAAAGTTGGGAATATTGTTTCGAAACCAGAAAGCTTTACACTCCACAACAACTGTTAATTCTTTACAAAGCTCAAATTCGACCAACTATGGAATACTGCTCCCCATGTTTGGAGCTCCGCTCCCAAACATACACTGCATTTGTTGGATTCTATCCAGAGAAGAGCTGTTCGTCTGATTGGACACCCGGAACTGACCGACGGCCTTGATTCGCTGGAACATCGAAGAACGGTTGGCGACTTGAGCCTATTCTACAAGTACTTTCATGGTAAGTGTTCGAAGGATGTGGCCCGCTTAATTCCTCCCAGAGCGGTGCATGTTAGGAGTACACGTCGCGCTAATACTTCACATTCGTATGAGGTTCAGCTTGTTACTCCTCGTACAACGCTTTTCAAGCAGTCTTTTATATGGAGAAACATCATACCTTTGGAATAGTTTGCCCAGGACTGTGTTTCCCATCGAGTACAATCTACAGCGATTCAAGAACAACGTGAATCGCTTTCTCCGCACACGTGTCGCTTCTGTAGCGCTTTAGGGATTTCCCCCTGTAGCACGTGTGCTAGACCCATAAAAAAAAAAAAAAAACATATTTGAGCTTTAATTTTGTTATTTTCCAAACCAACATAACCTTCACATTATCTACAAAATTTATCATTAGTGAAACTAAAACATACTTCTACAACAATCAACAGTAAAGATTTAATTGTTTAACTAATTTCTTAGTTAGATAAACTATATTTATAATCAAAATGGCTCTTTAAATCACATTTATTTACTTAACCCACTACAAGTTTCTAAAAATATAATCAGCCTTCGAAAAACAGACGCTACATAATGACTAAAATCAGTCTTCATCAAGGTAATAATTTATACAAATAAATGGCATAATATCTCCTGTCACACATTTCACATGTACTCACATTTTACATGATACACATTCTACCAATTCCTCTTTATCAGAATTGGTATATGCTTAACCGCAAAGTAGACAAGGCAGGTTCTGAATCCAACCAAAAAATTCTTTTTTCAACTTTTCTTTATCACCTTCCTTTTTTGTTGATTTGCCCGTGCCTTTTCCTCTTGATCCATCTTTACTATCTTTTTTCTGCCTAAGTTGGGAATGTGGAATCTTTGGCACAATGATACTACTCAGTATATATCACCACTACACCAAACACTTTATTTTTGCACTCGACGCGCGTTTCGCTAACCATGTTAGCTTCATCAGGAGCGATGATTGACTAAAGCTAAACTACCAAATCTACCCTATTTATACTTAGCCTAACCCTTGAATTACTCAAGCGGAACTAATGACATAGGCAAGGCTATCAGTTCCGGTCAAGTAACCAGTAGAGGGGACTATAAGGAATAGGCCCTCTGTCTTTGTTTAAACTACTTTTACATTTTATTGATTTCCATACTTTCGTATGCGTTCAACAATCTCCTATCAGATACATTTTTTATTAATCTTAGATTATTTAATGTTACAGTATGATCAGCTTCAAGAGCATGTTCGGCAATGCTAGACTTTTCTGTTCTGTTGTATTTTAAGTGTGTTAAATGTTCTTTAAATCGTGTTCTAATTGTCCTTTTAGTTTACCCAACATACTTTTTGTCACAATCATTACAACTAATTTCATAAATTCCACTTTTCTCACAATTAGGAATCTTATCTTTGGGATTTCCTAAGATATTCCTCAGATTGTCTGATGACTTATAGACTAAGGTGATTTAATAAGGTAGGCCTCACCTTGAGTTTTTGTAAACCTGAGCAACTTGGAGTTCGGGAGCAGATTGTAATAATTCTGAATTTTCAAGGTCCAACGTTAAACTGTCTTCTTAATAGGATTTAGACGATCAGTGACATAGGATGCTGCAAAGTTACTGTCTTAAAAGATATCGGCATTGAAAGGCCATATGCTGGATAAGAAGTTACAATGTGCCGCACGATATTGTTACAACAAGCCCCGTACCATAATTTTCTACATTTAACAAAACTTATGTCGCTAAACGTGAAACTTTTTAAAGAATATTAAAACTAAGCGCATTTTGGAACTATATGCAAATCTAAATTTTTAAATTAATTAATTATAGACACGAAAAGCCAAATTTTACGAAATCAATATTTTACGTTACCTAGCCAAAATGAAGCACGTGCACACATCTACCCACTAAACCGTCGGGCGGGACACTCGCTGTGATGACGTGTTGTCGCATGACTTAAAAATTAAATTGAGCAAAAAATATGGCTTTCTAGAGTTCAGATTCTCAGTAGAAATTGCGTGTTACTACTACTTACCCCTGTACAACAAGCCCCTAGCTCCCCTACAATTGGAATAACATAAACCAATACTTAACAATAATAAGAGAAGAACTGTTTTTACAAATGAAATGTATCTCTAATATGAAAACACAATTATCATAATCTTTATATAATACGTTGCATAACAGAAATAAAGAATTATAAATAAATTACCTTTTAGGATCTTTGGGAAATCTAAAAAAACTAACTCCTTTGGTGATACCACATATAGTTTTACAAGCAGTTATCACACAACAAGAACTTCCTCTTGACATCTTATTTATAATTATTTTCAATTATAACGTCAAACGAGTCATTTATTTATTCGACAATTATATTATTAATAATGAATTTCGGAGCACGTTATAAAAGGAATCTCCTTGAAATCCAGATGTAAACACAACCCACGACCGTGCTGGCAACCATGTTGTTGGTATGATAGAGGACGCATGCGTGATAAAAAACAGGGCCTAAAAATTTTCTTAAGCCTCGCTACTGTATTTTGTGTTTACTGTGTTATCGCTTCTAAACATCTTTCCTACCGACAATGGCGTGAAAATCCTAACGTTATCCTGCTCGGAATATAACTTGATCAGGGGTTTGGTGGAAGTCTAGCTTTGAGGTCATACGTTGGTCAATATTTTTGTGAATAACCTATAAACATGGGAGAGGATGCCTATAGAACGGTAGTTTGATAGATCTGTTGAATCGCCTTTTTTACAGAGGAGAATGATAATAGCGTTGTTCCACTGCGTTGGTGTTATAGACTTAGTAAGACATAGGTTAAACAGTATTGTGAAGACTGTGATGACAGTAGGTCCAGCCAGCTTTATGGCTTCAGCCACAATACCATCCTGACCTGGAGACTTATTATTTTTCATCTCATTCAAGATTTGTATGATCTCATCTTCTGTTATTTCGGAACTTCTGAACCTTGATTTTGAATATGTGGAATCTCATAGGGTGTGTCGGTATTAGTGTTTTTTATAAAGCGGTTTATAAAATGCTTCAACAATATTCATAATCTCTTCCCTGTCCGTTATGACTCTTCCATCTTCGTTCTTTAGTTTTTGTATAATTTTTGTTCCCGTAAATAATTTGGATCTCAAAACTTTTAGATTTTTATTTTCCTCCATTACTTTTGTTACTTGTTCGGTGTTAAACTTTATAGTTTAATAACGACGCTGCGTAAAGGAGGGGCAAAATTAAGAAAATCAGGTTTGAATGTGACCATTCGACAACATCTTCGTGCTCATGACGCCAAATTCCGAAGCATGTTGAAGAAACTTTTTGTAGACGAAAATCATGTCGCAAAGCGGCTGGCTTGGGCTCGCGATAAGATACTAGAATGGCCCTGACACTCGCCGGACGCTACCCTATGGAAAACGTTTGGTTCCTTGTAAAAAGAAAGCTCAGAGGAAAGACTCTAAGAACTCAGTTGTTTTACGAGATTCGAAAAATTTGTAGAGTATGCAGAACATCTCGTCGACAGCATGCCTCGAAGATGCCAGGCGACTATTCATGCAGGAGGCGATTGGACAACTTCATAAGGTAATTGCGCCGGTGTTAGCATACCAAAGAACACATTGATGGCAAAAAATGTTCCCGAAACACATTTTTTCAAAGAGTACGAACTGTCACGTTCTTACTTGACAGACTGCACAATATTTTAATATTTAAAATCGAACAAAGGTAAATTGTAATGCAGGTATGTTAGTATTTTCACCCATTTTTAGACGACAATCTGTTCGTTTTTTCTTCCATTTCCGTTATTTCCAACCTCAAAACATAATCTTTCACTAAATATATTGAAGAAGCTGATGCTGCAAGAGACCTAACAGCAAGTTCTCCTAACCTAGGGAAAGTCTTGAAATTAATCTGCCACCATAAAAAAGAACTTGCTATCCGAACTATCAATCGCAAAACTTAAATAAGAACTGAACTCTATTTCTACCTCTTCTATTCTACGGGAAATCTTTTGATTTTCTCTCATGTAATCATTATAAGGTGGTTGGTAAATTTAAGAAGAGAGAGAGAAGACGCATCCGTATGAGGTTCAGCTTGTTACTCTCCGCGTACGAAGCTTTTCAAGCAATCTTTTATATGGAGAACGTCATCCTTTTGGAATAATTTGCCCAGCGCTGTGTTTTCCCACCGAGTACAACTTACAGCGATTCAAGAACAACGTGAATCGCTTTTTCTGCACTCGTGCCGCTCCTGGAGCGCTTTAGGGACTTCCCTGCAGCACGTGTGCTAGACCAATAAAAAAAAAAAAAAAAAAAGATTAGAGTAAAAAATCACATCCAGATTTGTTTACCTGATTAATGAAAGGACAGGAAGCCTTCTGTTGTTAACGAAAATCATCGAGGAACCTTCAAATATCTTGATCTGACAGTTATTTTGCCAAATAGCATAACCTTGAACTTCCAGGTACCTATTTGCAAACAGTAATAATTGTCTGATAGGCGACAAGGCGATCTAAAATTTTGATTAAACAACATAAATGCGGTATGGGTATCATTTTTATTAAGATCCGTATACTTCCACATCAATTCGTGGTATTTATGTCATATCCCCAAAATCGCTGGGTTCTATTTACAACCAAAAACCCTGGGCGTCCTGTATGAGTATTCTTAGAAAATTACATTACACCTAATTCCAAAATGCAACCACGGCACGCCGTATATCCCAAACATTAAAGCTAAAACCTCTTAAAAATGTAAAGTAAGTATATCTCCCAGTTATCCAGGATTTGCAAGAGATATCTTCTCTGGATGCAGTAGCAGCAAGACGCTGCTGCAGCGGCGTCGTTCGGCGTCGTCCCGGAAACGCAGCCACCGCGACGCCTCGCCGCTCTTTTCCCGAAGGAGAGAAAAAAGGGACTTCCGGGCTTTTTCGACAGAAGTTTTAAGGAAAATAGTTGAATAGTGGACGGTCCAGGGTTTGGATTATTCGATTCGTGGATTTGTAGCTTTTATCTCATAAAATGTAAAAGAAGGAAGATTTATAATGTCAAGGAAAATAAAATTTATTTAGTAGAGTAAATAATATTATTACAGAGGGTAAGAAAAATCACTACGCAAATATAATGAGTCATCCGAAAATGAAACTAACACTTTTTGGAAAATAGTCAATGAGACTAGAGATATACTCAAAATAAAGGAAAACTGTGTCGTAGTACGTGGGCTGTCTGAAAAGTTTTTGGCCTTTTTTTTATCGTTTCACCTCCCGCCTGAGTAGATTTTACCCTTTTTCATATCCTAAGGATATTGGCAAGGATATCGTAATACCCGTCAGCATTGTCCAACTACCAAAACATACATTTCTGTACTTCACAGCACCTTTTTAGACAACGCGGTAGTGTTGTCTCGGACGTTATTGCATTTCTGCGAACAACTACTACCTATGTACATGACCAGGCCAAATATACTTAAATACTTTAATAAGTACCGACCTGCGGGACTGAAAATATCGACCTTCTGCACCGTAACCAAGGTACTACACTACGGAGCCACGGGTAGTAGTACTATAGTCAGTAGTACAGTAGTAGTATAGTCAATCAAAAACCACCCTCTAAAAGGGGTGGTGATTCCTAATACTAGGAAAAAATACAAAGAGATAATCAAAATACCATAAAACGTATTTTGATGAAGCTAGACACCAAAAAGGCTTCAGGCGCTGACGGAATACCTGCCATAGTTCTCAAGAACTGTGCGAGGGAACTAACACCAGTTTTCTGTAGACTTTTCAACCTATCCTACAGAAAGGGAATATATTCCTTCCTGCTGGAAATGTGCCACAGTTCAGCCGATACCTAAAAAAGGCAAGAAGACCTTGCCAAATAACTACCGACCAATCGCACTACTCTCAATAATATCGAAAGTCATGGAAAAGGCTATCAATCAGCATCTTCTAAAATATCTTGAAGGATTCAACATTATTAGTGATCACCAATATGGCTTTCGTAAAAATAGATCAACAGGAGATCTTCTGACTTATGTAACACATGTTTGGAACAACGCAATTGAACACTTTGGAGAATCTCGAGCGGTTGCTCTTGACATATCCAAGGCATTTGACCGTGTTTGGCACGATGGCCTGTTGGCTAAGCTACGTTCTTATGGTATGTCTGAAAGTTCTGTTTGTGGCTCTCATGTTTCCTCAGAGAGCGTTCTTTACGAGTGGCAGTTGACGGATTTCTTTCTAACACCTTCACTATCAACGCCGGTGTGCCCCAAGGTTCCATACTGTCTCCTACTCTCTTCCTCATTTATATCAACGATCTGCTGGAAAAGACCGAGAATCCAATCTACAGCTTTGCAGATGATAGTACACTTATCTCTTCATTCACTTTGAACGCTCGGACATCGAACTACTCAGACGAATATCCGCAGACAGCAGGAAGTCAGGCGGCAGTTTTTTTCTAAAAAAAGTTAACGTTGCAGAACCCGACATAGTTATGTCGGGGCACTCCATCCCTCTAACATCGTCACTCAATCTGTTAGGCGTTAATTTGGGAGCAAATATGTCCTGGCATGAACATGTTTGCAGGCATAGCAAGAAGAGCTTCTCAAAAGTTGGAAATATTGTTTCGAACCAGAAAGCTTTACACTCCACAACAACTGTTAATTCTTTACAAAGCTCAAATTCGACCAACTATGGAATACTGCTCCCATGTTTTGGAGCTCCGCTCCCAAACATACACTGCATTTGTCGGATTCTATCCAGAGAAGAGCTGTTCGTCTGATTGGACACCCGGAATTGACCGACGGCCTTGATTCGCTGGAACATCGAAGAACGGTTGGCGACTTGAGCCTATTCTACAAGTACTTTCATGGAAAGTGTTCGAAAGATGTGGCCCGTTTGATTCCTCCCAGAGCGGTGCATATTAGAAGTACACGTCGCGCTGATGCTTCACATCCGTGTGAGGTTCAGCTTGTTACTCCTCGTACAACGCTTTTCAAGCAGTCTTTTATATGGAGAACATCATACCTTTGGAATGGTTTACCCAGGACTGTGTTTCCCATCGAGTACAATCTACAGCGATTCAAGAACAACGTGAATCGTTTTCCTCCGCACACGTGTCGCTCCTGTAGCGCTTTAGGGACTTCCCCCTGTAGCACGTGTGCTAGACCCATAAAAAAAAAAAAAAAAAAAAGAACATAGCACTGGATTTAAACGTCTTCCAAACCCCTAAAAGGAAGTCGAAATTCATGTTGGTGCTATTTTAACCTAAAAAATAACTTTTAATATTGGGGAAAAGTCTTATTTAACCTTTACACTTTTAACTTTTAACCCCCAAAATAGTCACCCCTAAATAAAAAAAAAATTGAAAAACATGTCTTTCCAGACCTTTAATTAACTTTAAGACCTCTTATGTTAAGTCTACTTTCCCTGCCTCCAGGTTATGAAGGTTGCAAAAGCGAGTTAAAATTCACACTTTTTTGCGGTTACTCTTTAGTTTTAAGTTTCACCGGACCGAAGCGCACTTTGTGTAAGAAAGAGTTTACAAAAACAATAATTCTGCGACTATCGCGAGGAAATTTAGAGTTCATCATTTCCATAGGAAAAATGAAACGCCGAGCATTAAACTCATTTAAAAATACGTGCTGGAGTTTAAAGATGGTTCGACTTTAAGGAAATCTCGGGCAAGGCTACCAAAGATATCAAGAAATTATGCATATCTGGAGATAGTATCAGCTAGTAAGAATTCTGACCATGCAGGTGCTATACATGTGCCCGAGAGTTTGTTACAACGCATGATACAGCTGGTGCAAAAATTAAGGTAAACTAATATTGTTGAAATGCTCAAATTATCAACTTATTCGTGGTTGCGGGGAATTTTCACCTTAATGGTCACGTCAATTAACAGAATTGCCTTTATTGGAGTGCAACAAACTCAAAACTAATGCATCAAAGGCCTTTATATTCTCCAGTGACGACTGGGGCTGTAATATTGGCACATGAAATCATTGGCCCTAGCTAATAAGGGTTATATCTATTTTTTATATTTTTTTTTGTTTATTGTTAGTAGGTGTACGAGGCTGGCTTGAAAAGTCCGTGCAAAAATAAAAACTACTTATGTGTTTGGGGTAAACCTTTTTTATTTTTTCGACATAGTCTCCTTTAGGCTTATACACTTCGTCCAACGATGTTTTCTTCTAGTTTGTTTGATCCCTTCCGAATAATAGGATTTGTCCAAGTCTGCAAAATATCCATTAGTGTCTGCAATCACCTCCTCGTTTGAATAAAATCTTTGTCCCGCCAGCCATTTCTTCAAATTGGGGAACAAATACTAGTTCGAGGGAGCCAAGTCTGGAGAATAGGGGGATGTGAAACGAGTTGGAATCCTATTTCCATTAATTTTTGGCGACCACAACTGCTGAGGTGTGTGCTGGTGCGTTGTCGTGATGGAAAAGGACTTTCTTTGTGGGCCAATCGCGGGCGTTTTTCTTGGAACTCGGTTTTCAAAAAACGGTCCAATAACGATGAATAATATTCACCTGTAATAGTTTTACCCTTTTCCAGATAGTCGATGAGGATTATCCCTTGCTAATCCCAAAAGACAGTCGCCATAACCTTTCCGGCCGAAGGAACGGTCTTCGCCATTTTTTGGTACAGATTCCCTCTTGGTAACCCATTGTTTTAGATTGTTGTTTGGTCTCAGGAGTATAGTAATGTATCCATGTTTTCATCCACAGTGACGAAACGACGCTTAAAGTCCTCCAGATTCTTCTGGAACAGCTGCAAACCATCCTTGCAACACTTCACACGATTCCGTTTTTGGTCAAACGTGAGCAATCGCGGCACCCATCTCGCGGATAGCTTTCTCATGTCCAAATGTTTCTGCAAAATATTATGTACCCGTTCAGTCGAGATGCCCACAGCACTAGCATTTTCACGCACCTTAACTCTTCTGTCATCCATCACCCATATCATGGATTTGATCAATGATTTCTGGAGTCGTAACCTCCACAGGACGTCCAGAACGTTCAGCGTCACTTGTGCCCATATGGCCAGTCCGAAAATTTTGAAACCACTTATAAACTGTTCTAATCGAAGGTGCAGAGTCACCATAATGTTTATCAAGCTTCTCTTTAGTATCCTGAGGCGTTTTGCCTTTCATAAAGTAATGTTTAATCACTACACGAAATTCTTTTTCGTCCATTTTCTTGAAAATCACTCGACTTCCTTGATTCACACGAATGCCAAACACAAAGAAATAGACCAATATGGCTGAAACTTGGTGTGCGTTCATTCAAGAGATGCTACTAACTAAACATGACCTCGATACGCGCCGGTGGTGCCATCTCTCGGACTTTACACGGACTTTTCAAACCAGCCTCGTATCTATTTGTCATAAATTTCATTTCATTTCATTTCATAACTTCTTTAATGATAACAACAATCACACAAATGTTAATTCAAAACAATACATGGAGATGACTGAGAATTTCTTCACACCCAGTTTACACAATTTTGATGATTATCACCAGAGTACCTAGTTTCAGCAAGATGAGGCGCGATGACACATTTTAATCATATCCTTGCCAGTCATTCGAGTTTCTCTGAATAAATTTATTTCCACTGCGATATGACGCCGATTGATTTTTTCCTTATAGAAACATCCCGAAAATAAGGCCTAACAATGAAAGATTTTTTTGGCGTGAAATATGTTTTTATTTTTCATTATAATCTCCTGAAACTTCCAAACATTTATTCCAACGTGTTTCCAATGATTCAATACCCTCGTTAAAGTGTGATTCAGGAAGGTCTGCAAAATATCCATCCACGTCATTTGAAGTAAAACGCTTTCCAGCCAGGAATTTTTTTTTCAAGTTTTGGAAACCGATAATAGTTTAGAGGGAGCCAAATCTGATGAATACGCTGGATGTTCAAGCAATTCGTACTTTAATTCGTTGAAAACACTTGTGTGAACACGTGCATTGTCTTGATGAAAAATGATTCTTTTCTCATAAATTTTTGCATCCGGCTAATCCAAAAACGTTACAATAATATTCAAAGTTAATTGTTTTTACCTTTCTGAAGATAACGCCAGTTTACAAGGATTTTGTTCATGGAATAAAACACACACACACACACACACACACATATATATATATATATATATATATATATATATATATATATATATATATATATATATATATATATATATATATATATATATATATAATATATATATATATATATATATATATATATATATATATATATATATATATATATATATATATATTTTTTATTCCATACATACATTACGTTACGTCAACAATGACACCGAAAGCTTTTTAATGTAATTTTTCGGTGGTATTATTAACGCGTAACTGCCAAATTAATAACTAGAATATGTGTAAT
>CM032448.1:14771607-14819107 GCA_019049505.1 Pachyrhynchus sulphureomaculatus
GAACCCGACATGGTTATGTCGGGGCACTCCATTTCTCTAACATCGTCACTCAATTTGTTGGACGTTAATTTGGGAGCAAATATGTCCTGGCATGAACATGTTGCAGGCATAGCAAGGAGAGCTTCTCAAAAATTGGGAATATTATTTCGCCCCCCCCCCCAGAAAGCTTTACACTCCACAACTGTTAATTCTTTACTTTTAAAGCGTAAATTCGACCTATTATGGGGGGAATACTGCTCCCATGTTTGGAGCTCCGTTCCCAAACATACACTGCATTTGTTGGATTCTATTCAGAGAAGAGCTGCTCGTCTGAATGAAGACCCGGAACTGACCGACGGCCTTGATTCGCTGGAACATCGAAGAACGGTTGGCGACTTGAGCCTGTTCTACAAGTATTTTCATGGAAACTGAGAGCGGTGCATGTTAGAAGTACACGTCGCGCTAATACTTCGCATCCGTATGAGGTTCAGCTTGTTACTCCTTGTATAACGCTTTTCAAGCAGTCTTTTATATGGAGAACATCATCCCTTTCGAATAATTTGTCCAGTACTGTGTTTCCCACCGAGTACAATTTACAGCGATTCAAGAACAACGTGAATCGCTTTCTCCGCACACGTGTCGCTCCTGTAGCGGTTTAGGGACATCCCTGTAGCACGTGTGCTAGGCCAATAAAAAAAAAAAAAGCGATCCAACATTTTGATTTAAACAACATAATTGCGGTATGGGTATGATCTTTATTAAAATCCGTATACTTCCACATCAATTCGTGGTATTTATGTCATATCCCCAAAATCGCTGGGTTCTATTTACAACCAAAAACCCTGGGCATCCTGTATGAGTATTCTTAGAAAATTACATTACACCTAATTCCAAAAATGCAACCACGGCACGCCGTATATCCCAAACATTAAAGCTAAAACCTCTTAAAAATGTAAAGTAAGTATATCTCCCAGTTATCCAGGATTTGCAAGAGATATTTCTCTGGATGCAGTAGCAGCAAGACGCTGCTGCAGCGGCGTCGTTCGGCGTCGTCCGGAAACGCAGCCACCGCGACGCCTCGCCGCTCTTTTCCCGAAGGAGAGAAAAAAGGGACTTCCGGGCTTTTTCGACAGAAGTTTTAAGGAAAAATAGTTGAATAGTGGACGGTCCAGGGTTTGGATTATTCGATTCGTGGATTTGTAGCTTTTATCTCATAAATGTAAAAGAAGGGAAGATTTATAATGTCAAGGAAAATAAATTTATTTAGTAGAGTAAATAATATTATTACAGAGGGTAAGAAAAAATCACTACGCAAATATAATGAGTCATCCGAAAATGAAACTAACACTTTTTGGAAAATAGTCAATGAGACTAGAGATATACTCAAAATAAAGGAAAAACTGTGTCGTAGTACGTGGGCTGTCTGAAAAGTTTTTGGCCTTTTTTTTATCGTTCACCTCCCCGCCTGAGTAGATTTTACCCTTTTTCATATCCTAAGGATATTGGCAAGGATATCGTAATACCCGTCAGCATTGTCCAACTACCAAAACATACATTTCTGTACTTCACAGCACCTTTTTAGACAAACGCGGTAGTGTTGTCTCGGACGTTATTGCATTTCTGCGAACAACTACTACCTATGTACATGACCAGGCCAAATATACTTAAATACTTTAATAAGTACCGACCTGCGGGACTGAAATATCGACCTTCTGCACCGTAACCAAGGTACTACACTACGGAGCCACGGGTAGTAGTACTATAGTCAGTAGTACAGTAGTAGTATAGTCAATCAAAAACCACCCTCTAAAAGGGGTGGTGATTCTAATACTAGGAAAAAATACAAAGAGATAATCAAAATACTGAGAACATAGCACTGGATTTAAACGTCTCCCAAACCCTAAAAGGAAGTCGAAATTCATGTTGGTGCTATTTTAACCTAAAAAATAACTTTTAATATTGGGGAAAAGTCTTATTTACCTTTACACTTTTAACTTTTAAACCCCCAAAATAGTCACCCCTAAAAAAAAAAAATTGAAAAACATGTCTTTCCAGACCTTTAATTAACTTTAAGACCTCTTATGTTAAGTCTACTTTCCCTGCCTCCAGGTTATGAAGGTTGCAAAAGCGAGTTAAAATTCACACTTTTTTGCGGTTACTCTTTAGTTTTAAGTTTCACCGGACCCCGAAGCGCACTTTGTGTAAGAAAGAGTTTACAAAAACAATAATTCTGCGACTATCGCGAGGAAATTTAGAGTTCATCATTTCCATAGGAAAAATGAAACGCCGAGCATTAAACTCATTTAAAAATACGTGCTGGAGTTTAAAGATGGTTCGACTTTAAGGAAATCTCGGGCAAGGCTACCAAAGATATCAAGAAATTATGCATATCTGGAGATAGTATCAGCTAGTAAGAATTCTGACCATGCAGGTGCTATACATGTGCCCGAGAGTTTGTTACAACGCATGATACAGCTGGTGCAAAAATTAAGGTAAACTAATATTGTTGAAATGCTCAAATTATCAACTTATTCGTGGTTGCGGGGAATTTTCACCTTAATGGTCACGTCAATTAACAGAATTGCCTTTATTGGAGTGCAACAAACTCAAAACTAATGCATCAAAGGCCTTTATATTCTCCAGTGACGACTGGGGCTGTAATATTGGCACATGAAATCATTGGCCCTAGCTAATAAGGGTTATATCTATTTTTTATATTTTTTTTTGTTTATTGTTAGTAGGTGTACGAGGCTGGTTTGAAAAGTCCGTGCAAAAATAAAAACTACTTATGTGTTTGGGGTAAACCTTTTTTATTTTTCGACATAGTCTCCTTTTAGGCTTATACACTTCGTCCAACGATGTTCTAGTTTGTTGATCCCTTCCGAATAATAGGATTTGTCCAAGTCTGCAAAAATATCCATTAGTGTCTGCAATCACCTCCTCGTTTGAAATAAAATCTTTGTCCCGCCAGCCATTTCTTCAAATTGGGGAACAAATACTAGTCCGAGGGAGCCAAGTCTGGAGAATAGGGGGGATGTGAAACGAGTTGGAATCCTATTTCCATTAATTTTGCGACCACAACTGCTGAGGTGTGTGCTGGTGCGTTGTCGTGATGGAAAAGGACTTTCTTGTGGGCCAATCGCGGGCGTTTTTCTTGGAGCTCGGTTTTCAAACGGTCCAATAACGATGAATAATATTCACCTGTAATAGTTTTACCCTTTTCCAGATAGTCGATGAGGATTATCCCTTGCTAATTCCAAAAGACAGTCGCCATAACCTTTCCGGCCGAAGGAACGGTCTTCGCCATTTTTTGGTACAGATTCCCTCTTGGTAACCCATTGTTTAGATTGTTGTTTGGTCTCAGGAGTATAGTAATGTATCCATGTTTCATCCACAGTGACGAAACGACGCTTAAAGTCCTCCAGATTCTTCTGGAACAGCTGCAAACCATCCTTGCAACACTTCACACGATTCCGTTTTTGGTCAAACGTGAGCAATCGCGGCACCCATCTCACGGATAGCTTTCTCATGTCCAAATGTTTCTGCAAAATATTATGTACCGTTCAGTCGAGATGCCCACAGCACTAGCATTCTCACGCACCTTAACTCTTCTGTCATCCATCACATATCATGGATTTGATCAATGATTTCTGGAGTCGTAACCTCCACAGGCCGTCCAGAACGTTCAGCGTCACTTGTGCCATATGGCCAGTCCGAAATTTTGAAACCACTTATAAACTGTTCTAATCGAAGGTGCAGAGTCACCATAATGTTTATCAAGCTTCTCTTTAGTATCCTGAGGCGTTTTGCCTTTCATAAAGTAATGTTTAATCACTACACGAAATTCTTTTTCGTCCATTTCTTGAAAATCACTCGACTTCCATGATTCACACGAATGCCAAACACAAAGAAATAGACCAATATGGCTGAAACTTGGTGTGCGTTCATTCAAGAGATGCTACTAACTAAACATGACCTCGATACGCGCCGGTGGTGCCATCTCTCGGACTTTACACGGACTTTTCAAACCAGCCTCGTATCTATTTGTCAATAAATTTCATTTCATTTCATAACTTCTTTAATGATAACAACAATCACACAAATGTTAATTCAAAACAATACATGGAGATGACTGAGAATTTCTTCACACCCAGTTTACACAATTTTGATGATTATCACCAGAGTACCTAGTTTCAGCAAGATGAGGCGCGATGACACATTTTAATCATATCCTTGCCAGTCATTCGAGTTTCTCTGAATAAATTTATTTCCACTGCGATATGACGCCGATTGATTTTTTCTTATAGAAACATCCCGAAAATAAGGCCTAACAATGAAAGATTTTTTTTGGCGTGAAATATGTTTTATTTTTCATTATAATCTCCTGAAACTTCCAAACATTTATTCCAACGCGTTTCCAATAATTCAATACCCTCGTTAAAGTGTGATTCAGGGAGGTCTGCAAAATATCATCCATGTCATTTGACGTAAAACGCTTTCCAGCCAGGAATTTTTTCAAGTTTGGAAACAGATAATAGTTAGAGGGAGCCAAATCTGATGAATACGCTGGATGTTCAAGCAATTCGTACTTTAATTCGTTGAAAACACTTGTGTGAACACGTGCATTGTCTTGATGAAAAAATGATTCTTTTCTCATAAATTTTTGCATCCGGCTAATCCAAAAGGTTACAATAATATTCAAAGTTAATTGTTTTACCTTTCTGAAGATAACGCCAGTTTACAAGGATTTTGTTCATGGAATAAAACACACACACACACACACACACACCCCACACCCACCCACACACACACACACACACCACACACCACCACACACACACCCCCCCCACCCACCCACCCCCCCCCCCCCCCCCCCCCCCCACCACACCCCCCACCCCCCCCCCCCCCCCCCACACCCCCCCCCCCCCACCCCCCCCCCCCCCCCCCCCCCCCCCCCCCCCACCCACCCACCCCCCCCCCCCCCCCCACCCCCCCCCCCCCCCCACCCCACACACACCCACACACCCACACACACACCACCCACACCCCCCCACCCCCCCACACCCCCCACCACCACCACACACCCACCCCACACACCCACCCACACCCACACACACCACACACACACCACACACCCACCACACCCAACACACACACACCCCACCCCCACACCACCCCCCCCCCCCCCCCCACCACACACACCCCCACACCCACCCACACCCACCCACACACCCACACCCACACACCACCACACACACCACACACCCACCACCACACACACCCCACCACCCACACACCCACCACACCCCCCCACACACACACACACCCACACACCACACACACACACACACACACACCACCCCCACACCACACCCACCACCCACACCCACACCCCACCCCCCCCACACACACACACACCCCACCCCCCCCACCCCACCCCCCCCCCCCCCCCCCCCCCCCACCCCCCCACCCCACCACACACCCACCCCCCCACCCCCCCCCCCACACACACACACCACCCCCCCCCCCCCCCCCACCCACCACACACACCCACACACCCACACCCACCACACACCACACACCACACACACACCCACCCCACCACACACACCCCACACACACCACACACACACCACACCACACACCCACACACACCACACACCACACACACACACACACACACACACACACACACACACACACACACACACACCACACACACCACACCACACACACACACACACACACACCACACACACACACACCACACCACACACACCACACACACACACACACACACACCCACACAACACACACACACCCACCACACCCACACACACACACACACACCACACACACACACACACACACACACACACACCACACACACACAACACACACACACACACCCACACACACCACACACACACACACACACACACACACACACACACACACACCCACACACACACACACACACACACACACACACCACACACACACACACACACACACACACACACACACACACACACACACACACACACACACACACACACACACACACACACACACACACACACACACACACACACACACACACACACACACACACCACACACACACACACACACACACACACACACACACACACACACACACACACACACACACACACACACACACACACACACACACACACACACACACACACACACACACACACACACACACACACACACACACACACACACACACACACACACACACACACACACACACACACACACACACACACACACACACACACACACACACACACACACACACACCACACACACACACACACACACACACACACACACACACACACACACACACACACACACACACACACACACACACACACACACACACACACACACACACACACACACACACACACACACACACACACACACACACACACACACACACACACACACACACACACACACACACACACACACACACACACACAACACACACACACACACACACACACACACACACACACACACACACCACACACACACACACACACACACACACACACACACACACACACACACACACACACACACACACACACACACACACACCACACACACCACACACACCACACACACACACACACACACACACACACACATATATATATATATATATATATATATATATATATATATATATATATATATATATATATGTATGTTTTATTCCATACATACATTACGTTACGTCAACAATGACACCGAAAGCTTTTTAATGTAATTTTTCGGTGGTATTATTAACGCGTAACTGCCAAATTAATAACTAGAATATGTGTAATATTTTTATTACGGTTACTAATTAGAATCTAAAATGTATTATTGATCTAAAAAGTGGTTTTAGCTGAAGTATAAAAAAAAACAAATAGGATAAAGCAGCAAGTTGTTGATTTAGCGTTTTATAGAAAGAAACATTACATTGTTGACACTTTAAATACATTACTAAAAAGATTAAAATGTAAGATTTGTGTTAATTTACAAACGTTCAAGTGTGTGTTCCCTATCAAACTACGTAAGCGAGAAATATTTTTCTATTTAAAAACAAAAGTTAATCGAACTTTGCATCAAATATGATTCATCATAATGTGTGAATTTTAATATTCTATAAAAAAATTATGGACACGACTTCATTTTGTTCTTAAATATATTATAGGTGCCTAGTTTTTGACAAATTAAATGATTTAAATAAGGTTGCAATAAATCAATATGAAAAACAATTGCCGAAACGTCAAAAAAACTGCCAAAAATTCAAAATTGTGGTAGGCCGTTGAAATTTGACAAACAGATCTAGAATCACAAAAATAAACCATTTTGTCTAATAACTTTTTTTTTAAGTTTGGACAAATTATACGTTTTTTTCAAAAATTTTTACGAAAATGTCATTTTTGACAGGTGACGTCATGCGTAAAAATGACTTACTATACTTTATTTTTGATTTTATTTGAAGCACAAATGGATGCCATAACCTGATCTGGGCTAAAGTGATTATTTAAAAAAAATTCCATATGATGCGGACTTAAACTGTCACACTGTATATATATATATATATATATATATATATATATATATATATATATATATATATATATATATATATATATATGTATGTATATATATGTTTTGACGGATGTTTTCACGGGTGTAATATGATAACTGTCTGTCTCGGGTTTCCCGTGTAGGCTGGATATCCTGAGGATTATTTACCAGCTGACGTTTCAATGGGATCTCACCCATCTTTTTCAAAGCTTTTTATTTGCAGAGGCGCACCTTTCTCAAGCTTATTGCTACCGTGTTGGCAGCTTGCTTGAATAACTTAGTAAGTCGCGGTGGAGTGCAGTAAAAGCATCTATTTGTTATAGTTTTCCGTTAGTTACTTGGATAAAGGACTAAAAGTGTGTTCTCGTATTTGCTGAACCTAGCCCAGCTGATGAGCCGTGATACGGCGAAACGCGTCCTGGGATGGTTCAGCAAATGCGAAGAACACAACACTTTGGTAACTTCTAAGAATTACGATTTTTTCGTTTATTTTTAATTGTTATACCAATGCGCCATCTATGCCTTCGAGCAATAAGTTTGAGAAAGGTGCGCCTCTGCAAATAAATTGCCAACCGTGTTGGCAGCTCTACTTTGAATGACTTAGTAAGTCGCCGGTAGAGTGCAGTAAAAGCATTTATTTGTTATAGTTTTCCTTCGACAACATTTTTTCATTAAGCTTAACTTAATGTGAAGCGGTGGTAATATAATTTCATTGGGTTAACCAAACATGTAGTTTTAATGTTCATTTTACCTGAAACATATTCGGTTCTAATAGGCCAAAATTTCTTTTTATAGTAATCCTTCTTTGCCCTCAAGTCCCATAAGCACAAGAATCAACAGTACTTTGTGTAGCCGCCTCGCAAACCAAAAGAATATCGAAGCCCATTTAATTCTCTTTCTAATGATACCAAATTCCCATAGCATACCTCATGCTTTTTACAGATTAAAATGATTGAAGGAGGGAAGCAAGGAGAACAAGGATTGCAAACAGGGGTAAGAGAAAGGAAAAATTAAACAAATTTTAAGTATAACAATTAAATTTTCCAGCCGGTTTTTCATGGAGTGGGTGAGGTTTTTACTACTGTCTGTGGGATTCTTTCCCACACTTCCGCCATCGTAACCTTTAAGTCCCGAACGGTGCAGGGGTTGAATTTCTGGCTCGAATCCTTCTTTTGAGCTCATCCCGCATGTGCTCGATTGGATTGAGGTCAGAAGTCCGCGCAGGCCAGTCTAATGTGGGTATTCTTACTTCCGCCAGGTATTGCCGCACCGATGCAGCAGCATGTAGCCTCGCATTGTCGTGCATTAGCAAGAAGCTATCGCCAACAAACCCAGCGTAAGGAACAACGTGTTCCTGCAGGATCTTCTCGAAATACCGGTGAGCAATTAATCCTCCGCTACGAGTCTCATCAGTCACGAAAACCAAATCGGTTTTCGCATCCAGTGAGACGCCTTCCCACACCATGACAGAACTTCCTCCGTAAGCGACAGTTTCAGTAATGCAGCACTGCGCATAGCGCGCTCCAGGCCTCCTAAAGACTCGTCTTCTTCCATCATTGCGATGTAGGCACATTCGGGACTCGGAGAATAAAACGGAACGCCATTGCTCTAAGGTCCAATCGACACGTTCTCTGGCAAATCTGAGTCGCGCTTGTCGATGGGCTGCTGTCAATTTGGGTCCTCTTCGGAGTTAGGTTAGCTTCTTTAAGTCTTCTTCTGACTATTCAATGACCGACAGTCCGACCACGAACTTGTCGGAGCCCCGCGGGACTTCAACGCCGGTCAAGTGACGACTTCTTAGAGTTGTGTTGACAATGGAGAGGTCGTCTCATTCCGAGGTACACCTTCTTCTTCCTGATCCTAGTCTCCGTGTAAAGGAGCCAGTCTCTTGGTAATGACCGTAGACTCTGAAGACAGCTGACTGGCTCAGGTACAGTTGCGTAGCGACTACATGTTGGCTATGCCCTTTTTGCAATAGGACAATGGCTTGTGCCGTTTCTTCCCGGGTGGTACCCATTTTCCGATAAGGTAAGAGAGAGAGATGTTGACGGTTTAAATCTCGATAAAGGAATGATCGGAAAACGCAGTTGCATGTGTTTTTATAGGGATGAATAGCGCGCAATGAGTACATTGACGAACAAGCAAAAACGGTTCTATTAAGTAAAACCGTTTCAATCAGTAAAATTTTTGAAAATCCAAATGTTTTTGGTATTATTGGAAAGAGTAGAAAATCAGCATTTTAATGATACCAAAAATAATACCTTTGTTTGAAAGTTAAATTTATTGATCGGTGTTACATGAAGCGAATTACTCAAAGATGGTGCATGGCAAAGGGACTAACGGTCAATCCATCAAAAATCAATGCCATGATCTTTACCAGTAATAAAATTTAGTGAAATACATGTGTTAAAATTTTTATTTATTATAATGAAATATTAAACTTGGGTAATTAATTTATTGGTATCACGAAGTAATTGTTTTAAAAGGTAACAATTTTTCTATATTTTTTTTTAGGAAAAGCTTAGTCAATTCTGAATAAAATAGTAGACCTTACGTTTTGGTTAACGATCGGCGATATTATGCCGTTGTTTGGTTCATCAGTGGCTGTTCGAAAAAAATATTCACGTCATCATTTCTTTAGGGTCGATGTTTTAGACTTAAGGTGAATTTTCTGCAGTCGCTCTAAAAGCAGGTGCCAGTTATAATATATGCAGTGAGTTCCACAATACCCTATATATATATATATATATATATATATATATATATATATTATATATATATATATATATATATATATAGATATATAGATATATAGATATATATATATATATATATATATATATATATATATATATATATATATATATATATATATATATAGATATATATATATATATATATATATATATATATATATATATATATATATATATATAGTAGTTGTAACCTTTAAACTTGGTCGCTTTTTGAGGCGTCATTTTGTACCCTGTGAAAATTGTTTGCACTTTGTGGCGGCTATTTTGTACCGTTTGAAATTTGTTTTTCCCACGCTTGGGCGCAATTTTCTTGCAACCTCTTTTTAATTTCTGATAATGAATTGAGTGAATCCTGATTTTAAAAGAACTAAAGAAATTAAACACACACTAGCTCAGTTTCCTTGGTAGAGAAATATGGGTAAGAGATAATTGTTATACGTCTTTTTGGAATTATTTTCTATTTTTTTAAAAAGCTTCAGTTGTACAAATTTTGGGCACCATTCATTTTAAAATAGAAAGGATCTAACTTCAGTTAAAAAAAATGAAAAAATACTGAAGTGTTTTACGGTTATTACTAAAAAGAATTATTCTAGTACAACTTTTCTTATCCTGAAAAGAAAAATAGGTATTCAGTGAGACACTAGCTTTAATCAACAAAAAAAGAAAATTTATTCATGATTTAAAATAAAAGTTCCAACCTTTGCAGTTTTAAGGAATACAAAAAAAATTCTAGCCTAAAAGTAGTTTTTATAAATTAGAGTCCCTAAATCAGAGATTTTACTTCTAAATCTTGACTACACCCGAAATCGAAGAGTCGTGATTTTCACTTCGCGATTTTCAGTTCAAATTGCTGTTAAAACACTTATTTGCGGGGAATATATTTATTGATGTATGTTCTGGTAACTTACGGTTTTCCTACGGGCTTCTAGGCCTTCAATGGAACGCAAAACCGATTTCACACTTTTGAGAAGAGCCTACTTTAGCTACTCCATTTAGAAAACACACAAAGCCCACTACGGTTTTATGATAAAAAAACTCGTGCTTTGCTTGGCTCTCGTAGATATTGTCGTAAGCCTCTACTGCGGCTCGGTGGAAAATCGCCACTTGGCGGCTCGGTGGAAATTAGCCTGGCTGCGGCTTGATGGTACTAAGCCTCTCGGCGGCTTGATGGTACTAAGCCTGGCGGCGGCTTGATGTTACTGCCTGGCGGCGGCTCGGTGTTCTAAGCTGGCAGCGGCTTGCTGGTACTAAGCCAAGATTCGCGTTCTCCGGACCCTTAAATAAGCCGTGGGCACTCTGTCTGTAATATGGCGACGCCGGAACCAAAACTCCGGATACAAACATTTGACCAATCCCGGCGTATCGATAGATTCGGTCGCAAACCCGCACAGCACACTATATAACGAGCGGCTTGGAATTTCTGATTAATATACCGCTCGATACAGAAATGAAAAGAAGTACATTATAAAGAGAAAAATCAGTAACATTATATGGTCTTAAAATCTAGGAAAAAATGAATGTTACATTACCCCCTTCCAAAAAAGAAATAGACTACACTAGTCTATTAAACTAAGGCTACTTATGAAAAGGTACAAAGTGGTACACTATCACTTAATACTAAGGTCAGAACTTAAAACAAAATTATAAACTTCGGACCTTACTACTAGACTTAATTCAATTAAGCACTAATATTAAGTACAATGAAAACCAAATGAAAAATCTTTGCATGTACACAAGAATCTTATAACTAGACTTAACTTAATTAAGCACTAAGGTTAAGTACATCAAAAAGTAAATAAAAAATCCTTGCATGAACATAAGAAATACCTGTTCAAAGTAACAGTCGCGGTCTTATATAAAAGAATCAGCTCTGTTATTGTTACCAAAACAAAAAAAAATATAACTTTGTCTAGACTCTTGTCTAAATCAAAAAAATGAACTGAAACAAAGTATGAACACCCCCCTTAAAATATTTTAAGGATTGTCTGAAAATTTTCTATTTCAGCAAAATAAATTTATAAAAATTCTTAAATAAAGAAAAACAAAAAAATAAGTGATTCTAGTGCAAACACTAACACTAAAAGGAGAAAGTCTTGTAAGACCATTTAGCACAAGGCTAAGAAAAACACCTGGATGAAAATCCAGACAAACGCTCGGAAAAAAATCGCCATCAATGCTCTAGCTCACCGCTAAGAGAACATTCTAAATCTAGTATCACTACTAGTCGCATCAGAAAATAATCGCACTCTATTGCGCAATGTCGACGTCCTAAGACATCTAGACATGCTAAAATCGCCAGGGAAAACGCTCTGGTTGATCGCCAGAAAACACGTCAGCTCATCGCCAACTAAACACTCTGGTATATCGCCAGAAAAAACCTCGGCTCCTCGCCAAGAAAACATTCTGGTACATCGCCAGAAAAAAGCCTCGGCTCCTCGCCAAGAAAACACTCTGTAAATAGTCCTCGACTACACAAAGTCTGCGTTCTAAAAGAACAATCTCGCCATTAACATAGTGAGCAGCTATAAAAGCTAACAATATCACTATAGGCACAGTGAATAGCTACAAAAAGCTAAAATTCACGCTAAACACAGTGAATAGCTATAAAAGCTAAAATTCACCAAACTGAATGATCCTGCTTCAAAAAGCAATGTTCACAAAGAACAGAATGATTAGTCCACGCGCAACTAACATTCAAGGAAACATTCCTAGCATAACTATGTGAGACAGCTAGTCTCTAAATAGGACCTCCCTAAAGTCATAATCCTATATATAGGAGTCCATAAACAAAACGACTCAAAATCACACATTTTGAGCACATGCCCTCAGGCAACCAACATACACTGAAATATATACAGAGATATATACAGAAATATATACAGAAATATATACAGGAGTTCAAATCCCAAACTCTTGGTTATGGTAACTCCATACTGAGCTTGGTGAAAGCTCTTAGCAAAAGCTAATCAAATCTTCGGCACATCGCACCAAAGTGACAAATCTGCCTAGAAACATGAGCCAGAAAAAAAACGCCCTCCGTCATCCTTCAGGGTGGCCACAGAGATATAAAATTTAACCAGCATTGCGCTTCTCCAAGTTGCATGACGAACCCTCGTGTACTGATCTCGCCCTAGAACAACAACGAAAAACATTCAATCCATCCCACATAACAGGAGACAAACACCTCACCACGATATACTGAAAGGTGGAGACAATAAAATACGGAAATGGTGACCCTGGTGTCCACCAACGAAAGGGAGTAGATTATAGCATCCACTAAATTAAAACGGTGTCTACCACACCACCATAAGTCAAAAAAAAATGTAATCAATAGGGTGTTCCGAAACACACTACTGCCAACAGCCTGTCACCACTAATAGGCTAATTGGAGCTGAGGTCGACTACAGTAGCTAGGCTCTCTTTTGGCTCAAATAGAAATAACCATTGAGTAACAAAACCTCTAAAGGTCCCAAAGGTCAAACGTTCGCCCCCCATAGACTACCCTTCCAATCAGTCTGTTCCTCAGGAAGATTAACTCCTTGCCAAACGTCGTAACGGCATCTGTTAGCACCCGGTGCATCACAGCCTGTAAAAAAATAACTTATGGGATACAACCTAAAAGGTTTACAAGGTTGACTTAACCAAGCTTCTAACGGAAATTTCCAAACTACGAAAATGAGCTTAAAAAGCTACATGAAGCAAAAATTTCTCAATTTTCCGGTGGCAACGCAACAAAACTTTTGAAAACGACAAGAGCTTTTCCAGCTTAATCAGAAACAAGAAGAAAACATCGTTGACAGCTAAAATATTCGATCATGTGGTTAATCGTCTCCTAGACAATAGCCTCTAGAAGAAACTGCTACAGGTATCAGGCATAACCGTTTTCTGTCAGCCCAAACTTCTAGATTACCTCTTGGAAATCTAAAAATTCGGTTAGGAATCTTCCTTCACTGCGCTTAGCCACTCTTGACAAGGTTCTCATCTCGGTATCAGATTTTGATCCTTTCTTTGTGAAACGCCTGTCTTACTCTGCTCTCATCTCCTGTAAATGATCAGCCTTTAGTTCTCCTGCAGGACTTCAATTTCCTATCAATTTGATAGTATACCGAAAAAACTCAACATACGCCTATGAGTCTATGCAAAAATTTTTTTAAAAAATTAGTGACTCAAAGGTAACGTTTAAACGGCCCTGAAAAGAATAGAGTATACCCTCAGTTTGTCAATTCAGAAGAAGATCTAAATCAAAATAATCCAAGTCTTAGACTCACTGGATAAACCAAAATCAATTTACTCTTAATTGCACCCAACATATACCACTAAGGTAATAGAAATCCACCCACTCGGGTAACAAACTTTGAAATTGCTCATAAAAATTTTGACTCTACATCACACTACACGAGCTACATCTTGCGCTTGTCCTAACTCAAGATCCCCTTGGATTGCCTCTAATCAAAATTTCGCTTCCAAGTGTCAAGAACTGGATATTATTTGGGGGTCATAAGCAAATCAAATCCGCGACCACCGACATACCAGTCTTATCATATATCCTGAGTGTGACTCCTTCGCAAGCTCGCTAAAACTGAGTCGATGCTAAACATCAACCACAATCAACCTAAGTTTGGGATATGGCCAATACCCAAAACCTTAGCATTAAACAATAAAAGTAAGCTATTCTCTGCTCAACTTTTATAACAGTCAAAAAAACGAGGTCGTCACCTCTACAGAGCAACATCAAAAAAATAAAGTAAAGCAATTAAGATAATGTAAATATAAATTATTCTTCTTCTGACAAACTTTCACTAGGGCTAGGTCCATTGAATGGTTTTAAGTCTTTAATATGCCATCGTCCTTTTTTTAGTCCCATCTAAATTAACCAAACCATAAACTAAATCTGAAATCTTTTCTCTTATCACGCAATGCACATACTTAGGTACCAACTTAGATGTGAATTTATCGGCTGCACTGGAAAGAATTTTATTTTTTCGCCAAACGTGATCACCTATATTAAAGGCAAAATCCCTTATTCTAAGGTTGTAAGACTTACTGTTCCGTTCATAAGCCTTATGTATCCTACTACGCACGTCGGTGAAATTAAAATTTACTAAAATTCCGAATTTTTGTGCAAAATCACATCCTAAAACCAAAGTATGTGATAGAGAAGGTACTACTAGAGCAGAGATTACTAAACAATGACTATTGTAGACTAGTGGCAACTCAACCGTACCTAAAACTTTTAGACGGCTGCCATCTGCAGTGGTAACACTTCTATTTTCGACATGGCATATTTTTATACTTAAACGACTTAAAATTTTAATACCATTCTGACCTACTGAGGTATTTGCACGAGAGTTAAATAAAGCCGAGAAATGGACACTTAATAGATTTATCTTTATATGCGGTCTATTATCTAAATATTTATGCACGAATAAAGGAGATATGTGACCATTTGGAGAAGCAGGAGCTTTAACTTGAGAAGGAGGATTTTTATTAGACTTAAAAAAAAATCAGCAAAACTTTTGTAACTATTTAGTCCAATCTGATCTATTGGATTATTTCTTTACTTAAGATCCTCGTTGGAATCTTTCTTTTATCCGCGACCGGACGTTCTGAGAAAATACGACGGATTTTCATCTCATAGTCTAACTCATATTCCAGTAGGTGATTGACTTTAAAATTGAAAGCTTCCATGATAAATGTATAAAATTTAAAAAAATTGTTTAAAGAGTCGTGAAAATATTTCTCCTGTGCTCCCAAGAGTCAAAATAAAAAATATGTAAAGGCACTTAAAATATGTAAACTTCTTTACCAAACATTTAAAAAAACTTCAACAATTTCAAAAAAAAATTTCTAAGTATTGCCTTGTATTAAAATTCTTTTACCAAATATGTTAAGAATTTTCAACAAAAAAATCTCCTAATACCGTTTCGTATCAGCAAAGTATTTTTAATATTCATGCAAAACATCGGTGAGAAAAAAGTACAGTTTTTTCTTCGGTTAACCGCAAAATAAATCTAACACTGCAAAAATTAAAGTAAACCAGCACATCTGCTAATCTGAACTATAAAAGTAGCTTTTAAGAAAAAAGTAGGAATCTCTTATCTTAGAGTCGATTAACAAAATTCAAATATCTAAACCACCATCAGATAAATTGAAATAAATAATTCTACAAATTTCCTGCTTTTGTCTTATTGCTATAGTGTAGTTTCGTTTAATTAAATATTATGAAATAAAAAATATCTGAAAAGTTAGAGCTTTTACTTTGTTCGAAAGCTAGTACACTGAACCCTTTAAAAAATAAAATTCCAAAAGCCCCACGTTGGGCGCCATTTTGTAACCTTTAAACTTGGTCGCTTTTTGAGGCGTCATTTTGTACCCTGTGAAAATTGTTTGCACTTTGTGGCGGCTATTTTGTACCGTTTGAAATTTGTTTTTCCCACGCTTGGGCGCAATTTTCTTGCAACCTCTTTTTAATTTCTGATAATGAATTGAGTGAATCCTGATTTTAAAAGAACTAAAGAAATTAAACACACACTAGCTCAGTTTTCCTTGGTAGAGAAATATGGGTAAGAGATAATTGTTATACGTCTTTTTGGAATTATTTTCTATTTTTTTAAAAAGCTTCAGTTGTACAAATTTTGGGCACCATTCATTTTAAAATAGAAAGGATCTAACTTCAGTTAAAAAAAAATGAAAAAATACTGAAGTGTTTTACGGTTATTACTAAAAAGAATTATTCTAGTACAACTTTTCTTATCCTGAAAAGAAAAATAGGTATTCAGTGAGACACTAGCTTTAATCAACAAAAAAAGAAAATTTATTCATGATTTAAAATAAAAGTTCCAACCTTTGCAGTTTTAAGGAATACAAAAAAAATTCTAGCCTAAAAGTAGTTTTTTATAAATTAGAGTCCCTAAATCAGAGATTTTACTTCTAAATCTTGACTACACCCGAAATCGAAGAGTCGTGATTTTCACTTCGCGATTTTCAGTTCAAATTGCTGTTAAAACACTTATTTGCGGGGAATATATTTATTGATGTATGTTCTGGTAACTTACGGTTTTCCTACGGGCTTCTAGGCCTTCAATGGAACGCAAAACCGATTTCACACTTTTGAGAAGAGCCTACTTTAGCTACTCCATTTAGAAAACACACAAAGCCCACTACGGTTTTATGATAAAAAAAACTCGTGCTTAGCTTGGCTCTCGTAGATATTGTCGTAAGCCTCTACTGCGGCTCGGTGGAAAATCGCCACTTGGCGGCTCGGTGGAAATTAGCCTGGCTGCGGCTTGATGGTACTAAGCCTCTCGGCGGCTTGATGGTACTAAGCCTGGCGGCGGCTTGATGTTACTGCCTGGCGGCGGCTCGGTGTTCTAAGCCTGGCAGCGGCTTGCTGGTACTAAGCCAAGATTCGCGTCCTCCGGACCCTTAAATAAGCCGTGGGCACTCTGTCTGTAATATGGCGACGCCGGAACCAAAACTCCGGATACAAACATTTGACCAATCCCGGCGTATCGATAGATTCGGTCGCAAACCCGCACAGCACACTATATAACGAGCGGCTTGGAATTTCTGATTAATATACCGCTCGATACAGAAATGAAAAGAAGTACATTATAAAGAGAAAAATCAGTAACATTATATGGTCTTAAAATCTAGGAAAAAATGAATGTTACATAGTAAAAGAATAACAAAATTATCATCAGCTCTAAGAATCTCGGGAAACCCCGAGAAATTGCACCACTTAGTCTCTGGGGCAAGGAATTGGTTTACACGAGCTCGGTGAAATACCTTGAAGTTCGTCTGAACCCAAAACTAAACTGGAAACAACACCTCAACGAAAAGAGGAACAAATTCTACACGTCCCTTTGGGCCTGTAGGAAAGCTCTGGGCAAAACTTGGGGTACGTAACCCAAGGTCGCACTGTGGATATACAGGGCGCTGCTATTATTAACGTACGCAGCAGTGATTTGGTGGCCCGAAGTGACCACGGTGGAGTCAAAGAACCTACTGCACAGCCTACAGGGGAACTATCTTAGGGCGGCAGTGAGGGCTATGAGAACGACACGAACGGAGGCGCTAGAAATAGCACTCTGTGTCCCACCACTGAACCAATTCATCATCTACACGGCAAGATTAACAGCGTATAGATTGGAAGGTTAAGGCGAATGGAGAGGATTGGGGACCGGGGACACTCAGATCTGAAATTTCTCCATGAAGGTCCATTCGTCTTAAAACAAGATAAAATCACGAACACAAGACAAGTGATTAAGTCTTTTTCTGTTCATATCCGTGAGAGAAAGGAAATGCAGAAGCTCCTGAACAGGCCGAATACCGATATTTGGTATACTGACGGTTCGGGAGCTAATGGCCGCTTTGGGGCGAGAATCTTTTGCCATAAATTAAACCACAGAGAAAGTGCCATATAGCAATATGGCTACGGTTTTTCCAGCTGAGGTATTAGCCATCCTCAGATGTGTAAAAATACAAATCTCGAAAGGGACAAATAATATGAAAATTTTAATCTGCTGCGACAGTAAAGCAGCTGTACAAGCTCTTGCCAAATCCACCACGGACAGCTTGCTGATCAAGGGATGTGTTCAAGAACTAAACACATTAGAAGGTAACAACGAAGTTACCCGAATGTGGGTACCAAGCCACCAAGGCATATCTGGAAATGAAATAGAGGACGAACTCGCCGAAAGATAGAACCTTGGAGGACCCACCTGAACAGACTGTTGGAGTTCCATTCGCTTTCGGTAAAAACAAAATCAGCGAATGGTTGGATAAAGAACACCAACTCTCTTGGAGTACAGGAGTCAGGTGTCGTCAAGCCAAACTTCCTATGAAACAAACTACGATAGGCAGAACAAAGGAACTCTTGTCGATGGCAAACAAAGGTTACGTCTGAGTATAGGACTCCTTACGGGACATGGGGCACTACAGGCCCGTCTATATAACCTCAAACTGGCTGAGTGGAAAACATGTCGGCTGTGCGAGGAAGAAAGCGAGGACATATACACATTCCGTGCGAATGTCCTGCACTAATGGTCAAGAGATATAGATACTGGGGTCAACTATTCTGTGAACCCAAAGATCTACAAGAGGTCAGGGTGAGCAGCCTGTGTCTTTTGGCAGAAAATCCCGGACTAGGACTACGACTCTGACTTGACTCAGTGGGGAGTCACAGAAGAATTGTTAGATCTAGGTGACACCAGGGACTCAAGGTCTTATTTTACTACTACTACTACTACTACATGAAGCAAAATCGCTTGCGTCAATTTTTTTGCTCACCAGAGTAGTTTGTTTATTTTGGGTTTGTATGTGCTTTAAATTTCGTCTCAGGAAGTGTTATTTAATACTTAACCTCCAAACTAATAAGGACAACCGAGCATTCCCTTAAAAATCCCACTTAAACTTGTTTTCATTATTTTCTCCCCGTTCAGAAATTGATTTTCTAACCGTTTTTATAAGTACAAACAAAAGGTAACAACGTGAGCTCTTATTTAGAGTTGATCTTGCGTATGTAGTTTTGTTTCCCAAGATCGTATAACCCGCTTTATTTATTCCTGTTCTCCGAATTCGAAATTGTTGTGATGAGAAAGCAATTTCGCGGCCTTCGGACCTTTTTACTACAATCACGACGATGTGGTACTGTTAGAGGTCGTCATTATAGGGAGGAAAAAATATTTTTTAGTATTTTAGCTAGGATGACCCTTTTTTTGAGTAAAGAGTTTTGAAGATAGTTTCCGCGCAAGGCCTCTCTGAAGTAAATCCCTGCTGGCCCTCTGCCAGTAAAACGAGCTAATTAATTTTCTCTATTGCCTTTGTTGTTCATTTTCCAGATGTAGCTAGAAGGTCTATTCTTCTGTATTTTGCTGGTACCTTTTTAACCTTTTTTTGAACAAAAGAATTCTAGTACTAGTGCCCATTCCAAATTTTCTATTTTTAAACGTTTGAGTGCATTTCCTTTAATAATATACCAGGTGTACAAGTATGAAATGCGGATTTCAGACAACAGATGGTGCACCAATGCAGTTTGTGCTATAAAGATTTGACACTGCGCCATTTTGTTGTGTCATCAACAAGTGTCAGACGCGCACGAGTGATAAATTGGAAAAGTGTGTGCATAGTGTTGACAAGGAACGTGGAAAACCGCCAAAAAAATACGAAGATGTGGAATTGCAAGCATTGTTGGAACAAGCTGTTTCCAATCGGCTACGAGAGATGGGAAAAATTCAGAAGCCGGTAGGTGGGTACCACATGAGTTAAACGACAAGCAAATGGAAAAGCGCAAAAACACGTGTGACATTTTGCTCGCTCGGTACATCGTATAATTACAGGGGATGAAAAGTGGATTTATTTTGAGAATCCCAAGCGCAAAAAAACATGGGTAGACCCAGGCGCACCATCCACATCTACCCCAAGACCGAATCGCTTTGGCAGAAAAATGATGCTCTGTGTTTGGTGGGACCAGAGAGGCGTGGTCTATTATAAGCTGTTAAAACCTGGGGAAACGGTTCATACTAAACGTTACCAACAATTGACCGATTTGAATCGTTCGCTGCTTGAAAAAAGGCCAGAATACCGAAAGAGGCAACACAAAGTCATTTTTCTTCATGACAATGCTCCATCACATACGGCAAAACCAGTTCGCGACACGTTGGAAGCACTCAGCTGAGAAGTTCTACCCCATGCGGCTTACTCACCAGACTTGGCTTCTTCCGATTGACACTTGTTTGCATCGATGGGTCACGCACTTGCTGAGCAGCGCTTTGGTTCCTACGAAGATGTGAAAAAATGGCTCGATGAATGGTTCGCAGCAAAAGGGGAATATTTTTACTGGCGTGGTATTCAAAAATTATCCGAAAGATGGTAAAAATGTATAACAAGCGACGGAGCATACTTTGAATAAAGCACGTCTTATCATTCTTTCGAATTTAACATGTTTTTTTAGAAAAAAAATACGCATTTCATACTTGTACACCTGGTATCTGTCATTGGCGTTTAATAATATATCTGGTACATTTGTTTCTGTCTCTTTCTATTCTTTCTTGAAGCGTTTTACCAAATATTCTATAAAATCTAATACATAAAATGCATTAACTACGTAGTGGTTTAAAGTTTAGTCAACTTTCCGTAGCAAACGTAGTACGAGGGTCATTCAATAAGTAAAGAGACAATTGGTCTCGGCTTAAACCTATTCAACGTAACATTTCCATACTTCTAGGAGTGCAAGTTGGCAACCTTGTAAATGTGAGTTTTAATCAGTTGTTCGATCACGTAATGTAAACATAACCTCAAATATCCATTTTACCATAGCGAGTCCATTGGAAGACTGTACTTTAGAAATAAATATTTAATAACTTAAATCATTTCCCCCCAGGAGTTTTAATACTCGCCATACTGCGGTCCCTTACCTAATGAGCTGGCAGATTGCCTTAGTGAGCAGTGCCATAACTACAACAACAACAACAACTTAAATCATTATAAATATTCAAGATTATTTTAGGTTAGTTTAATCTACTGGCAATTTTAATTTTTTAAATAGGTTTCTTTTAAATCCTATATTAATTACATAAATTACAGTAATTACGTAGTTCATTCACCATTTTTACGTAGCAAACGTAGTAAATTAGGGTTGGTTGCATGGATGGGAACGAATAATGGTGAACCATCACTTTTGGATTCCAAACCGCATTTTCTTGCATTTACTTAAACGATTTATTTATGTCGCCTATTAAAAAATGTTCTATCCAGTATAATCACTAAGAATAACCAGAAATTGCAGGAAATAAATAATAATAAATTATATTGTTCTTCAAGATTGAGTCAGCTCAGTTCAATTTACTGATTATTTTAATTTTTTAAATAAATTGTCTTAAGCCAAATTTACTAAAAATTCATTAAAAAATATGTGGTAAATCTAGTTAAAGATTTTGTAGTAAATGTAGTTAATTGTATAAAAAAATATGATGTAGTAAATTTAACTCGATTTTGTAATTAATGTTACATTACCTGAATAAATAAATTATATTTACTACGGTAGCAAACTGCGTAATTAATTTTACATTAACTACGTACCCAACCCTGCATGGTGGCCAATAAATAAGTTGGTCAAGTGCAAGTTGAACTTGCGCAATTAGTGTTCCGTACGTTTGCTTTCAAAATAAAAAAAATTTTGTTACAGAGGTATAAAATGATCAGTGACTTCACAAAACACACTCCAAATGAGTTTTCAACAAAGTTTGTTTCCAATCTTTACTGAAATCTGATGACCTTGAAATTTTTATTTTTCTTATATACCAGATAAATTATTAAAGGTAATGCACTCGGGATAATTTTCGTTCAATCTACACCCTATGGAGAATATTCCAGAATTTTTTCAAAATTTTTTGATAAGTACTTTTCGAGATAAGGCGGGGGGACGGTGATTTTTCGCAATTTTTTAAAAATAATACAAAGAAAAGTGCGCGCAAGTATTACATTATATATATATGCTTTCATTTGACACCACACTCGATGATCAGTGACTTCACAAAACACACCCAAAATGAGTTTTCAACAAAGATTTTTTCCGATTTTTACTGAAAACTGATGATTTTTTTTTTTTTTTTATATACCAGATAAATTATTAAAGGCAATGCACTCGTGATAATTTTCGTTCAATTTACACCCTGTGGAGAACATTCCAGAATTTTTTAAAATTTTTTTGATCAGTACTGTTCGAGATAAGAGGGGGGACAGCGATATTTCGCAATTTCTTAAAAATAATACAAAGAAAAGTTTACACAAGTATTACATTATAAACTCCTGGACAAAATTAACGCAACAATCTGAAAATTAATTTATCTTTTCCTTATGTCAGTTTTAAAGTTTATCGAGTATTTGAATAGTAGGCTATGCATATTTTGCAATTTTCTATAATAATGCGATAGATTTTCTTTAAAAAAGTAAGCTTATAAATTGTTCCCTTTTTCAAAGTAATACGTTTCTGTGGTAGACTGTTTTATTTTTGACCCCGAAGAATTAGAAAAATGAATCGAACAAGGAATTTAACTGAACACGAGGTAGTGCGAGCCGCAGTTTTATTGGACGAGGGATATTGTCAGAGTTATGTTGCCAATTTGTTAGGCAAACATCGTTCCACAATAAGTCGTATGGTAAGACGCTTGAATAAAGTAGGAACTTATTCTAAAAGGCTAGGGCAAGGGGCGAAAAACGATGCACTAGCGACCTAGATGAACGTTTTATAAGACAATATGCTTTAAGAAACAGGACTGTCACTAGTTCTATAATAAGAAACGAACTCGAAGCTGTTCGCAATGTCACAACTTCTTCTAAAACAGTTAGAAGACGGTTAAATGAAGCTGGATTAAACAGTAGGAGACCAGCCACTGCGCCCTTGCTTACTAGAGAGAACAGAGTTGCCAGGTTACGTTTTGCTCAAAATCACGAAAACTGGCCTGTGGATGATTGGAAACAAGTTTTCTTCACAGATGAAACTAGGGTTAGTCTAAAACATCCAGATGGTCGTGAGCGAGTATGGCGAAGACCAGGAGAGAGGTTTGCTCCTTGCAATATCTCTGCAAGGATTCCATTCGGCGGTGGCTCTGTTATGTTCTGGGGTGGCATCTGCTTTGATGCTCGCACAGAGTTAGTTCCTGTCCGTACGAGATCCATGAATGCTGACTACTATCTTGAGAATATTGTAATAGAACCTGTGATGCCTTTCGGTCATTTTGTGGGGCCCAATTTCCTGTTTATGCAAAATAACGCTCGACCTCACGTAGCTAGGGAGGTACTCGATTATCTTAATCAAGTTGATATACCGATTATGCAATGGCCACCAAAAAGCCCGGATCTGAATCCGATAGAACATGTATGGGATCACCTTAAGAAAAATGTGAAACGTCATATACCTGCACCTAGAAACCTGAGGGAACTTGAAAATGTAGTTATCACAGAATGGGAGTAAATTCCTCAAGATTTTATCCAAAATTTAATTAGAAGCATGCCTAGGCGCATAAACGCTGTCATCCAAAGTAGAGGAGGCAACACACGCTACTAGTGTCCCAGTTACACCATTAATTTTGCTACTAGTGTCCCGGTTTAATTTTTTCATTATTACATAATTTCAACGATTTTGTTATTAGGTCTTAAGAATAATTTTAATTAGAATCTCATAGAGAAATTTGGTAGCTAATTCACTTTTAAAGTATCCGAATAACTTTTAGTGTAACAAATGTTCATAAAAAATTATTAAAATTAATTCATTATAGAGATTTCTATGATTTAATATTGTTGCGTTAATTTTGTCCAGGAGTGTATATATTTTTGAACTCGTGTTTTTACAAGCTTTGATTTGACACCCCACTCGATGACCTGGTAAAAAAATTTTTCTTTCGCATCCGATTTCACCCCCCAAAACTAACCCCTTAAGTCAAAATTTAACTTTCAAAACTACACGGCTCTGATGAGGCAATCAATTCCTATATTAGTGCCAAATTTCAACTTTCTATGTCAAACAGTTTTGGAGAAAATCGAGTGTGATAGACGGACAGACCGATACCGAAGTGATCTTAGAAGTGTTCCGTACGGAACACTAAAAACTACCAGGCATATAGTGGCGAGATAATATAACAATACGCGAAAAAAAAATTCCTGGAAAGTGGATCATAGCTATAGCTACATGCGACGAGACGCTTCGAAGGCAGACGCTTCGAAGGCGATGTTCTCGTTAGTGAGGTCGTTGCCGGAATTTTGATCTGAATCCACCAGGAAGTCAACAAGGGGGTCAGCTAAAAATACGCGATAAAAGCAGAAAATGAAGTAGAAGAAAGTTTAATTTTTCTCTGCTTTTTAATTTGTTGACAGAAAATTACAACAACGATCTCCAGTTGTCGGACCTCGTTTTAATTCACATACAGTCGGCTCGTCCACAAAAAGATCCGTATCGAATCCGACGCCGATTGGTCACAGATAGTAGGGCTTTACGGTTCTGGTATCGTTTGGTACGACGGGTATCAAACTAACCAGCTACAAAATATATAACGTTCAATAATTAAATTTAAAAATCGATCGAACGAGGGGCGTTTTAGGTGGTACCGATAAATCAGGAAAGAATAAAAATTAGCATAAATTGAGGTAGTACACTCCATTTGTACAAAAACGAAAATATTTTTAAAAAAAAACTGATTTTTAGAAATTAAAATAAACTTTGGCTGGTTGGTTGTTGGCAAGTTGGATGCCCCTTGGTTTATTGTGTTTCCTTCTCTCGATTATAGAAGCGTCGCCCTTAAGGAGGTTTGTTTGCTTCCTTCGAAGCCCTTCATGTGGTAATTTATCGCCACGTTGTTCAGGGTGATCATTTTTAGACGTCCGGGCGCCGATTTATGGAAAATTTCTAGATATTTATTTATTTTTTAAATGTACAGGGTGGCCCAAAATTACCGAAGGGGTTTGAATTCCTTACAATTTTTTTATTATAATTTTGTTTTTTATTTCTTTTCAGTATTTTGTAAAGAAGACTTGGGAATTTAAAATGGAACAGTACACAATTGAACCACGTGCCCAAATCGTTGAACTTTATTTCTCAAATCAACGGTCCATTGTTTTGACTCAGCGTGCATATCGTCGTTATTTTTAATGTGCGGGTTGGACCCTCAGAGTCAACAATAAACCGTCTGGTTGCAAATTTTCGACAACAAGGGGCAGTAAGGAACCTTACTGGTGCCGGCAAACGACGAACGGTGCACACGGATGACAATATTGAACGGGTACAGGAGAGTATTCGGGAAGATGGAGAAACATCAACCAGGAGACGTTCGACACAACTTGGCCTCTCACGAGGGTCGCTGCAGAGAATTTTGCATACAATAAGAATGTTTCCATACAAAATTCAGCTTGTCCAAGAATTGAAACCGACAGATTACCAGCAACGACTTGATTATGCAATTTATTTCCGGCAAAAAGCAGAAGAAAATCATGATTTTATTCATAATTTACTTATGAGCGACGAAGCCCATTTTCAATTAAATGGGTTCATTAATAGGCAAAACTGCAGGATATGGGCTACGGAAAATCCAAGAGTAGTTCAACAGCGACAATTACACCCACTTAAGTGTACTGTTTGGTGCGGTGTTTCGTCGGAAAGGATAATTGGCCCATATTTTTTTGAAAATGAACACGGTGTCGCCGTTTCCATCACTGGTGTTCGATATCGGACAATGTTGGAAAATTTTTTAAGGCCAGCCGTGGAAAACCATCCGCAAGTATGGTTCCAACAGGATGGAGCCACAGCGCACACTGCGAGGGACACAATGGCTCTTTTACGCGACATCTTTGGTGAACGAATTATTTCGCGTACAAGCCATTTTAATTCCGCGTTCACCCGATTTAACCGCTCCAGACTTTTTCCTTTGGGGTTATTTGAAAGGAAAAGTCTATATTAATAAGCCTAGAACCATCCAGCAATTAAAAAACAACAACATAACACCTGAAGATTTGCGAAAGGTTATGGAAAATGTTTTGGAAAGAGCACGAATATACGAAGCAGAAAATGGCCACCACTTGCGAGATATAATTTTTCATAATTAAATTAAAAATATTCTCCATTAATATACTGTATTTAAAAAAAAAAAATTATAATTATGTCTTAAATAAAAAGTTATAATGAACTCAAACTCCTTCGGTAATTTTGGGCCACCCTGTAGAATGGTATAGTGCATGTCAAAGAGTATACTGACGTATTTGACATTTAGTAGTGAAAACGACGCTGGGCGCCGCAACGCCAAACAACATTTTTTTCATCGACATAACTTTTGTAAAATGGAATTTGAAAGCCCTACTTTTTTTCAACATTTATTCCTTAAATACTTTTTTTTCTAAATTGTTTTGCAAAAAAGTTATGCAGAAAAAACCCTCTAAAATATTATTTTTTGGTCATCGCAGTTGCCATGGATTGTAGCCACAATTGGTGGATTTTAAACAATTTATGTAGTAGGCGGCTATCATAATTATAATAATATTAGTTACTATGCTGTTGAGGTTTTTCTCTTAATAAAATATCTTTGAACAATAAAAAACAAGAATACCTACATTATTTTTATTAAAACCACAAACTATATAACTTTTAACATTACATAACTTATTATATACTTATAAAATTAAATGTTTTAAACTTAATAATTCAAAAAAAAAAAATCAAAAAGAAATTTTCTATATATCTTCCTTCTTCTTTAATTTCCATTCATTTCATTACTATTGCCCGCATCTGATATTTTTGCCTTTAAGTGCTCAATATCATTTATCGCAGTTTTGTATACATCTTTAAAAGTCCTACACAAAAAAAATCCAACGGCATGAGGTCTGGTGATTTAGGTACCTAAATTATTGAAAACATAAAAATTCTAAATTATTCGAAGAAATTAAATGAATTACGTACTCTCTAACCGTCATATTGGATCCGCCATTTTTAATTTTTCAAATCTGGCATCGGATTCTTAATCAGCACCCCGAGAAACCCCTTAATAGCCAATTTCGAAATATTTAACGGTATACAGAAACGTTAATTTAATCACAAATGAGGTTGGAAGCATGATTCCCACTACAATGGAAGAGGTTACACCAGCCATATTATTTTAAACAATTTTTTTAAATTACGGTAAATCTAAAAAAAAATAATCCATATACTATGTGTTTGTAAAATTTCCCGTTCTCTCACGTAGTGCTCTTGGTTTTTCGATATCTTTTTAGTGTTCCGTACGGAACACTTATAAGATGACTTCGGTGTCTGTCTGTCACGCCCGATTTTCTCCGAAACTATTTGTTATAGAAAGTTGAAATTTGGTAATAATATAGGAATTGATGGCCTCATCAGAGCCATATAGTTTTGAAAGTTAAATTTTGACTTAAGGGTTAGTTTTGGGGGGTGAAATCGAAAGGGAAAAAAAATTTTTTTTACCAGGTAATCGAGTGTGGTGTCAAATGAAAGCTTACGAAAACACGAGTAAAAAATATATACGAGGCTGGTTTGAAAAGTCCGTGCAAAGTCCGAGAGATGGCACCACCGGCGCGTATCGAGATCATGTTTAGTTAGTAGCATCTCTTGAATGAACGCACACCGAGTTTCAGCCGTATTGGTCTATTTCTTTGTGTTTGGCATTCGTGTGAATCAAGGAAGTCGAGTGATTTTCAAGAAATGGACGAAAAAGAATTTCGTGTGGTGAATAAACATTACTTTATGAAAGGCAAAACGCCTCAGGAGACTAAAGAGAAGCTTGATAAACACTATGGTGACTCTGCACCTTCGATTAGAACAGTTTATAAGTGGTTTCAAAATTCTCGGACTGGCCATATGGGCACAAGTGACGCTGAACGTTCTGGTCGGCCTGTGGAGGTTACGACTCCAGAAATCATTGATCAAATCCATGATATGGTGATGGATGACAGAAGAGTTAAGGTGCGTGAGATTACTAGTGCTGTGGGCATCTCGACTGAACGCGTACATAATATTTTGCATAAGCATTTGGACATGAGAAAGCTATCCGCAAGATGGGTGCCGTGATTGCTCACGCTTGACCAAAAACGGAATCGTGTGAAGTGTTGCAAGGATGGTTTGCAGCTGTTCCAGAAGAATCCGGAGGACTTTAAGCGTCGTTTCGTCACTGTGGATAAAACATGGATACATTACTATACTCCTGAGACCAAACAACAATCTAAACAATGGGTTACCAAGGGGGAATCTGCACCAAAAAAGGCGAAGGCCGTTCCTTCGGCCGGAAAGGTTATGGCGACTGTCTTTTGGGATTCGCAAGGGATAATCCTCATCGACTATCTGGAAAAGGGTAAAACCATTACAGGTGAATATTATTCATCGTTATTGGACCGTTTGAAAACCGAGCTGCAAGAAAAACGCCCGCGATTGGCCCACAAGAAAGTCCTTTTCCATCACGACAACGCACCAGCACACACCTCAGCAGTTGTGGTCGCAAAATTAATGGAAACAGAATTCCAACTCGTTTCACATCCCCCCTATTCTCCAGACTTGGCTCCCTCGGACTACTATTTGTTCCCCAATTTGAAGAAATGGCTGGCGGGACAAAGATTTTATTCAAACGAGGAGGTGATTGCAGACACTAATGGATATTTTGCAGACTTGGACAAATCCTATTATTCGGAAGGGATCAACAAACTAGAACATCGTTGGACGAAGTGTATAAGCCTAAAAGGAGACTATGTCGAAAAATAAAAAAGGTTTACCCCAAACACATAAGTAGTTTTTATTTTTGCACGGACTTTTCAAACCAGCCTCGTAAGTTCACTTAACCATCGACATGTAGTTGCTCTCGACGGAGCAGCTGTGCCATAACTCACACAGCCATTCTTGGGTTCTGACTGTATTTGTTCCCGCAATGATTAATCAATACACAAAATTCTTTTTGTTCCATCGTTTTGCAAAAATCAAAAGTAGCGGTACTCACGCAGCTGTAATTCACAAACTAATAGATAAAAAGTTATAAAAATTTTACACGAATCTTCTTAGAGTTGACACTAACTAACAATTATACTTTTTTCTTTGTGCTGTCATCTCTCGGAAAGCCTTGGGACGTTTAACCCCATGTAGTACGTTATGTGCCTGAAAGGTTGAAAATTTTCAAAACGTAAATATATATCTACTTACTAAATTACGTGAAAAAACCAATATAATTTTGTGATGTAATTTTTTGTAATATAACATAACTGAATAAATAAATCAAATCTATTTGAACCCATTCAAAGTAATCTCTTTTCAGTTTTCTTCTGTAGTCGCTGTGGACGGTCCTTAAGAAAGCAGTTCGTCTTCAACTGCTTCTCCACTCTCGTTTAACCACTTATTCCACTTAAAAACTTTTGATCTCGCTAGACATTCATCACCGTATTACATTTATAATATTTTTAACGTATCGGTACGAGAAATTTCCTTTTTAAGAAGAATTTAATCAAACTTTTTGCTATAATTATAAAAATCGCCAGGAAATTACAAAACATGGAGCCTAAAAAGGATTGAAGATCATAAATATTTTTGTGAGATGTTAATAATACTTCTACCAATCTAAAAAATACTTTAATAGACAGCAACAGTGCAAATTTTTTAAAAAAATGAGACCCTTTAATTACTGAATATAGTATAAGTATAACCTGTCCCAAAATATAAGATCCTGATTTTTGCCGTTTTAAGTGGGCAATTTAAAAATTCTGACCTTTTGTTTAAGATAGGTTGCAGAGATGGACTTAAGAATTTTATTCATTAATGCAATTAAATAAAATTATAAGTGTTTTTGGAGATGTTTATTTATAGATGCATGTAAAAACAAATGGATAAGAAGTACAAATATACAGTTTGAATGAATGGGGTTTACAAGAGGGGACATATTGTATAAATAAAAATATACTTTAACTTAAGCCTAATTCGGTTTCACTATCACTATCATCAGCTGAGGCAATTATCAGTGGTGTGGTTTTGTATTATTTTCATAAATATATAAATCTTCAACTTTAACAACGTGCTGAATGGAATTCTTCCAGCTTTCACAAGGTATATCATTCACCACTGACACGCTTAAAGTAGGAGAAACATTTTGTGCCCTTATTTTTGATTTAACTTGATGCCAAATATTTTCAATTGGATTAAACACACAATAATACCGAGGAAGCCGCAAAACAGTGTGTCCCATTTTCTCAGCCCTACTATTTCTTTTTCAATTTATAGTCTTTCAAAAATTCCAAAAGATCACTTTTTTTTATAAATAAAGTCAAAACAAATGTCATTTTCTAACATATATTCCTGTATTTCCGATTTGGTGTTGGCTGCATTAGGAACCTTATTTAGTAGACGACTATGGTAACTTGCATTATCCATAACTACAACACTCTGTTCGGGAACATTTGGCAAAAGCGAATTTTGAAACCAATTTTCAAAAAAGTTCTGCGGTCGTGTCTTCGTGATAGTCCAAACTAGAATCTTTTATGTTTTTTTGCAGATAATAGTAGACAATTTGAAACACAGCCCTTTTCAGATCCAGCATACAAAATGGTTGTTCGTTTACCTTTATTTGAAGGTGCGTTAGTCTGACATTTTATACTACTGTCAACCCACCCTTTTTGCATGTGTATCGAACCATGTTTCGTCAAGGTAAATTATTGGCGAATTCTCAGATCGACACTTTTTAATTTTTTGTAAATAAGTATGTCGCAAGATTCGTAATCTTTGTGACTCCATCACTACTTGCCTTTTGTTGATTTTTCGGAACGTGAATCCCATTCTTAAGAGAATTCTGTGAAGGGTTGATCGGCCACAATGTATATTGGCCCCGTCCTGCACCAGTCTTAATTTTATTTTGTCTAGTATCGGCACCAACTGCTCTTCATACATAGAATATATTTTTCTCCTGATGACGTCTTTTTCACAATCGTCTACATGAGGCATTTGAAAATCTTTACGTTTTTTTTCTGTTCCTGAGTGATGGTTGTCCTACAATACCCTTAATGGTAGAAATTGGGGTTTTTGTTATTTCACTGGTTTCTTGCAAAGCACTTTGTTTATTCAAATTTCTTTTTACCAAACTGTCGTAAACATTTATCACAATTTGTTTAGCGTCAAGTGATAAATGTTTTCTCTTGCGATAGCCACTATTGCAATTTTCCCACGGACGCCACATAATTAAAATAGAACCGTTACGTTGTAAGTAAAACTAAAAATAAAAATAACAAAAAGTATCTTTCGAATCATAATGGGGACCTGTGGTCATTAGGCCTATATTATCAAATACTTAAAGGGCTCCAAACCCGGTTGCCAGGTAGTAAATATATAGGTAAAAATAGATACGATATGACTGCAGATGCAAGTGAGGGCGGTATACAAAGCAGTATCGTAATACGAGGCAACTATGCACAAAACCTTAATAGGGTCGTTTATTGCTTCATTGAAAAAGCAAAAAGGCAGGATTTTATATCTTGGGATTTACTTTACTAGTGTATATATACTTCTGAGGCAAAGAAGTCTGAGGTTATGTTTTGGGAAACTACCTTCCATATGCACCATTGCCAAATGTTTTCTTGAGACATTGCTTGTCGGAGCGGTTTTTCCAATGTAGCTTACTTAAGGCTGCAGTTGCCAATATTAAATTATGTAATCACGGTCTGATATTTAACTTTTGAGTTAACTCTACGATAATAAACTAGACCTTAGGTAGCTACTTTTTAACACACACAAACACATCATATAATGAAAGAAAAGTAGCAAACAAGAATTAATTTTCGCAAATACTGCATAACTATAGCTTGAATTACAGTACGCAAACACGAAGATTTTCACACTTTTAAAACCTATTTTTCCTTCCAATTAAGACAAAATTCCTAAGTGATTTTCACTTAAACTATCACGTATAACTTACTTCTAAAATATTTACGAAATATAAATCCAAATAACGCCTTCGAAGTGTTAATAAACAGAAAAAACAACGAAGGGCATATCAATTTATGTTTATTTATTATGACACAAGTGTTAATGAGCTAGAAAGATGATCCTTCGCAAATCCAAATAACGAGAAGTCATTTTAAAATAATTTTTTAAATTAAAAAAAATCCCTGAAAATTATTACTTACATTATTTTGAAAATATATTTTAAATCCATCTAGTGACCCGCCGTCAATTTTGCTGTCAGGCCGAAAAACATTTGAAAAAACCGGGCCGAAATAATCGACAATCGCGACGGCAAGCAAGGTTAACTCGATGAAGCCAAACAAAAACAACCACTTTGCGATTTACCGCGTGAAAAGTGCCGTAAATTTTCGTGCGATAAAAAAAACGGAAGAAAATAAACGCGCGGTAATTACTAAAACATGTGACTTCCGTATTTTTCGGAGATTTTTCTCGTGTTTACATGTCACCTCGACTGTAACAAATGACTTTCTGTCTAGACTACTAGACGTATGTCAATATTCGTCAAAATCAAAATGGCTACGCCTTTATTTTATCATTTGAGACGTAGCCCCACTACTTCTTTCCCACTCCAATACACGCAATATCGGGCTTTCTCACTCTAATAGCGTACGTCGATGCTAGAAAACTGTAAAACACGCCCAATATTTTAATAATACGATTGTATTTCAAACTTTAGCGGTTAAAATGCGAGATGAAATGAATTTTCTTTGACAAAATAATTATTGGGAATATTTTGCAATAGTTTTCACATGAAAATATGGGTTTTAGAAGCCAATATTTGGAAAAATTCTGAAAAAAATGGACATGCGCTTTGTTTAGGGAATTCTTTTTGCTCCAGCCTTCTTTTTCCAAATAAAATATTCATATTTTTTTTGAGCATTTCCTTTTATAATGGTAAATTTAAGGTATGAAAATGATTCTAGATTTTTAGCTGACAACATCTATAGAATAAAATAACAGGTTTTCTTGGTTCTATTTTCCATTTTAAATGTAGGTAAAATGGAAAAATAATAAATAGGATCATTTGTAAGCTCCGCCCCCCCGATTTCTAAATTCCTTCGAAAATTTGCCGTTATGAGCCATCTGTCGTTAAAACCTTAAAGTTAACACGACCCTGCGATTTTAAGTATAGAGAAAACGGTTTTACCGGCATTATTCTGACGATCAAGAAGTAGTTCAAATGCACATGTTTTAACCAATGAGGGATAGAAAATTTAAATAATAGTTTTAGAAAAATTAGGAATGTTTCATAGTTTAGATATTTTATTTTCTTGTTCATGATTGCCTATTTTTATACAGGATGTTTCAACAAATTGATAAGGTAGTTAACTACTAACACGGAAAAAGAGATGGATGACCACAGACATTTTAAGCTTAATGGAGAAGAGGAGACTGGTTAAAGCAAATAGGGAAGAATATAAAAGACTTAGTAAAGTGATTCGAAAGGAAGTAAAAATGGCAAAAGAATGATGGATGAGAGAGATGTGTGAAGAGATGGAAGAAATGGAAAAGAAACATGATATTTTCCAAATGCACCGAAAGGTGAGAGATATAACTGGTATGTATCGAAAACAACCAGCCCATGTATTATTCGATTCATCCAATCAACCTATTATACGGGATGAAGAAATCAAAGAAGCTTGGGAAACATATATCAACGAACTTTTTGATGACAACAGAGCTTCCAAAGGAAACAATGACAACTGTTTAAATGGGCCCGAAATCTTAAAGGAAGAAATCCTTCACGCAGTCTCTATTACACAGAATAAGAAAGCCACAGGACCTGACGAAATTCCCATTGAAGTAATCAAACCTCTAGCAGAGGAAAATATAGGACAAATTGCAAAACTGTTTAATATACAGCACAGGCACTATACCAGAAGAATGGTTAAAATCAACATTCATCACAATCCCCAAAAAATCACATCCCAAAAAGTGTAGTGATTACCGCTTAATCAGCTTAATGAGTCACCTCTTAAAGGTTTTTCTACGGATCATCCATTCCAGAATTCGTACAAAGTGTGAGTTCGATCTAGATAATAGTCAGATGGGGTTCAGAAATGCATTCGGGACGCGCGAAGCCTTGTTCGGTGTCAATGTGCTCTTGCAGAAATGTCGGGATCAGCGTAAGAATGTGTTCGTCTGCTTTGTCGACTATGAGAAGGCTTTCGATAAGGTTAGACACGACAAACTAATATCAATACTACAACAACTACAGCTGGATGACAGGGACATTCGAATAATTGAAAACCTATACTGGGGACAAACAGCCGAAGTCCGCATAGGAGAGTTGAAAACAAATAACATAAAAATTAAGCGCGGGGTCCGACAGGGCTGTGTCCTGTCTCCACTCTTGTTCAACCTATACTCGGACAGGATTTTCAGGGAAGCATTAGAGAATATGAAGCTGGGTATTAAGGTTAGTGGGGTTGTGCTGAGCACAATAAGATATGCTGATGACACCCTCATTATGTGCGATAGACTGGACGGTCTGCAAACTATGGTAAACAGAATTGATGAGGCTGGACGGGGTCTGGGCCTGAATGTCAATGTTGGCAAAACCAAGTTTATGGTGTTTAGTCGAAGCCAATATTATGATGCGAAGCTGACACTCAACAACTCACCGATAGAGCGGGTTCATAAATTTAAATATCTTGGAAGTATAATAACAGATGACTTGGATCCTGATATAGAGATAAGATGCAGAATTGAAACAGCTCGTACAACTTTCAGAAAAATGAGCACTCTTCTATGCAATGACAATTTGAACCTCAAACTGAGGCAACGGATGGCCAAATGCTATATCTGGTCAGGGTTGTTGTATGGAGTGGAGTGCTGGACCATAAAAATAAGCACATTGAACCGACTGGAAGCTTTTGAAATGTGGATCCACCGTAGAATGCTTCGAATACCGTGGACTGACTTGCTGACAAATGAGGAAGTCTTGCGTAGAGCAAACTCTGAAAGACTGTTGATCAATACTATAAAGTGTCGCAAAATTGCTTATCTCGGACATATACTACGTGGAGAAAAGTACGGTCCTCTCTAGCTCATCATGAACGGAAAAATTGAGGGAAGGCGCGGAGTTGGTAGAAAACAAATGTCCTGGCTAAAGAACATCAGAGAGTGGACAGGAATCCAAAGCGCTGGAGATCTTTTTAGATTGGCCGAAGACAGACAAGCACTCTCCATAGTGATCGCCAACGTCCGGGCGACCGGATATGGCACATGAAGAAGTTAACTACTTATTTTTTATAAAATAATCTTTATCCAAAGCAATAATTATTAAAGGGACGTAAACAGGTGAGAAGTAGGTAATTAAGAAAGTAAGACAATAATAAATATTTTTTTTATTAGAATAGACTTAAATATAAAGGTTTTACGTAAAAAAACCACGCACAATACAAATTTTAGGAACTAATTTATTATGAGACACTGATCTTTTTGTGACTCGGCACCAATATATCTATAATGGTGTGATAAGCAAATGCTAACATACTTTAAACTGCATTGTATAAAAACTATACATAATTATAATTAATGTAGAGTTTAAAACAATAATAATAAAAAGCTTCGTATACATAAAAATTTAAAATTAGTTAAGGTGAACTGGGGTAAGTGACGATACAAGGTCAGTAAAACAGTGCAATATTTGGACACGTGTTGCAATCTATTGACAAAATAATAAATCTAATATAAACTTTAGTTCACTTATCTGCCACAACTGGTGGAAGCAGCTGTTTCCTGCTCCTCTACGGGAAAAAATCGTTTTTGGATCCCCGATATTTGTAGACTTTAATAGATTTAAAAGATTTTTTTATATTCCGTTGAAAAACAAATCGTTGCGTCCCCCAGGGCCTTTTCTGCTTAAGATTTAGGAATTATTCATAATAAACACGAAATTTAATTTAAAAAAAAAATGAAAAAAAGATAAATTCGCCTCGGTATCAGGATCTAAAAGTGCATTTTCTTTTACGTCTTACAGACGCTGGAATAATTTATATTTTTAATTGCCGATGATTATATAAGTCTTGCAGTATATCACAAAATTTGCAAGCGACTTCGATATCTTCAGTGTTAAAATGCTTATAATATAACTATCGCGACGATATGGTTCTAAAAATCACTGTAAAGTTTCTTATCAAGAATATGAAAAAAAAATAGCACTTTTAATGTATCTCTCATCACAGTAAATCCAATACAGTAGCGAAAGAGAGTTCCACGTTGGTGACGAGATTTTGACGGCGATTGCGTCGGCGGGTCTCTCTTTCAAAATAGCCGCTCAATGTTTACATCTGATTTCGGAATGTGTCTTTTGAAATGTATTGTCGATCGTTTCTTGATGTGAGTGCAGTTTATATGAATTTAAAGACTGAAGGAAGAGATAGTTTGTATAAAAAGAATTAAAAACGTTTGTAAGTAAAGAGAATCGAAAAGGTTGATGAACAATTTATATAATCATGGGGAAAGCAGGTTATTGTTGTGCCGTTGACAAATGTAAAAAAAAAGTACGTCGGGAGTGAGTTTCTTCTTCTTCCCCAAAGATGTTGAAAGATTAAAGAATTATCAATTGTGTAAGAAATCATACCCGGATAAATTGAATAATTCTAAAAAGCTACTTCTCTTATGATATTTTTTTGGTTATAGAGCAAGGATTAGGCTTGCAGCAACCAAACGCGTCATTAACTGTCCAATTGAAAAATTGGGTCTCACATTTTTCTCAGAAAATGTTTAAAAATGATTTGAAGAATCGTTTATTCGACCATGCTTATCGCAGACGTTAATATCATCATCATCATCATCATTAGCTTATTCCATCCATAGTCGGATGTAAACCTCCTCAAGCTGTCTCTAATGAGCTTTGTTGTTTGCTTTTTGCTTCCAATCGTGTCTTGCTAATCTTTTTATGTCGTCCGTCCATCTTATCTGTGGTCTACTTCTGCATCTGTTGTGTTCTCTAGGCCTTCATTCAAGTATACAGCGTGTTCATATGTTATCATTCAGCCTTGCGATATGCCCTGCCCAATTACACCTTAATATTCATATTGGTTGTATTACATTTGTCACTTTTGATCTTCTTTGTATCTTGATATTAGGAATACGATCTTGGAGTCGTTAAAATAGGATCAGATAAAGAATACTCTGTGTGTGAAAAGCTAATAACACAGGTAAAGATGTTTATGAGAGTCAGATATTATTGTAGTTACAACGAGGCCCAATCAGGCCCAGAAACATTCAATTTGTATTCGGACATAAAATTCCTTGCTGAATTCAAATATGTATTTAAAAATTTGGGTTTCAGTTTTCACTTTTGGGCCTTATAAGTTTCAACAAAGGGTTGGGCCCAAAATCTGATATGCCTGTTCAATTATCTGGAGAAAATGCTAAAATTTTTGTCTGCAACATTTTTGCTGAAAATGCCTTCCTATCGAGTCTTTCACTCCATTCTTTTTGTTTTTTTTTTTTTATATTACTAATGCTGCATTAACTTTTTATTAAAATTTTCAAACAGTTGTATAATATCTATGATTTTGAATGATAAAACCTTGCACAGTAACATTATTTCTATTTAATATCTCCCGCTGGTCCCCTTTTTAACATGGCAGACTGCCACGTGACTCTTGAAAACCGAGACCTGATTTTCCTATACGGTTACCCCTGGGTTTCGGAACTGTATAGAGTTTACTGTGCTCTAGTGTTTGTTTTTAAATTCTTATTTTAATATTAATAACATACTATAGAGAAAAAATAACTAAATATCACGATGCCATGCTTGTTCGTCATTCATTTACAATTATGTCATAATGGTAATGTACCTTTATTTCAAAGAACTACAAGAAACGGCAAGTCTTTTAATTACGTATATGATAGTCAATGTGACGGAAGAAACGTTGGTTACACTATAACAATTGATGTCTTTCAACTTCATTTACGATATAACTAAAATTGTAACACGTGAAAGCTCAGTTACGCAACTATAGAAGCACAGCACTTTTATTCGGACAAATAGAAGCATTAAGTACTGGATATAGATTTACAGTCGATCAAGTAAGAACGTGTCGATTATAACCGGTATGCGGTAAAATAATTTTTTTTTTTTGAGGTTATTGTTGGCACCCCTGCAAACAATGCTTTATTGAAAGAGATTAATTTCTAACCTTATTTATGGTTCAATAGTACATTATCGAACACATAGACGTAGAGGGTGGACCGAACTTTCCGTATTCCGATGTGGAGTCAATACGGACTGAAAAGTATGAGAGAGATAAAGCGAATGGACGGGTACTGCGCCTTCGTTATTACGTTATTACAAGCCTACAGAAAAGAGACAGGTATTGACCGCACAGTCACTTCGTCTCTCTCTAGAGAGTGGTCAATTTTGTGAGGCTAATGCTCAGTCCATCTTCCATGTCTATGATCAAACACGAGTGCTGCATAAGCTTCGCGCGTTAAGGCTGTGTCTCAATGTAATCATCCAAAAGGCCCGACAATGATGCCTTTAGCGGCTGTTAAGTATATGGGCAAGTCGATGGCATTTGTTAGCAAGGAGGCAGGAGAGACCTATTTTCGCTGAATTTCATGTGTCTTGTCGTAAAAACTAAAGCAAAAATCATCATATCATATCATATGAAACAATTCGCACTCATCTCCCGACTAACGATTGCTGCGCGAAAAACAAAGGGCGAAATGAATCGTGTGGGCAGAGGAACATAGACTGAGGCCGAACAATGTGATTTTTTTCCCATGAAGCTTCATTTTGGGTTATGTTACCACACCACGAGCCTGGTCAGTTTCCACTAACCGCCTAGTTCGGCGCACAGTAAAACGCCCTATGAAGATTCATGATTGAGGATGTCTTTCGGAAAAAGGCAGAAAGCAGAAGCTTCATAGTAAAAAAGTGTACACAGTGAAGCAGTTATCACGGCAAATTCGGGCAACTTGGAAATTTTTGCCCAAACAATACGTGAAAAATATGCCCCGAAAGTGCCAGGCGAACATCGTCACTGATGAGAACTAGACGAACAACTGAATCATTAGCATTTTAATGGCAATCCTTTACTGTCGAAGGATGTAAAAAACTTTTAAATAAATACATTTTTTAATGAACAATGTATGTACATTTTTTCAGCAATTTTTTTTAACAAATGTGTCGCGACACGTTCTTACTTAACCGACTGTATTTAGTTTTTTTTACTTACAATTAAAACTACCATCTTAATCTATAACTATTTCAAATAATACTATTAACCTGTTTTGCGCCAAAACCACCTTATTTTCTATGATTGCGAATACCTAAAGTAGAAAATTATAATACTATAAAATAGGTACATTTGTTTCTTTCAGCACATTACACATATTAGATCTGCTTTGCTGTCGGTTTCAGATTAGTGAAAGCCAATTAAATCGATTCAAATCAGCTGGTTAACTAAATTCCACCAATCAAATTGGCTCCGGCAAAACGTTTACGAACACTGCAGAAACAAACCTACTACCACTCCAGTCCTTCTGGTAAGTTACCTGGATAGTCACCGGTTAAACAAGCAGTGCAGTGTCCAATTTCTCTGTCTTTTACTTGTATTTCTTTTTGTACGGCTTTGACAAGTCCTTCAACACTGAGGTAATGTAAACTATCGGCACCTAAAAAAAAAAACGTGCTTATAGAGTTAATGTCTCGCATGTCTACAGCTCCCTAACTTAAGAACGTTCCCGAGAAAATAAATTTTCTTACGATTATCTAGAAAATTTGAATATAAATATTTATTAGTGTCTTTACACGTGAAAAAAATTTCAATACTCCTTACGACACTAAATTTGTAAATATTGGCTGTTTAAATTTGCATTGTTAACACACATAACCTTTGTTGAAACGGATGGTAATTTTCTTACTTCACTACTTGGTGTTACCCTTTAACTATCTGCTGGAAAGGACCAAATATCCAATCTATAGCTTCACAGATGGCAGTGCATTCGCTTGAACGCTCGAGCATCGGTACTTATGTAAATATTCGCAGACAGTAGGAAGTCGTTCAACTTAACAATTTTATCTTGGGGTGACAGTAACCAAGTAAAATTTAACGCGCCAAAAATCCAGTCGGCAGGGTTTTCTAAAAAAACTTAACGGTTGCTGAACCCGACATAGTTATGTGTCTAGCATCGTTACTCAATTTGCTGGGCGTTAATTTGGAAGCAAATATATGTTAGCACGAACATGTTGCAAACATAGCAAAGTGAGCTTCTCAAAAGCTGGGAATATTATTTAGAACTATAAAATTTTACAGTCCACAACTCAGATTATTATTCCTCATACAGCCCTTTTCAAGCAATCTCTTATATGGAGAATCATCCCTTTGGAATGATTTGCTCACCGAGTATAATTTACATCGATTCCAGATCAACGTGAATCATTTTTTTCCGCTCACGCCTTGCTCCTATAGCGAAAAAAAAGTACTTAAAAAATGCGAGAAAGAACTAGCACCAGTTTTATATAGACTTTTCAACGTATCCTATAGAAAGGGAATATCTCCTTCCTGTTGGAAATGCGCTAAAGTTCAGGTTAGTTTAGGTTGAACATAATAGTTCTTAACTACGGAAATTTAAACAGAGAAGAATGTAAATTTCTTACTTACCAACTTTCAAAGCAATATCTTCAAAGTCTTTTGCATTCGCTATCAGTTCTTCTCTTGTTGGTATATTGATGCCCATGTAACAGGGATACTTCAATGGGGGGCTTGCAATTCTATAAACCAACAATTTATTAAATAAAATGTAAGTATAGTGCTTTTTCTTGAAAATAAAGGACTGAACTAACCTTATGTGAACTTCCTTGGCTCCCGCTTTTCTTAATAATTTTATTATCGGCCCGACAGTGTTTCCACGCACGATAGAGTCGTCTATAAGGATGATTCTTTTACCTCTGACGTTGGTTTTAATTGGACCTAAAAACAATACGGTTTCAAGTAGTTGTTTTTAATATTGACTTTATTACAGTCGGTGAAGTCAGAACGTATCGCCTATAATTTGTAGTCGGTAAAAGAAATCCTTTTTTTTGAGATTATGGTCGGCATCCCTGCAAACAATGCTTTGTGAAAAAAGATTCATTTCTAACCTTATTTATGGTTGAATAGTACATTATCGAACATGAGTGTTGCATACGCTTCGAGGCTGTGTTCCTATGTAATCATCTAAAAGGACCGACAATGACGAATACAGCGGCTGCTAAGTATATGGGTAAGTCGAGGGTAATCGTTAGACAGTGGGTGAAACGATACTCTCAAATAATAAATGTTGATCTACCAGAACGTAAACCATGTATTCATAAATGTGAAGTCAGGAAGGCTATTCAAATATATAATAATTTAGTCAATTTCCACTGGTTTATTTAAATTGCGATGACGCGTTTCGCTGTCGATGCAGCTTCTTCAGATCTACATTTTACATTGTCAAGTTAGATCTGTCATTGTCTTTATTGAATTTAAGTTAGGCTATGCCTCTTACTTACATTTATGATAGCTTATATTCCTATACTACTTAACCTAGGTTCTATACAGTAATCCTAATTAACTTAACCTAGGACATTGGGTTTTAATTACATTGGTTGACTAATCTAACTTAACTAGAGCTTAATTCTAAACTAATCTAGAACTTAATTCTAAACTTAATCTAGGTTACAATCTTCATGGGGGTGGGGGAGGGCCATCGTCTTCGTCGGATATGGGGTCAGAAGGTCTTGGATAGTGATGGCGGGCGTTTGGCGGGCACGTGGAATGCGCTCCTTATGGTGGCGTTTGGGTGTTGTAGCGCCTTTGCGAAGAACTTGATATTGGTGGACCTCATGTGTGCCTTGATTGTTGGCACACCGAGGTCTCTATGCAATTGCCGGTTTCGGACGAACCATGGGGCTCCCGTGATCATCCTCAGGGCCTTGTTCTGTACTGCCTGAAGTTGAGCTCTGCGTGTCTTGGTGAGTTTAGACCAAGTAGGGCAGGCGTGTGTGAGTCCTGCCCTCACGATGGTTTTATAAATTAGCAGCTTGATTTTTGGTTGCAACTTACTGGACCGGCTGATGATTGGGTACAGCTTGCCCAGTAGTTGCTTGGCTTTCCTTGAGGCAGCACAGACCTGGTCTTTCCAGATGAGGTGTTTGTCATACTGGATTCCCAGGTACTTGATGGTGGTTGCCCATTGGATGCGGGATCCCTGGAGCTGGAGTTGTCCATAAGGAGTGCCGTTGCCTTTGGCGAAGACGATGGCCTGTGTCTTACATGGGGTCAAGTTAGATTTAATATTCACAGTTTTATATAATTTCTTAATTATAATATTACACCTAATTAAATTACATTGATAGTATTGGAAAATCCACACAGATTTGGAGTTAAGAGAATAAATTCAATAATGGTGAATTGCTTAAATCTACCTGGTCGTTGAGTAAAGTACCTGTAGTCCTTAATCGATTTATTTGCATAGTCTCTAAAAGGTTTAGTTTTAAACCTTTTTGTTGGGTGTGTAAAATTTTGAAATTCTTGTTAAATGTGTGATTTTCTGTTAATAGATGATTAGCATATGTTGAATTAGATTTTCTATGGATGAAACTTTTTTTCGTGTTCTGTAATTCTTTGTCTAAATGTACGTCCAGTTTGTCCGATGTATGTTTTAGGACATGACCCACATGTTAATTGATAAACCCCTGATTTATTGTCTTTATTGATTTGTGGTTTGTAGTTTTTAAGGTATTTCCCTATAGTATTGTTAGTCTTGTAAGCTATGTTGATAGTTTTTTGATTTAAAAATTTTCCCAGTTTTTCCGTTGGTTTGCCGAAATAGGTTAAGCATTTAAAAGTGGTATTTCTGTCCTTAAAACGTGGGTATATTTCTGAGATAGCCTTGTTTCTAAGTTTTTTTTTTCTTAACGATACTATTGATTAAAGTAACCGAATAACCGTTGTTAACGGCTACTTGTTTTATGTAGTTTAATTCTTTAGTAAAATTTTCTTCTGATAAGGGGATATTAGTTAGTCTATGTATAAAACTATGATAAGCGGCAAGTTTATGATGGTTAGGGTGGTGAGAACTATTGTGTATTGTGGTATCTGTATGACAAGGTTTGTGATATATTGCAAATTCATGTTTTTTTCTTGGCTTTACTGATTGTTAAGTCTAGGAAATTGATTTTCCCTTCGACTTCTTCTTCCATTGTAAAACTGATATTTCTATGTAAAGAATTAATATACTGTAAAAAGTGAGTTAATTGTCTGTCCGTACCTGTAAAGCATACAATTATATCGTCTACGTATCGATACCAGTATAGGCAATTACTACTATTGTTATGGTTGTTAAATATCATTGTTTCAATACTGTCCATGAAAATTTCGGCAAGTAATGGACTTAATGGACTCCCCATAATTAACCCTTCCTTACTATTGTAGAATGTATTGTTAAATGAAAAATAATTTTGTCTTAGGCAAGTTCTTAATAAATTAATTATGTCCATTTTTATAACTTCATTTACTTTGTTTTTTGTTAATAGGTTCTCTATTAAAATTATTGTTTCGTCTGGAGGAACACTTGGAAATAAGTTTTTGACATCGAAAGAGACTAATTTAGAGTTATCTGGAATTGTTATATTCTTAACTTTATTCACGAGTTCGTATGAGTTTTTGATACTATATTTAGGTTCAAATTTGGTATGATATTTGACAATTAAAAAGGATGACGTCTTATATGCTGGAGCAGACATATAGGAAACAACTAGTCTGATCGGATGGTCAAGTTTGTGTAGTTTTATGAGTGAATAAAGTTGTGGGATTTGGAGATTCATATTTATCAATTTAATTTTATCTTTATCGTGAATGATACTTTTAGCCTGTTCAATTTGTTGTTTTATTTCTTTTTGAAAAATATTTGTTGGATCTTTATTTAAAATTTCGTACTTTCCTGTTTTGAAAAAATCTAACGTTTTATTAATATAGTCGATTTTGTCTATTGCTATTACTGTGTTACCTTTGTCTGCTTTGGTAAAGATTACATCATTTTGTTTTGGTTTACTCTGAATTGTTTTTATTGTCCTTAAGTCTTGGTTGATGTTGTTAGTGTTAGATATGAATTCTTTTTTAATAATTTCGGCTGTTTGAAATTTTGATAATATGTTGTTAGAACTATCTATCAAGGCAATCTCAGTATCAATACCTAATGTCTCCGATTCTTTGATATTGAAGTTAGTTTGAATATTGTGTTTGTAACCTTTTGTTAGAAGATTTTTTTCCCTGTCCGAAAAAGGTGTGTTAGAAATGTTAATAAATCGATTAAAGAATTAATGATCAGTAAAAAATTCTTTTTCTTTCTTATTTTGTGTTGTTATACGTTTTTGTTGAACGAGATACTGTAATTTATTGTATTGTTTCAAATATTTTTTATGTATTATTGTTTTTACTTTTTCACGTGTATTCGAATCTAAGACCATAAATTCTATAAAATTTAGTTTAAATAATAATTCTGTGTGGATTACCTTCAGATACATGTTCTATGAGTCTCTAATGCTATACTGGATTTTTCTCTCTGTGTATATCCATTTTCTTTTGGCGAGTATAACTGCTTCTTTGGCTGCTTTGCTGGTGTTGTTAGTTTTCAGATTTATATACTTAGGTGTAACTTGGTTTTGGAGGCACTGATTGAAAAACCAAATATTTTGGGTAGTTGTTGCACATTTTAGAAGTAACTTGAAGTAGTTTGAAGCTAGAAAGCTTATATCAGCTTGTTTCAAATTTTGGATTGTTGTAGCTTCTACTTGATGGAAATTCATTATAAATATATAATAAAACACTGTTTTTAGTCAATTTCCACTGGTTTATTTAAATTGCTATTCAAAGGTTAAAGAACAGAAAAGCAGCAGGTACGGATGATAATTGTCAAAATAATAAAAATGATGGGAGAAACCGCCGTGACTATGCTACATCAATTGTGTAATTTGGTATGGAAGGCTGGACGCAATGTTTGAAACAAGATTTACCGATGATCAGATTTTTTAATGATAATGAGGCAGGGTTGATTTATACACTAACGCCAGATAAAACTTTAAAATATAAAGGACAAACGTGTACTGGTGGAAGAGAGGATAACTTATGGTTGCAGCGAACACGAGTGGCATGATTAAAAAAAAAATGTTGGTGACCGGTAAATCTCAACACCCAAGATATTTCAGAGGTGTGCAGTCATTACCAGTAGATTACGAGAATAATCGAAAACATCTGATATTTTCACAAAATGAGAACATTCCTGCGATTGTGAGTTGACAGCGAAAACCTTCAAGCAAATACGAGTGCCAGTAATAATGTTACTAAGATTACTTTACTTGACGCCATCCTGATGATTTATGATTAAACGAACACAAAGTATAATATTTATTTTAGACACGTCGGATTTACAGCAGGAATCAATCAAAGTTCCAACAACTCTTCTGTAGACTTCGACAACGAAGACGACATATCGTTTTCCGTTTGGGCAGCTCCCAATAACAAGCCAGGAGCTTGAGCAATATTCGCATGTCTATAATAATGTTGTCACATGGATCCCTCCGATGAGTTTATTGTGCTGAATATTATCGCCAAAGGACACGAAAATGGCGACTACGCCGATGGTGAGATCGAGAGATATATGGTAATCGACTCCGAGCGTCGTCGAGGCCCTGAAAGCTGCAGAAGTTCTAAATGTCTTCGTACATTTTAATTACAAGGATGACAATATAAAAACTACAGTGTCTAGTCATTATAATTTAATACGTTATTTCTACTATAAGTTGAAAGTAAACCAGAAACAAATCAAAATTACAAACTTTTTAAGCCGATAAATGTGTGCTATATATGAAGTTTAAGAACTTTTCCATATGTAACTTTAGATTTGTTAACTTTTGCTATAAACGTATTTTTATAATTTTTTTGTTTTTATTGGACTTGCGTATGTACCTAACCCATGCTTCAATAAATATCTGTTAATTTGATTTCGCTTATAACGTCGTCCGGTTAGTACGACTATACTCTGTACTTGAACAAATAAGTATATTAACCTGTCTAGAATCGAACCCGGAACCTTGTGAATTACATCTGTGCCTTGTTAAGCTCGTAGCCCTTGGGACGAGATCATCAGATCGTCGAAAACGGTATAGGGAGGGAACACCAGGCAGGGTGGGAGTCACAGTTAATATTGTCTCTTTTTTTTGGTCGAAAAAGGGTGTGTAATTTATTCGCTTCTGTGTGACCACATAAAGACCTATTTGTTTCTTAATAACTAAAAAAACTTACTGAATTTAAGAGCAACATTCATTTGCCTTAATCTGTTACTAGGTTGGATGAACGTCCTTCCGACGTAGGTGTTCTTGGCCAGCAATTCACCAAGTGGAATTTTTGACTGAAAGAAGAAACAAATTAGTAAATTAGATTAAACCGCATTGTAAACGTTAAAACGATAAATTTAAAAATAAAACCACTCTAAGAACCCTGAAAAGGACGTATAACCCGATATATAGGAATCAACTCCTCGAACCAACCCTCCCCCATTCCTCGAATCACCTATAATGTTAACTATCAGTAATTATGCTTAAAATTTTTTTATTATATCAACAATCAACGAAAATTTGCATATACTATGAAACTATACAAAATTTACCG